>JAZKJV010007292.1:0-37151 GCA_037367405.1 Ottelia alismoides
TAACTAGATAGAAAACCCACGTCATTGGCTATATTTGCCAAATGATGTCAACAATGAAATAAACTAAGATAGAAAACCACGTCATTGGCTATATTTGCCAAATGATGTCAACAATGTTGTTAGATCCCAACATGGGAAATCAAGATCTTATCTACATTCCTTCCTCCCCATATCGATGGAGTAATCGGGCCACATCTGTTAAGCTGGCGGAAAGAACTTGAGGTTGCTGAACCAATTTTCTCGTTTCCCATAACCGTCACGCAATCAATCTCAAGAGAATGAATATAATTGCGTCATCTTCTAGCGTTGGCCTTGTTGTGGAAGAATTTGGTATTTGCACCCCCGTTTTTCAATTATCGCTGCATCGATCTTTGCTTCCATTTCCTTTTGGACTTCTTATCCTCATCGAGAATAATAGATTGGATGCATAAGTTGTTCATCGGGCTCCTCAGGCAATATGTCTCTCATATCCATGATCCTGTCCATATGTTAAGAAGTTGTGAAAGTATTATTCCTCTTCACCAACCTAGCACTACACATAACCCTTGTGAACACGATGAGGCGTTTGTTGAATGCCAAAAAGCTTCAAGATAAATCTTCTAGTAGCCGAACCGTATACCTCACAAGATGTCCAAAAGATTGATACCATGCCATAGAATCTATCTTCAAGCATCCAAGTTTTTTCAAATATAAAAATGGTAGGACATCGAGAATTATCCTCTCCTGAGATCCAGAAAGAGGCGTGTGATCACAGGACTTTCACCCATTGAAACTGGAATATTTGCAGGCCCTCAACCAATACTTGAAATCGATCAATGAGTGATCGAGATGCTCCATTGCTCAATGTGAAGCGACCATTAAGAACTCTCAAATTCAAATCATTAACCAAGTTAACGAATTTATTTTAGCCCTAGACTTGACCACCTCGACTGCCAGGATGATCATTATATGTTTGATACATTTAAGTCACCTCTGCTAATCCAAGGGACTTCCGGAATTTCATGGTGGTCCGGATATGTGAATCCCCCTCTCCACACCCCCTAGATTGGTATCAATTGTACTATAGATAATAGAAATTAATAAATTACTATCATCAGTGGTGCTTTTGAGATGTACTGAAAGAACGTGATGCCCTTCAATCACTTGAAGCAAAGACTATTATTCTCCAGCCCATACAATGAGTATCTCCCTAGCGCTACTGTCCAAGGCAATGGTCTGAAAGCAAGATAAATGTAAGCTTTAGTCTCCTGAAGCAATACGGTTTTCTATCTACAATCTGCAAGAAAATTAGCAATAACCCTACTCTTCTCCTGTGTACCAACTCCCCTAACATTCCATGTTAGATTCTTCATGGATTAACCTCTGCCTCCCCCATCCTGTGAACCACATCAATATTTGCCGCTATTTCATTAATAAATTTCAATTCTAATGTTGCCAAATAGGCCATCGGGAGTTGGAGTTTAGTGATGTCTGGGCTTTGGCTACGTGAGCCCTTGAATAAATCAGTTAGGCCGATCTGCGTGTGGATCTAGTTCCCAACAAACTCTTTGTATGCATGGCCTCAAATTTCAGTGAAATTCGATCGAATTTCTGTCGAATATTGATATCCAGTCGAAATCGAAATTCGACCGAAATGACCGAAATATGGGGGTCCCAGTACAAAAAATGACCGAAATGACCGAAATTTCGGTCGAAATTCCACCGAAATTCTATTTTGGTCGATACCGAAATGGTCACCGAAATCGATATTTAGGGCCTTGTTTGTATGGCGCATGCATGATCACATATACAGGTTATGCGATCTAATTGTACGCTTGGATTGCATAATGGACACATAAGGCATGTTCACTTATGTAAGCTGATCGCATGTGCTTATGCAGCCTCCTAAATGACATTTCTCAACCTGGGATAGAGGATTCTAAGGCGGAGGGGCATGCAAGTATTCAAAGAGCATATTATATGATCTTCTTTATGCTGAGATTCATATCCACTAGAGGGGTTGATATTGATCCGCACCCACAATATGAAATTCCTCCTACATCCACACTCACTGAATCAATTGAAGATATCGAATCCTCTATGTAACCATTTCCTTTAAAGACTCAGTATCTCGTAATCCATAGGCTTTGCATTACATGCACTTGAACTTGGCACAAATTTACCGGACACATTTGTATGTTGTTCTAAGAATTCTCAATATGTTTGTATCCCTTCTATGAATCACCGATCAAGTGGTCCACATCTACTCTGCCAATATTTCTCTCCAAAGCCACCACCTAAAACGTCTGCTTCATTAACATCAACAACACCAACATCTCCACCGACAACCTTTGATTTGGATTCGATTTTTGATGCAGAGGTGGAAATTCCATCATCACTTTGCAACCCTTACAAGAGAATTGTCATCAGATCTAATCTTGCCATGTTGTCCATATCTTCTTTTTGATACCAAAAAGGGGGAAACACACTAAGATGTCCGCCCAGATCTATTGTTATGGAGAAAAGAGATACGTAGAGACTTACAAAGTCCGAGACTCAAGAGAGACCTAGAGTGAAAAATAACATTTTCACAATAGAAACAATGTGAGGAAATATTAAACCATTTCTTCCTAACCAAATTGCTCAGATTGTTGCCAGCGGGCAAACCATGCCCTCTCTAGAACGATCTCTAGCTAGAAAGATGGACTCCCAGAATTGATCAAGGTCCTGTAAGTTCAACTAGCTTGAATTACCATTGAGCCAGATTGAAGCGGTTTTTGCACGATGGAAGAAGAGGTGGTCCACGGTTTCGATATGCATCTCACACAGAGGGCATCTATTGGAAATAACCGAAAAGAGTCTTGCACATTGGTCCCTTGTCATAATACATCTTCTCTTTAAAAGCCACATAAAAAATCCTATTCTGTCAGGCAGATGAAGATCACAAATGACGTTGCAATCACGGATGAGGGAGTTAGTTCTAGAAGGTGGGGGTCTGGAAATTGCTCGGTAGGCCCTTTTGACACTAAAAGAGGTATCCTTCCACACCCAATGGTCTCAGCCCGTAGAAGGTTTTTTTTGACGAGACTGTAGAAGGTTTACCAATTATGTCTTAGAGAATCTAGCATACAGAGGAAGTCCTCAAACCGCTGGTCCAAGAACCCAGTTAGAAGGAAGACATCCGGTTCCCACCACTCCAGCATTCAGAGACCAGAGCATCATGGTTGCCAGCTAGAGCAAAGTCATGGAAACCTGGTCGAGAAAGAACCCTCTTCGGTCCAGTTGTCTTTCCAGAATGAGAAAGAAGTGCCATCACCAAGTATCGGTCGGAAGAACTCCATGAAGCGATGTAGTATTGAGTTTATCCCCTTCCAAAAAGTAGAGGAGTGTACAAGCTGGCGTTGAGGTACGTTGAGGGGAACATCGATGCTATATATCCTGTGAATTAGTCGACAACAAATGTCTTCATCTCTGCCCCAAAATCGGCTAACCTACTTAAGCAATAGTTCCTTATTCATGGTGTCTAAGCTCCTGATTCCAAGTGCGCTGTCCATCTTAGGTAAGGTAACAGTTTCCCAATCAACTAGGTGAATACCATCTGCATCATGGCCCGACTTTCCCCACATGAACCTTCTAATTATATTCTCTAATATGTTCCTGATACCAATTGCAGAAGGCGCAACAACATAAAAAAACATGGATTGCTGAAAGGACTGCTTTAACAAGCACAAGTCATCCACCTCTGGATAGAATGGTTGCTTTCCATCCTGACAGTTTCCTTTCCATTTTTCGATTAACGTCAACTAGTTGGATATCTTGATTCTCCTGCAAGATAGAGGCATGCCGTGGTAGCTGATCTGTAAGGTCCCATAGGCCGTGCCCAGCTCCATAGCACAATCACTGGCAACATCCTTAGAAAGACCAAAAGGATAATCATGGACTTCCCATGGTTGAGAACTAGGCTTGATATTTTACTGTAAATCTCCAAGGTTAAGGCCATTTCTTTAGCGTCCTCCTTGGCACCCTCAATAAAGAATATAGTATCATCTATGTACTGTAGGAGGGGAATAGAGATATCGTCATTTGAGTAGCTAGAGGTGAGGTTGCTGTCAATTAACCGATTCTCCATACATTATAGAACATCATCTGCTATAACAAAAAACATAGCCGCCATAGGACATCCCTGTCGGACCCTCTTTGTTGTTGGAAAATCCTCCCTCCGGACAGTCATTGACGAGCACAGAGGTGGTAGTGACACAATACTTCATCCAATTGATTCAGCATGGAGGAAACCCGTTTTGTGCAATGCCGCCCATAAAAATTGCCAGCTCACCATATCATATGCCTTAGAGAAGTCTACCTTCCGTAAGACTCCCTTCACTCTATGTTTCCAATCGTTAACTATCTCTATAGCCCTAGCTAGGCTATTAACAATTTGTTTGTTAGGAATGAAAGCCGACCGTAGTGGGGAGATTATATGATCCATCACCCTACTCAACCTAATGGCAAAGACCTTTGCAACAATGAGATAGATTGTGTTCGAAAGAGCAATCGGTCTAAAGTCCACTCTATTAGGTACCTCCTTCTTCGTGAACAGAAAATAAGTGCTTTGTTAAGCCTCTAAAGCTTGCATTTCCGATGGTAAATTCCTCAACTACCTCCACGACCTCACCACCAAGTAGTGGCCAAAGCTCACGGAAGAAAAAGATGGGGAAGCCATCCGGGCTCGGAGCACCGTCTGCATTCAGGTTCCATACTGTAATTTTTCACCTCTTCGGCGTAATGCTCTGTTCAAGATGGTCGGCGTGGGCCTTGGAGACACGAGAGGCCCCTAAGTCTATCCACCTCCACTATCTGCCCTTCTGCCTCCTTGAAAACTTTAAAAAAATGATCACCAATAACCCTGCCCATCTCAAGACCGCCTTCTACTCTAACGCCATTCACCACGACAGATCTGAATAGATTGTGGCAGTGGCTCCCACTAGCCAGCCGATGGAAGTAGGTGGTGTTCGCATCGCATCACCTTCTTTGAGCCACGACCGTCTAGAGCATTGTTTCCACTCAATACATGCTTCCTGTCTTCTGCTGCAATACTCTTATGTGTCGCGACTCTTGCTACTAACTCATCCGTTACCAACTCCTTGATTTCTTCAATTGCATCAATTATGCAGACTTCTGCCTCCGCCGCCAGTCAACTAACCATCCTAGCTTCTCTAACAAATTTCTTAAAGGAGCAAAGATGTTTACGCAACGAAGTAAGCTTCTGAGCAAAACGGGAAGAGCTGCCCATTGATGCAAACGACTTCCGGCGTAGACGATAAAATTAAAAATAACTTGCGGTGGAATATTGGTGAAGAAATGGAGGGGATTGAGAAGAGAAATCTCGTCGGTAACGAGGGGTTGAAGGAGAAGACCGCGGAGATAGCGTGGAGGGAGAAGGGAGAGAGAGAGGGAATAGAGATAACAATCTCAATTTCAATTCATCATCGACTCACTAGAACAATGGACTACCCTCTCTTTATATAGGAGAGAGGGTTTACAAAATAGTAAACAAATCAAATTAACAACTAATTAATCCTAATTGACCTCTAACTACCTTAATTAGACTCTAATTATTTAATTGACCAACAATTATAATTAAAATCTACGAAATCAACGTTGAGATCACAGGCGATCTCAATTATTCAATTAGACCAATACGACCGCTAAAAACGTAAATAAAATTGATAATTATTTAATTAAATAAATGTGGCCCCATAATTTGGGGTCACGCTGCATCAACTCTCCACCGCTTTAAAAAAATTCGTCTCCCGACGAATTGCTTGACGTAGATGCCCGTTGGAGAATTCATCTCGAACCGTAGCTTCAAATGCCCTCAATTAGGTCTTTTTCAATGTTACGTTTTATAGTCCTTTTCAATAGAAGGACGCCCCTGCAATTTTCGTATCCCTTTCTCTAAGGTTATTTTGGAAGAGGGCTCCTTCCAATGTCCCTCTGAGTAAATAAAGTAGCAAGAGGGGGCTTCTTTGCAATTTCTTCCAATTAATTTCCCCTTCCATGGGTCGTGGGATTCACATCCCGTTAACTTCGGTCCACCCGTTAGGGTTCTCTTCACCCACAAAAGGCGGCGGCGAGGCTTTGGGACCCAAGGGCAGCGCCGACCTGTGCGACGTGGCCTGGAGGTCGTGGCTGTGGGCCTGCCCGCGCGGGGTCGAGGGCGATCACGCTGGAGGCGGCGCGCGTGCGAGGCGGCGCGCGAGAGGTTGAAGGGAAGGGGGGGTGCTGGGCTGCGCGCGGGTGGCGGTGGAGCAGGAGGGGGAGGTTGGATTGCGGGGCGAGGTGGCGCGAGGGGCAGGTGAAGGTCACGGGGAGGGCCTGAGCGGTGGGGCGATCTGTGGGAGGGGGGTGGGAAGGGAGGCGATGGGGGTTGGGCTGGCCGACCGCGGGGTTGGAGAGGGGAGGCGCGGCGACCTGGCGAGTAGCGGGGCGAGTGGAAGGGGGGCCGTGGAGCCAGGGGAAGGGGCGTGAGGTAGGAGGAGGTTCCTGGGATCCGTGGGGAAGTAGGAGGAGGAGGGGGGGCGCTGCGGGTGGGGGCGGCAGCAGCAGTGGAGGATCTGGGGCTGTCGTAGTGGTTGCCGGGGTGGGCCTGACGCGCGCGGGCCGGGGAGGGCAGGAGAGGTACCTGGGAGGGTTGGGGTGGCACCGGAATGGTCGGAGGAGGCAGCGGAGTTGCTTCCGGCGACGGTTTTGGTTCTGGAAAATGCTGGACAGCAGCCGAATCGTCGAAATTTTCTTCTAAAGATCTGGACAGCAACCGTTTGGTCTTCTTTCGCGATGTTTTCTTCGTCAAATCTCGCGGTAACGACTTCAACGGGTGGCGGCTTCGTTTGGGCGTCGCGGTAGGCCTCAAGGTTGGCCATTAGGTTCCGAGACATGGATTGGAGGTTGGCCTGCAAATCACGTAGCATGTCTCCTGTCTCGTTGAAGGTGGCGTCGATGGCGGAGATGGTTCGTCGTGTTTGCTCGGATGAACGATGGTGACGGTCGGGCGCCGGGACGGATCGTTAGATCGTGAGGACGATCTAAATGCCATGCTCTGATACCAATTGATGCAAACAACTTCCGGCGTAGACGATAAAATTAAAAATAACTTGGCGGTGGAATATTGGTGAAGAAATGGAGGGATTGAGAAGAGAAATCTCGTCGGTAACGAGGGGTTGAAGGAGAAGACCGCGGAGATCGCGTGGAGGGAGAAGGGAGAGAGAGAGGGAATAGAGATAACAATCTCAATTTCAATTCATCATCGACTCACTAGAACAATGGACTACCCTCTCTTTATATAGGAGAGAGGGTTTACAAAAATAGTAAACAAATCAAATTAACAACTAATTTAATCCTAATTGACCTCTAACTACCTTAATTAGACTCTAATTATTTAATTGACCAACAATTATAATTAAAATCTACGAAATCAACGTTGAGATCACAGGCGATCTCAATTATTCAATTAGACCAATACGACCGCTAAAAACGTAAATAAAATTGATAATTATTTAATTAAATAAATGTGGCCCCATAATTTGGGGTCACGCTGCATCACAGAGGCACTAGTAGAGGCCCAAGTATTGTGAACGAGTTCGTTGAAGGAGTCCTCCTGCAGTCAGGCATGTTCGAGTCTAAAAAAACCCCCATTAATTCGTTTCACCCCCAGAGTCCCACAAAAGAGGAGTGTGATCTGATCTGGTACATAGCTTGGAGGTACAAAAAGACATGGGGGAAAGCACTCAAGAGCTCTTGAGAAGCCAGGAACTGATCAATACGGGAACGGGAGCTCGAGTTTCTCCAAGTAAATCTAGTATCAGTCGCATCAATCACCTCGAACTCAAGTTCGTCAATCAGATCATCAAAATCCGAAGATCTCGGGTCCCGGCCCCTGCGCGAACCCTCGTGGTCAGAGGAGAGAAGGGAAACATTGAAGTCTTCCCCCAAAAGCCAAAACACCCCTGGATAAGAGGTACATGTGCCATGAATGTCGACCCATAGCTCATCTCGTGAAGAATGAACGCATGGCCTGTAAACACAAGTCATTGCCAACTGCAAGCCCGTAGAATTATTTTCCAAGAGAACCGTAATGACATGCATGTCCTTGACCTTAGAGCGATCCGAGAAAAGTTACTCTCTCCATGCCATGATCAAGCCTCCCGTCGTACCATTGGCATCAAGGGTTTTGCAACCAGATATAGGTCAAGCATCCAAAGAGTTCCACATCAAGCTGGAACAAAAAGAAAGCTTTGTCTCTTGAAGAAGAATAATATCACACCCTTATTAAGCAAAGCAGGCACCCATTAACCGTCGTTTCTCTGGGTCACCCCGATCCCTTATATTCCAAGTTAGGACCTTCATTGAGAGACCGGTTTGCTTCCTGAAGCACACACCACTTCCACAACTTGTGCTACCCTGGCCTTATCCTCCGAAAGTGGTTAGTCCACCACACTCCTTTAGGTTGTTGCTTTCACGGTCTATAACATTTATGTCTTCGACCAAAGTCCAACGTGGACGACATCGAGGAATGTGACAAGTTTGTTGGTTGAGAAGGGCGATCCTCAAATGCAATCGCTAGTTAAGCTTTATACTCCAATCCCGTGTCTGTACAGAATTCAACCTCTTTAAAAAGTCAGTATCGACAGTGGCTATGGTTTTTGATTGGACCTTCTGGCCATAAGGGCCCTTAAAAAGCCCAAACAGGTGGGTGGAAGACATATGAGATAAAAGCTTATTGTCAACAAGATCCCCACTGGTCATTGCTTCCTCCGCACAAGGGAACAATGGAGAGGCAAACAACACAGAGTTTACGGCTGCAACAGAAATCGAAGTTGCCCGGTGATTGTTAATTTTGATGAGCATCGGAACTGATATGGTAATGCAAAGCATATCGAGAAGCGTTGTCGGTTCGTCGAAAGCATCCTCAAGAAACGGGTCCTGATCCACAACAATCGGGTCCGGATGCTCTACCAGAACTCATGTATTCGAATCCGAAAGGGAGTCCCTGACTCCAGTAATCGAGTTATGAGCCCTAGTATCTATCGCTGCGGTACCTCCCGAAGTAGGAAAATAAGCCACCGCCTCCTTGAGCGGAAGTTTAGAAGGTGAGGAGACATGATCTTCCAAAGAAGGAATGCGAGCTGTCTCGCCAAAACGAGGTACACTATAAACATCCGCATTAAATTTTGGAATCGTAAGCGCCGCCTATATTTGAATTTGTTTGAAATCCTTCCAAAAAGGGTTGGGTTGAAACCGTCGTGATAGTGCGTATTGTAGACGCCTCCGTGACTGGTGACGTGTCGAAGGAGGCCATGTTTTTCACAACAGGCGGTGGAGACGATGGTGCCAGAGCTTCGACCACCAGGATGAAGGTGTGTCCAACTCGAATTGAGCAGCTACAATCGAAGTAGATATGGGACCCTCCTTCGAAAATAATAAGAGATTTTTACACCCATAACCTTGAGTAATTATGCAATTACAATCATGACCTTGCATAATCGTGAATTACATAACAAACCCTAAGGGTTCGTTTGGTTGCAGGGTTGGGCAGGGTAGGGTTGGGTACCCCCTCCTCACAGTTTACTATTCACCCAGCCCAACCCTGCAACCAAACGAACCCCTAAATAGTCACTCCGTCTCACACGCATAACCCTCTGTTAGTAAAGGTGGGTGGCGGGCTTTGGGGGCGCATGCTCAAAGGGAGGCAGGGGAGGCTCGGCTTGACGGGGGGGGGGGGGGGGGGCAGGCTCGACATGGCTGGGGGGCTCGACAGAGTAATCGGTATGGGCTGGAGGAGGTGGGCGGGGGAGGCCTGGTATGGGGGGGGGGCTCGACGGGGGCTGCATTGGCTGGAGGAGGAAGGAGAGGAGTCCGCGACGATGGGGGATCTGCAGGGAGGAGGTGGTGGTCGACGGGGAGGAAGGGGGAGGGGGTGGCTGTCGACGACAAGGAGGTAGGGGAAGTGTACTCATTTGCAAATAAGGATGCGTTTGGTACGCGGGTTAGGGTGGGGTAAACAACTTAAACTGGTAGAGGGTAATCCATTTTTGTGTTTTGGTATTTGGATAGAGGGTTAAATTGGGGGGTGGGTTTGTTGTGATGTGATTGTATTGAAGTTTGGAAAAGTGAGTAGTTATTGTGGTGTGATTGTATTGAAGTTTGGAAAAGTGAGTAGAAGTTGAGTAGTTTATAATTTTTATATGATATGATTATATAATATATTATTTTTTTGATGGAGTGGATAAAAGGAAATTAATTTATTTAATGTATTAAAAAAGAGAAAATGTGGAACATGACCTAATAGAACTTAAAGGGTAGAAAATGTAAAATGTTTGACGGATACCGTTATAGTTAACGGAATATTGAATGGAAGTTAACTCGGGGGTTATGGGTGTAAGAGTTAACTGTTGAAGGTTTTGGATGTAATTCACGATTGTGCAGTGTTATGATTGTAATTGCAGAATTACTCAGGGTTATGGGTGTAAAAATCCCTAATAATAATTCCTGCCCTAGGATCGGAACCATGCTGATGCCCATAAGAAAGGATCTTTGAAACCCAACCAACCTTTCTTAAGGCAGGACTGAGCACGACAACAGAGCGAGAGAGGAATTGATGCAGCGTGACCCCAAATTATGGGGCCACATTTATTTAGTTAAATAATTATCAATTTTATTTACGTTTTTAGCAGTCGTAGTGGTCTAATTTAATAATTGAGATCGCCTGTGATCTCAACGTTGATTTCGTAGATTTTAATTACAATTGTTGGTCAATTAAATAATTAGAGCCTAATTAAGTTAGTTAGAGGTCAATTAGGATTTATTGGAGTCCAATTAGGCAAGTCGGTTGTCAGTTTGAATTTATTTACTATTTTTGTAAACCCCTCTCTCCTATATAAAGAGAGGGTAGGCCTTTGTTTTAGTCAGTCAAGTAAGAATTAAAGTTTGAGATTTTTATCTCTCTCCTCTCTATTTTCCCTTCTCCCTCCACGCGATCTCCGCGGTCTTCTCCTCAACCCCGCGCATTCCGGCGTGTTCTTTCCTCAACCCTTCCAATTTCTCTCCTCAACCCTTCTATTTCTCCCATCAAAATCCACCAAAAATATTTATTCGCCGTCGCCGATTCCCGTTTGCATCAATTGGTATCAGTTCAAGATGTGATAAAATAGAGATTTATCTCTCTCTCCTCTCCCCTCTCTCTCTCTCCCCACACGTGGTCTTCACGTTTCTTTTCTCCATCCCCTCGTGTTCCTGACGAGCTTCTTCTCTCAACCCCTCCATTCTCTTCTCAATCCCTCCATTTTCTTCTCCACCCCGGCGTTTAGATCGTCCTCACAATCTAACGATCCGCCCCGGCGTCCGCACCGACACCATCATTCATCCGAACGAAGACGGCAAGCCAATGAAGCCTACGACAAGGAAATGAAGCGCATGTTATGTGATTTGCACAACAACTTCCGAGCCATGTCTTCAATGTTTCGGGACCTCACGGCCCACCTTGAGGCCTACCGCGACGCCCAATCGAAGCCGTCAACCACCGAAGCCGCGACCGCGAGATTTGACGAAGAAAACATCGCGAAAGAAGGTCAAGCGGTTGCTGTCCAGATCGATTTAGACGAAAATTTCGACGGTTCGGCTGCTCTCCAGCATTTTCCAAAACTAAAACCGTTGCCGGAAGCAACTCCGCTGCCTCCTCCGACCATTCCGGCGCCACCCCAACCTCCCAGGTACCTCTCCTGCCCTCCCCGACCCGCGCGGCTGTCAGCCCCACCCCGACAACCCCTCCAACAGCCCCTCCATCACCAGAGACCCCGGTGCCATCCCCCACCCTCGCGAACCCCGCGGCCTTGAACCCAACACCTCCAGCCTTTTCTTCCCCACCAGTTCTTCGCCCCCAGTCCGACCCTCCCCAGTCCTCCGTCTCTCCCATCCAAACCGCGCCGCCCCCTTCCACGCCCGACCCCAGCATCCCCTTCCGCGCCCTCAGCCTCGCATCCCCGCCTCCTATCGCCAGTGCCCCTCCCCCATACACTCCCTTCCGCCCACAGCACGTCCCCACGCCCACCTACCGGTCTCCCGACCCCTCCCTTTCCCGCCGCGTCCCGACCACCCCCCACCCCTGTTGCCGCTCCGCCCAGCCACCGCTGCCACCACCCCCCCAACGGTCTCTCCCTCCGTGCGAAAACCACCACGCGAACCACCCACGCCACGCCCTTGCGGCACTGCGCCGATGCTTGTCACCGCCGAAAGCTGCTCCTCCTCCCAGAAAGTTGCGCCTCCTCCGCCATTGCCACACGATTCTGCACCGACGCCCTTGCGACCATGGTGGCGGTAATTTGAAGGGCCGGACCCTAACAAGAGGGCCGGCACTTACGGGATTCGACTCCCGTATGATTTGGAGGAAACAAATTGAGATGGGGCATCCCGAGTCCCACAGAACGTGGGATTGGAAAGAGATGTGGAAAAATTGCAAACACAAAATTCCTAAATTCCCTATTTACAGAAAGGTCCAAGGCCATAAGAATATAAAGAAAATTGAGGGGGTACGAAAATTGCAGGGACGCCCCCCAATTGGGAAAAATTACAAACGTAACGCGGAAAATGATCACCTTAAGGGAAATGGAAGCCCAATTCAAGGATGATTTCTCCAACGATCCACCTACATCACGCAATTCGTCAGGAGCCGAATTTTTAAAGCGGTGGAGAGTTGATGCAGCGTGACCCCAAATTATGGGGTCACATTTATTTAATTAAATAATTATCAATTTTATTTACGTTTTTAGCAGTCGTAGTGGTCTAATTTAATAATTGAGATCGCCTGTGATCTCAACGTTGATTTCGTAGATTTTAATTACAATTGTTGGTCAATTAAATAATTAGAGCCTAATTAAGTTAGTTAGAGGTCAATTAGGATTTATTGGAGTCCAATTAGGCAAGTCGGTTGTCAGTTTGAATTTATTTACTATTTTTGTAAACCCCTCTCTCCTATATAAAGAGAGGGTAGGCCTTTGTTTTAGTCAGTCAAGTAAGAATTAAAGTTTGAGATTTTTATCTCTCTCCTCTCTATTTTCCCTTCTCCCTCCACACGCTCTCCGCGGTTCTCCTTCTTCAACCCCTCGTTACCGACGAGATTTCTCTTCTCAACCCTTCTCATTCATCTCCACCAAAATCCACCGTTAAAAAAATTATTTTTCGCCGTGCGGATTTTCCGTTTGCATCAGGAATGGTGCACCTGTGATACGAGCCACCCAAAAGGAACTACGCCTTCCCTCGCTACCCGCGAAGCGAGGATGGTGCCAAGAAACACCTGATTTAAGGTCTTTGCAGCAGGAGCGCTGCCTCTGACTTTGACAACCCCATTGCATAATATTGATTTGCATCCGCTACGATGACATCTCCTAAGATCGAAGCTCCTAACGAAGATTGAACCTTGCTCTTGAACCATGTCGATCTCCTAGAGCCCCACATGCTTGTACCCTACGAGAAACACACCTTTCGTTTCCTGAATAACAACATGGTCTTTCCCTTTGAACGCACCCCTTTGCGACTGCTACGACATATGACCGGTGTTTCTTTCCCTGAATCAAACCCTCTCCTGTTGACGAGACAATACGCGAGTTGCAGCGAAATTCTAGGATCTTCTGCTAGCAGACTGCTTGACGGTGCCCGGGTGCCCCGCATTTGAAGCACCGGGGTGCTAGCATACAACTGGGGGCTTGATGGCCTTTGTGCTTGCAGCAAAAGCATCGCTTTCCCCGTTTGTAATGAGAGACAAAAGACCACCCCTCATCTTTCCTCTCCTCACCTTAATCGGTAGCCCTCGAAGACCTTATCCCTTCGTAGCTGGTATCTCTCCTCCACTAATGAAACCCCCTTTATAACTCCCAATGGATGCGATCTCTCCCTCATTGTGCCTCCAAACGCAGGCACTCACTCCTCTGCAGTCGCTCTCTCTCTCTGCGCTCCTCGTCTTCCCCCTGTATGATGTTCTATTGCCCTAAACCCCATTGTTGTCTATATATGCATCCATTTATTGACTTGCGTTTTGATTTTGCCTCCCGCAAGCCTCATCATGAAGTGTGGTGCCATTGGAATCCATTCATTCTTGAAAGACATTTTACTCTACATCATCATCACATACATAAAAAATTATACGCAAGGTCAACGAGGTTTATGTAATCTTCTTTGTCACATCCCTCTCTTACATGCTACATGTTCAACGCCAAGTTATAATGTACGTAATCTTCTTTGTCATGTCCCTCCCAGCTTTGAGATACTCCTGTGGTGGGTTCCATCTCAGAGCTCCACCCTTCTCTCTTTCAAAAAAAAGACGAGGTCTAGTTATGCCGGAAAGGAAGTATGGTGTTGATCTAGACTTGGATGTGAAGATTATGGTAGTCTGGATTCCCATGGATCCCTACACATGTATCTACGAGTCTGTGGAGATTACAGACACGAGTCACTACATGTCTTTGGTTGGAAGGCTGTTGATTTAATCATGACTTGAGGAGATACCTCGCTTGCAATGGTAAGCTCAGTCGATTTATGGAATGTCCAATCAGTGACACTTCGATGCATGCGATGATTCTAAGATAAATCAGGTCCTTTGCAGGAGGAGATTAGTGTTCACCAGGGCACTATGGAGCTTATAGCCTACTTTGATATTGATTATGGGGAATGCTAGCTTTTGTCAAACTTGGCATATACTTCAATCTTGGAGGAGCAGATACACGCACTTGTGTACTCGCGTGAGTATATAACTATGGCTTACATAACTATAGAATCAGTATAGATCTGATTTAATCAGTATTTGCTGATTTACAGGTTGCTCCTACTGATCCTACTGGGGTTATGAATGTAGCAAAAGGGTAGCGTGTATATAGCCAACAACATCATGTTTCATGAACGCGCACATGGAGGTCAACTATCATTACACCTGAGACTTGATATAAAGGGGTTGTGCACTTTTGATGTCGCCTGAGAGGATCATACTACTAATGACTTTACCAAACCTCTGGCTCGTAGTCAGTTTGTGAGATGCTGTAACAAGCTGAGCACATTCGGAAGATATACTCCATTCCGAGGGGGAGTTTTTAAGAATGATATGAGTCATGTCCCTTCACGGAATGTTTTTACTCCCTCTCTTTCTATGGTGTAACCATAACCCTGACCTCTCCTATATAAAGAGGCATAGGGTCTCTCTAAAAGAATTATATTATTGCATGCACATAGTTCAAAGCTTTTAAATTTTAAAAACATGTTTCTTGTCATTGTGCTTCCTCACCCTTTACAAGTTTCTCGCGTTGATCTAAACATATACTAGAACAATGTATTAGTATCAAAATAATGCTTGATACCGTGGTGCATGGTCTGTTGGTAGCGGTGAGTGCCTACCACAAGGGAGACCAGGTTTTTAATCTTGGGATTAGTCTTAGATGGGCCTCTATTTGAGATTCATCCCACAAAGTCCAAACAAATAAAAAAAATCAAAATTGTGCTTGTATTAGCACTTTCGGTTGATATAATACACAACGAAGCCTTTTTCACATTAAGTAGGGTCGGCTGCATGGATTCTTTGTCTCCCTCGTTTTTTTTTGAGGTGATATATCTTGGGTCGTTCTTGTGCTAAGGTCCAAATAACTAAGATCCTTTAGGATAGTCTCCTTCCAACACCTCTTGAGCCTTCCTCGTCCTCTCTTAGTTGACTGACCCAAATCACACATATTCTACTAGACCATCTTTGCAAATGGCCAAACTATTTTAAGCTGTTTTCTCTCATCTTATCTTCTATTCGAGCTAAACCAACTTTCCTTCTGATCGCATGATTACGAATCTGATCTTTTCGTGCATGACCACATATCTACTCCGACATTTTCATTTCTGCTATTGCCATTTTCTGGACATGTCTCACCTACTAACATTCCGATCTATAGAGTTAGCAGGTCTCATGGTTGCTTTGCAGTACTTTCCTTTGATTTTCAAAGAAATTTTCTTATCACATAGAACAATAGAGGATCCTCTCCACTTTAACGAACCTATATTTACTCTATGAATATCATCTCGATAGATTTCCACTTCATGTTGCAAAATAGATAAATAGTAATAAATTGGAAAAATATAAACACGTATTTTAGAAATAAGAAAATCTCTAGGTACATATTGCTCCCAAGGGTCCAAAATGTGGTACATGCTATTCGTTCAGCAAGATGGTCTAAAGAGATTAAACAGGCATGCAGTGGAGTATATGAAGGAGTTTGCGGATTATGTTGTTTCTATATGTAATTAAATATTAAAAATTACGATGGTCTGGCCCTGGGCTCGCTCCCTGCTCAACTTCCGATCGATTATTTGGGTATGCCTTTGGGTACGGGAACGGCTCGGCTGCACGATTGGATCAAAGTGGTGGAGAAGGTGGAGATGCAGCTTTCCGGGTGGAGTTCAGCCTTGCTTTCGAGGGGTGGTCGCCTCGTCCTCATCAAATCGATTTTATCTTCTATCCCCGTTTATTATCTCTCCAACTGGCAACTGCCTGTGGGGGTCCGAAGACGTATTGAGAAGTTGATGCGGAGGTTTCTGTGGGGGAGGAAGGGGCCGTCTGCGTGTGAGCCGCATCTGGTGAGATGGGGGGATGCGACGAAGCGTAAGTGTGACGGGGGTCTTGGCATTCGTCGGCTGGACTGTGTCAATGATGCCCTCCTCTTGAAATGGGTGAACAGATTGTGGGGTGGAAGCGAGGACTTCTGCTCTACCGTCTTGCGTGAGATCCATGGCTTGCGTGGGATGATGCCTAGACTGGCTGGCTGTATCCGATCGCGGACGCCTTTCTGGCGTGGGGTGCTGGCGGTGGGCCAACGATATTCTAATCTCTTTCTCCCAAGGCTTGGTGACGGGAGGTCTTTCTGTTTCTGGACGGATAGGTGGGCTGGTGGGGTTCCTCTTGGGGAATTGTTCCCGCGGCTATTTGCTTTGGCGGCTGACGAGCACGCTTCCGTGGCCTCTTGTTGGTCCGGAGATGGCTGGCTTCCAATCCTTCTTGGCAATCTCTCCGACCAAAGGTTCGAGGAGTTTCTTGGTCTTTTGGACTCTATTAATGGTGCGCCCAGGCCCACGCGGGGGAGAGATCACTGGGCATGGCGGGGGGGACCTTTCACGTCGAGGAAGGCTTTCATGGCGATCTCCCACCAGTCCCTGCCGCGGACGGATCCCTTGCTTCATGACTGCAACTTTTTGTGGGCCCTGAAGCTCCCGGAGAGGGTTGCTCGGATCGGTCTCGGAGGACTGTGCTCTTTGCGGCAACGACGTGGAATCCTTGAACCATCTTTTTTTTACTTGCCCTGTGATTATGGCCGTTTGGGAGGCGGCGACATTGGTTTGGATTGCTACTGATGACTCGGCTTCTTTCTGGGAATCTCTTCTGTCCAACAAGGATAGGGATCGCAGGGATCTCTTGCGTCCCTTGGCGTGTATTTGGGCGATCTGGTTGGGGCGGAATGCCACAATTTTTAGGGGTCAACGGTTTTACAAAGAAAATGTATTGTCTCTCTCGGCCCGTCTAGTTGTTGACTGGTCGCTTGTGTAGCTCACACTCGGATGTTGAGATGGGTCCTATTTGGACCGGTCTCTCTTTTCTTGCTTCTTTCCCTGTATATATCTTTTTGGCTTTTTAGCTTTATAAAAAAGGGGCGAGCACCACAATGTGTCTCCCCCGAAGTTTTAGACTTCAAAAAAAATTGCAACAATAATAGGGATTTATTTTATAGTTCATGCTTTAGCACAAACTGAACAACAATAACAAGCCTTTTCCCACATTAAGTAGGGTCTGCTACATGGATTCTTCACCTCCATTCATATATTCTTGGGCTTAGATCCAAAAAACAAAGATCCCTTCGTATAGTCTCAGTCCAACACTTCTTGTACCTTCCTCGCCTTCTCTTAGCTGATTCAACATCCCAAAACTCGCATCTCCTCACTGGTGCATCAACTAACCTTTGTAAATGGTCAAACCACGATAAAAAATTTCTCGCATCTTATCCTCGATTGGAGCTACGCCAACTTTCATTTTGTTGCATCATTCCGAATTCAATCTTTACGTGTGTCCACGCATCCACCTTAGCATTTCATTTCTGTCCTGCCATTCTCTGCACATGTCTATGGTTCACATGCCAACATTCAGATCCATAGAGCATAGCAGGTCTCACGACACTTTGTAAAACTTTCCCTAGATTTTCAAAGGAATTTTCTTATCACAAAGAACAATAAAGGCTCCTCTCAACTTTATCCCATAGCCTCAAATTTCAACGAAATTCCACCGAAATTTTTCGAAATTTCCATTCCTCGGAAATTTCCATTTCTCCAGGTCATCGAATCGAAATGCTACCTTATTTCTTTTCCAGGATTTCAACGAAACGTCAACGAAATTTCGGCGACATTGCATGTTGTTTCGACGAAACAACAAAAATAAGGGAATCTACCATTTGCTTTCATCAAAATTTACATATATAAATGAATTTTCACTTATTTATTCGTTGATGTGTTGAGTTGTTAGAGTGCTTTACATTGCTTGAAGAAGTTTCTTTACTTGGTTTCTAAATTTTAAATCTAGCTTATCAATTCAGTTAGACACAAGTCTTAAAAGTTAAATTTAAGTTTTAACTGAAGAGCTTTATTTTTTCTTTTTTCTTTATTTTTATATATATGTTTTGTTTAGTAGTTATTATATGTGTCACCTCGTTCTTATTGACGTGGTGATTATCATGTCTCTTACTTCTAGTTTTGCTTGCAGCTTTGACTCTAGGTAACACACTGCTCTACATATCAACATATGTGATGATTATGATGATAATACTGCTTCAAAACTTATATTTACAATTCTGTTTTAAAAATAAGTGTGCATTTCTATTTTATTTATTAACTTGGGAATACTAAAAACCTTTGTCCAAGGATAAATTGTTGTCCAAGGATTAACTTGGGAATACGAAAATCTTCGGTGATAAACTGTTGTCCAAGGAACTCCGTAGCTGCACCGAATTCCCGGTACTCATTTCATTTAATAATGATATCGTCAACATAAATTAGAATGACAATGACATCTCTTTGAGTTCTTTGAAGTCTGAACAAACAAGGAATGATTTGCCTTTGATCTTGTGAATCCTTGCTACGCTTAAGTCCAAGAGCTTCCGGAACCATGCTCTAGGAATCTGCTTAAGGCCATAGATAACATTATGAAGTTTGCATACCATATGTTACTACCCCTCTACAATGAACCCATGTGGTCGCTGCGCATAGATTTCCTCTTGCAGATCACCATATTGGAAAGCATTCTTCACTTTCAGCTGATATAAGGACCAATCCTATACTATTACAGTGGAGAGGAGGATATGAAGAGTTGAATGACGTGCCACTAGAGAGAACATGTCTTGATAGTCCATCCCATGGGTCTGGGTAAACCCACGAGCTCTAAGTCTAGCTTTGTAGCAATCAATACTACCATATGCACGGTGCTTCACCGCAAGTACTTATTTGCCACTATCCACGGATGCCCATGTAGGGACATTTTCCAAATTCCATGTACCACGAGACTAGAGTGCTGCCATCTCTTCCTCCATAGCAAGAAGCCACCGACTGTCCCCACAACCTCCTGATGTGTTCGTGGGGTCTCCACAGCTGAGAGACCCACGACATATCTCCTGAAGTTCGCTGAAAGATGCCCTAAAGAGACGTGGGTAGCTAGAGGATACTTAGCACAAGTATGCCTTCGTTTTCGAAGAGCAATGAGTTGATCCATCACAGTGCCATCAGTAGAAATCAAATACTCAGAATTTACTTGGGGTTTGTTGGATGATGAGGAAGGCACATGAGTAGGCGTATAGTTGGCAGCCTGCGATTGTAAAAGTAAGACAATTACTAAGCTATAGTATTAGGTATAGGAACCGCGGGAGTAGGTGTAGGCACCACATGAGGAGGTGGAGTGACCACATGAGGAGGTGGTGGTGATGTAGGAGGAATGTGAATCTCCTTACCAGACTCAAACGGAGTCATCCTGTCACTTGTAGGAGAAAAATACACAACCGACTCGAAGAATGTGACATCACCACGAACATAGTACTTCTGTCTAATCGGATCAAAGCATCGGTACCCTTTCTAGGTCCGAGAGTATCCCAAAAAGATACACTTGATATCTTTGGGAGAGAGCTTGTCACGACTAAGAGTTAGCTGATGAACAAAAGTGACGCAATGTGCAACGAATAAATAGTGTCTTATTTATTTAATTTCGTCTGATAATTAGAATCTCATTTTATTTAATTGAGTCGTCGCGTTTGTTTAAATAAAGAGATCACATGTGATCTCAATTTAGTTGGTTAGAGTCAATTAGAGATTTGAATTTATTTCAAATCAATTAGTTAGTTGGTCAGACGAATTTGAATTTCTATTTTTATAATCTCATCCGTCAGTCTCATTTTATTTAATTGAGTCATCGCATTTTTTTAAATAAAGAGATCACGTTTGATCTCAATTTAGTTGGTTAGAATCAATTAGAGATTTGAATTTATTTCAAATCAATTAGTTAGTTGGTTAGAGTCAATTAGGATAAGTAGTTTGGAATTTGTATTTCTATTTTTATAATCTCATCCCTCCTATATAAAGGGATAATAGGCTATTGTTTTGAAACATGTCAGATTATATGAAATTTTGAGATTTATCTCTCTCTTCTCTCTATTCCTTTTCCCTCGACGCGATCTACGTGCTTCTTCCTCGAATCTCGCGCAACCGACGCGCTTTCTCTTCTCAATCCCTCTAATTTCTTCTCCACCGAAAAATCCACCGTAAAATATTATTTTCATCGTCGTGCAAATTTCTATTTGCATCATTTGATATCAGAGGATGGAAGTTGAATTGTTCTCATGATTCGACGGTCCTGTCTCTTATTGGAGGATGAAGCTCGATCAAGCACCCTTATTACGTGGCTCACATGCGCGTTCGCGTCAACAAAAATTCAAGAAGCGCCTCCGGACAAGCATCAAGGTTCAACAATGGATAGACTCTTGGTACAATGTTGATATTTTTATGGTACAAGTTGACGACGAACAAAATCTTGTCGTCGACGATGATCTGGGCGCTGTTCAGATCGTTGTGGTTGGAAAGAACAGCAACAACGACGACATGCTCGCTGAGATCACACGTGATCTCTTTATTTAAAAAAATGCGACGACTCAATTAAATAAAATGAGACTCTAATTATCAGACGAAATTAAATAAATAAGACCCTATTTATTCGTTGCACGTTGCATCAGTTCTCCTTCGCTTGAAAAATCTGTCTCCCGACGAATTGATGGATCTGCAGGCTTGGAGGTTGATAAATTTAAATCAGAATTCTCGATCATCCCAAGGAAGAACTGATGTGGAGCAAATGGCAGAATCCAGGCGTGCATGGTGCGATGGTTGGAGTCGTTGACTTCGTGACGGAAGAGCGTGTGTAGCGCAAATGCCGGACTCCATGCGGATTTTGTTCCGTCGATGTGGTGCTTGAAAATTTGGGGGGGCATCTTCATTTCGTGCTTCATTAACTTTGGAGAACCCATAACAAATGTGTGACACAAATTCAGGAGGAGAGGGGATGTGGGTAATGAACTAGACCATAGGATCTTTAAATATGTGAAACCCACATTCCTAATCCTAATTGGATAAGGAAGACTCCCATATTTTTTTATTTCAGCACTCTTTAAATATTTTTGCAGCAGGGGCAGGTTGCAATTTTTGTACCCCTTCATTTAAACAAATTTTGTAAGAGGAGCTTTTGAGTTTTCCTTTTGAATTAAAACTTTTGCAAGGGGATCTTTTCTGCAATTGTACCAAATTACTTCCCTATTCCCACGCTGAGTGATTTCTTTCCATCGTGAGGAGATCTCAACCCATACTAGGGTTTCGACTCCTATAGGGCATCGGCAAGGCCCTAAATGTCGGTTTCGGTCACCATTTCGATATCGACCAAAAAAGAATTTCGATGGAATTTCGATCGGAATTTCGGTCATTTCGGTCATTTTTTGTATTAGGACCCCCATATTTCGGTCATTTCGGTCGAATTTCGATTTCGACTGGAAATCGATATTCGACAGAAATTCGACCGAATTTCGCTGAAATTTGAGGCCATGGGCATCGGTGGCGTCGTGTTTGGCGGCGAAAGTTGCAGTCGTGCTGAAAGCACTGATGGTAGCGGCAACGCCTCGAGACCGATTGGCGGCGCGCTGGCTGCAGTCTTGGGGGACCTAGCGGCAGTGGTTGGGGAGCCGACGAGTGGTGGATGTCGTGAAATATGGCCGGGGGGTGAGAGGGGAGGCGGTGGCATGGGTGGGGGAAGTAGGGGTAGGAGAAGGGGTCAGTGGTGGCGCAGAAATGAGGTGATGCAGTCAATTAGAGATTTGAATTTATTTCAAATCAATTAGTTAGTTGGTTAGAGTCGATTAGGATAAGTAGTTTTGAATTTGAATTTCTATTTTTGTAATCTCATCCTTCAGTCTCATTTTATTTAATTAAGTCGTTGCATTTTTTTAAATAAAGAGATCATGTGTGATCTCAATTTAGTTGGTTAGAGTCAATTAGAGATTTGAATTTATTTCAAATCAATTAGTTAGTTGGTTAGAGTCAATTAGGATAAGTAGTTTTGAGTTTGAATTTCTATTTTTGTAATCTCATCCCTCCTATATAAAGGGATAATAGGCTATTGTTTTGAAACATGTCAGATTATATGAAATGTTGAGATTTCTCTCTCTTCTCTTTATTCCTTCTCCCTCGATGCGATCTACGCGCTTCTTCTTCCTCGAATCGCGCGCAACCGGCCAAAGATCCTTATGGGAAAACACACTTAAAAAAGGAATCTTTTCTCCTAACGCGAAGGATGACACATGGTTAACCATATAACACGTAGTAATGTTGGGAGAAATAGAAAAAATATTTTTTCATGATAACCCTAGGCTCTCTTATATAGATGAGAAACTTATGGGTAAATTAAATAAGATGGATACAAAGAAATAAAATAAAGTAAAGTTCACATAGGATATATAAATATCTCCACACTCCCCCTTAAGGTGGAGCATAGTGTCGACCATGCTCTGCTTGGACTAACACTTCTAAAATAATCCTATGGGCAATGCCTTGGTAAAGATATCTGCTGTTTTCTCTCTTGAACTAACATGAGAGGTATAAATCAAGCCCTTCTGAATCATATCTCTAGTATAGTGGCAGTTTGCCTCAATATGCTTCGTTCTTTCATGAAATGCAGGGTTGTTTGAATGAATAAGACAACCCGATTATCACATTATAACTGCATGGGTAGATGTACATTTATATGCAAATATACTAGCACTGCTTGAACCCACATCATTTCTGCATTAGCTTGTGACATAGCCCTATACTCAGATTCAATACTTGATCTAGCCACCACTGTTTGTTTCTTGCTTTTCCAAGAAATAAAAGAACTGCCAACAAACACTGCAAAGCCTGAAATAAACTTCCTATTCTTAGGATACCCCGTATAGTCTGCATCAACACATGCAGAAACAAAAAGAGTTGCTCCTTTCCTGAATAGTAATTCAGCAACTGGAGAAGATTTTAGATATCTCAATATCATGTGTTAATATTCAGGAAATTGGTCGTGCGACTGCTTATGCTGCCGCATATGCGTATGCGGTTAGTGAAGCTCATTGATTTCCTCAATCAGTGCTATATGCGTTCTGCATATGCCGCATATGCGGTTCACATATGCTGTATATGCGATCGATTATACGTTAATATGCGCCTGATATTGTAATCAAGGAAGGCCGTATTGATATCGATATCGTTTCATTCCACCCGGAAATGAACATATCGGGATATATCACCGATATATCGACGATATTGATGGAAATGTTGGAAATGGCTCCAAAAGCTATTTTTTATCATTTTTTTCAGAAATTAAGATCATCCAAGATATTAAAGCAACATATAACCTACAAATACACACTTATGCTACACATATCAGTCATTTATAGCCCATATATCGTACATATTGGTCATCATATCGAACACATCGCTGTTAATGTTTATTCCTGACCTTTAGATATTGGAAATGGATTCCATTCAAGTTCTTATAACATCAAATAACTTACAAATATACACTTAGATGACACATAGATCATTTGTGAAGACTGATCCTTATATTGCACATATCGGTCATATCGAACATATCGCTGGTACTGTTAGTTGTTGACCTATATATATTGAAAATGGAGTTCATCCAAGTTTCTAGATCACTAAATAGCTTACAAATATACTCTTAGATCACACATATCGATCAATCTATGAAGCTTATATCGTATATATCGATTATTTTGAACATATCGATATTAATGTTTGATTCTCGACTTTTGTAGATTTTTGTTTTGAAGAATTTACTTATAGATATTGGAAATCGATTTCATTCAAGTCTTACAACATGAAATAACTTGTAAACATACACCAAGTTGAAGAACCATTATATGCACCATCCTGTCGCACCATACCCTCCCCTACCAGTACGGGGGTCTCGCTGCATATTTTAATATTAGGTGTAGCTAGATATATGTGTTTTAATATTGGGTGTAGCTAGATAAGTAGTTGAATCAATCTTGCATGAATAATAGCATTTATATATAGAGATATCGGCGAAATATCGACGATATCGATCGATATCCAGGATTTTTTTCTACGGAATCCAGTCATTTTTGACCGATATGAGCCGATATGGCGATATATCGCCGATATATCGCCGATATCCCTGTAAAAGGAGATACTGGGTAATATCGAAACCCTTACCTTGTCGAAACCAATATATCGACGATATATCACCGATACGACCCTCCATGATTGTAATTGGATCCCACTGGATCCAGATCTTGATTTAAAAGGGATATCTATATAAAACAGATTAAATGATATCCGAATAAGGTTACCCTCTCCCCTACGGTAATTGTGACCTAAATCTAAATCCCAACCTAATGCACACTTGTTCGACTGCTCGATGCTTGCCATCACCATATCCTCGTCTAGCTGCTCGTCATTGCCTCCACGTCGGCTGCTCAATGCTCGTCATTATCATTTCCTCCACGCTAGGCCGCAACTCCATCGCATGGGAAGCTCCAACTGGACTTACTACTCCTATTACCATACCATTACCTCATGCTAGTATTTCTTATTAGCTATTTATCTTAATGCATTTTCGGTTAATCGAGTCCATTTAAATGATCCATGTTCCGTATATATTAGCTAAATATTATTATTATGAAAATCTTGTTCTGTTTTGTTTTATAATTATTGTCAATAAATATTTATTCTGTCTTATTTCCTTTGGTTCATTTCCTTTGGTTCAGTGATTTAATCTTCGATGAATAAACTATATTAAATCTATATGATTTTGATATATGTATAACATTTCAAATTATCTTCGAACTCTTAAATTGATGAATTACATTTGAACAACGGTAAAAAAATGAAATATTGGTTGTTAGAAGATGATTGGTTTAAAATAATAAAAAAAAGATAGATAATGAAAAGTTGATTGTAAAGACAAGGTGGATAAATTTATGGTTTAATTTTAAAATATTTAATAGGTAGAGTTTGTTTTGAGCTATATATAAAAGTTTTTTCTTAGATTTTCTTAAACTCTTCTTTTAAATTTAGTTCAACCTTAGTATATATATATTTATTTATTTTTAAATTAAAAATTAGAAACCCGCATGGAACCACATATACCTCGTGTATGCCTCCGCATACTTCTTAATCGCTATTCAGTGACCTGTCTGAATGCATACGCATACCGCTTTCTTGAACCTTGTCATGATATAACATCCATATGCACCTGTCGAGGCTGCTCCATGAACTGGCTCACCCAACTCACTGCAAACGAGATAGCAGGTCTAGTAGTAGTAACATATAGGGCCTTCCCCACCATCTCTCTACATCTCCTGTCAGCCTCATCTGTATCATCATCATATAACTTCATGTTAGGATCCATAGTAGTAGAGGGTTTACACCCAATCATGCCTGTCTCACCAAGCATGTCCGTAACACACTTCCTTTGGGTCATGGAACCCTGCGCATTCCTAGCAAGTTCTAACCCTAAGAAATACCATAGGGTACCTAGATCCTTAGTAACAAACTGACGACCCATAAATTCTTTTGCCATCTTTATCTCTTGCACATCATCTCCTATAACAAGTATATCATCAACATAAACTATGATAACAACAATACCTCTAGGTGTCCTCTACACAAACAATGAATGGTCTGCATTTGACCTCTTAAACCCCTACCTTTCAATCAGATCCGGGAGCTTCTGAAATCATACCTTGGACTTTGCTTAAGGCCATATATTACTTTATGGAGTCTACAAACCTGCTGACACCCCCCTCAACAGCGAACCGCGGAGGTTACCACATGTACACTTCCTCATGTAGATCTCCATACAAAAATGCATTTTTAACGTCTAGCCGAAACAAAGGCCATCCACGTACCACTGCAATTGAAAGGACACATAGAGTGGAGTGACGAGCAACTGGAGAGAACGTGTCCATATAATCCACACCGTAGGCCTGAGTAAATCCTCGTGCCACCAATCTTGCCTTGTAACGATCAAAGCTCCCATCTGCATGATGTTTAACAATAAACACCCATTTGCAACTAACAATAGAGGCCCCAGGAGGAGCAAACACCAAACTCCAGGTATCGCGTGATTACAAAGCATCCATCTCTTCTTCCATAGCTAAATGCTAGTGACTATCCTTTAAGGCCTCTTGATAGTTCCGTGGAATTTGCATGGCAGATAGAGCAACTGCAAATCTCTGAAATTCCCCTGTCAGACGATGACAGGAGAACTGAGAAGCAAGGGGATATGAAGCACAAGTATGCCTTTGCTTTCGAACTACAATGGGTATATCCAGGTCATTATGAACCTCCTCCATCCCTGGGCTAGTCTCCTATAATGATCCCTAAATATATATATATATCTCCAGACCCATCGTTAGAAATCATGTTATCAGAATAAACTTGGGGCGTGCTGGATGACGGGTGATGACCATGAGCAGAGGCAGGCCGACGGGTATAAAATTTTGGTAATGGTGGAACAATGGGCACCTGCGACTGGGCAGAAGGAGGTGGAGGAGGTTGTGGTGGTGGTGGTAGTGGAACATTAGGCACATGTAGAGGAGATGATGAATTCATTGGAGGAGGTGGCATGTTAACCTCATCATTAGAGTCTGATGAAGCAAACC
Source organism: Ottelia alismoides (assembly GCA_037367405.1). NCBI lineage: Eukaryota > Viridiplantae > Streptophyta > Magnoliopsida > Alismatales > Hydrocharitaceae > Ottelia > Ottelia alismoides. The sequence goes on from JAZKJV010007292.1 coordinate 27,297, forward strand.
TGTCACCTATAGGAGAGAAATACATCACAGCCTCAAAAAATGTAACATTAGTACTGATATAATATTTCCTATGCAACAGATCATAACACTGGTATCCCTTCTGGGTCCTGGAGTACCCAACAAACACACATCTGACAGCCCTAGGAGAGAGCTTGTCAAGACCTGGAGTCAACTGGTGGACGAATGCAACAAAGCCAATGACACGGGCAAGGTTCAGAAATGCAGTATGCAGTATTCGTTTGGTCATGCGGTCTGAAACGAGTAAGCGGATATGCGAAGGAGTATACAGAGGTATATGCGGTTTATGTGGTTTATAATATTTTAATATAAAATATGATAAAATACAACAACAAAGTGTGGTTATATAAAAAAGTTGATCTAACAAAATTCAAATTAGAAAATTTTAAATAAGATAATATAATCAATAAGATATATAAACATGATATTATAAATCGATTGTTTTTTAGTGCGTATTTTGAATTTAATGCACATACACACATACACACACACACACACTTAAATTTAGATCAACAAGGAATACACGAATTTTATAAGAAAACCTTTAATGTGTTTATAGACCCTATAGATAACAAAAATCTAAAGAATAATCATAGGTCTACAAATCATACACCAAAACATTATACACATATATGTATCTTTAAGGGATAAAACTTGTTGATACAAAATATAGGGGTATGTATTTGTATATAAAATTTACTAGACGTATAAAAATGTAAAGTGACAGACTGATAGCCAATTATTCATGCTTTGTTTGAAGAATTAGAATGAATTACATTAGATAGAAAATTCAAAAACTAGCAAATGGTTCATTAATAAGTGTTAGAAAATAAACATGCAGATGCAAACATGGAAAAAGATAAAGAACACGAAAAATGCGGGATTTAACGTGGAACCCTACTCCGTGAGGAGCGGGATGAAACCACGTGAGAAGCCCTCAAAGGGGCATGTTATGCATTGCACTTTCTGTCAATGGATACAGGAGGTCTGAGGCTCCTTATATAGCCTCTCCAGAGCCTCCAAGTCTCACCACTGGACAATGTGGGACTAAACAGCTGGGTGGGGTAAATGGATCTGCTCCAGGATCCATTTACCCTGCTACAATTCATGACGCACAACCAAATACTCCAACACTCCCCCTCAAGTTGGAGCATGCAATGCTCAGCTTGGACAAACAGTACGAAACTCAACTCAACGCTACAGGACACTACGAACAATATCAACTCAACGCGCACAACTGCTGCAGTCGAGGACGTTGCTTCTCATGCTGTGCAGGTGAGGAGGACGAATGGGCTGGAGTGTGAGTCTGCTGAATCTCCTCGTCGGAGAGCATGTGCTCTGAACTGCTCCTGTCAGAATCATTGCAGCTGAAAATGGGTCTCCTCCTCGGAGTACTCTGGCTCGCCACAACATGTGGACAACTGCTCCATCTCTAAAGAAGGGCCGAACTGAAAAAGGGCCGTGGCTGTGTAATCATTGTCAGAGTCCTTGATCGCTGGAGAGTGGAGTCTGAAAAAGTCTCCTTGTCGGAGAACTGGGTCTCTCCCATCTGGCATAGAGAATGGTACACTACTTTGGTGTCCCTATGATACTACATGAAAACCCTTTCCAACATGGCATAGGGAATGTTCCTCTACTTTGGAGTCCCTATGGCTCACATCAAAACTTTGGCTGAATGAAATAAGAAGAAAAGAAGGGACCTCTACAAAAGATGGCAAACATGTGCTCATCTGAAAATGACCGCAAACATATGTGCATCTGAAAATGAGTCTCTCTCTGGAGAACTCGAAAATGGACGACTCAAACATGGAGTGCCTCAAACTTGGACTCTGACCAATATGTCGAGTCTGTACAACTGCGCATCACACCTGTAGACTGAGAATCTGAATCATCGAGTCTGAATCTTTTTTTTTGAGGCTCAAAAGAGGGGGAGACGCTCTTTGGTGTTCGCCCCAGCCAAATATATAAATAATAAAACGAAAGCGGTAAATACAAAAAGAGGGTGGATGTGGGGGAAAGAAGAGAGGAAAAAACGCAGGAAAGAAAAGCCAACGCCCCAGCCCTATACAGGACACCAACCCAAGACAAAAATGCCCACCCTTCTACAGAATACACCAGTCACCAATAAGTCGATTGCACAGAATAAGGATATTCTCCCGATAGAATCGCTGCCCGGAGAAAATAGCTTCGTTCCTTCCCAACCAGACGCACCATAGCCGTGCAATGGGCGCCAAGAGATCCCGCCTAGCCCTGTTCCTTTTGATCCGAATAAGCTCGCAGAGAGCAGAGAGGTTGTCCGCGTTGGCCCAAGGCAAATCGTCCCAAATCCCACGCACCATCTGGCACCCGAAGAAAAGGTGGTCAATAGTCTGAATCTTGCGCATGAAGAATCTTCATCTGAAAAATTTTAGAGTCTGAAAATCTGCTGGTCTGAGGAATCTGCAATCTGGAGAAGACCTGTGACTCTACATATACTCCCCCTTTCTCCCATACTTGTCGGAAAACATGTACGTCAACCAAGTTGGGAGAAAGACAAGATAAGGGGGAAACATGAATATTATCGAAAAACTCGTTGCGGCTATTCATGAATTTTTTAAGCCGTGACATTTTTTTTAATATTTTGCGTACGACTTTTTCTTTTACGCGCCTCTTTTTTTTCTTCTCTCCTTTCCTTTTTTTTAAACTAGCATCTCTTACCTGTCTATATTTTTTTTAAATGCCATTTTCTCCCTTTTTATGGCTCCTTTTTTTTTCACAATCAGGCCCTTGGCTACATAGGCCCGCAATAATATTATTTTTAAAACATCCGTTAAGGTTCCCAGTTGGGTAAACCCCTCTTAGCAGCCGTCCTTGAAGAGTCGGGAGAAGGGAACGCCGCTTGGAGGCCTCGTGCGCAGCTCCTGCTTTGGAATGGTATGCGGTCGATGGTGCCGCCGCTGAGAAGAGGAAGCGGCATTCGCCGCCTTTGCCTAGCGTCGCATAGAGCTCAGAAGGCAGGTGCCTCCATCTGAATGATTAAGCCACTACCATCATGTGGGGAGTAGAAGGCTATGGAGAAGGAGGGCTGCGGGCCTGGCGTCTTCGCGTAGGAAGCGTGTAGAGATTGGAGCTGCACGAATGGGTCGTTAGGGCTCGCCGCCAAAGGGTGAGTGTCCCGTTGCCGCATGGAAGGGTGGCTTCGCTGGAGAGAGGCGCAAGGAGGAGCAGTCCTGGAGATGCTGGAGAGATGTCACTTAGAGTTGGATGAGATGGCTCCGCCTGGAGCCGAAGCTTTTGCGCCAGAAGGAAGTGGTGCCAGGAGAGCGCCGGCAGGATGCCTGTGCGAGAGGATGTTGCTTAGGAATGCGTGTTGCCTCTTGAAGAAGCGCTGCCTGCACGTTGATCTTGCACTGATGCTGCAGGAAGCGTCATCACCGGACCATGTTGAACTAGGCAATTATGAGTTGGGCATGAACAGATCATACAAATCTGCTCTCTGTAATGCCCGACAACACCTCAATATTGGTTTCATTGGAAACCCTAGAACGCGAAACATGAAACTCCAAAAAAAATTCACGAACTGAATCTTTTCTCTACAAATCGAATCTCGAACAAAACAATAGTATAAAATAATCCTTGAGAATCGAACCTGCTCTGATACCATGTTAGGAAATAAACATGTAGAAGCAAACATGGAAAAAGATAAAGAACATGAAGAATGTGGGATTTAACGTGGAACCCTACTCCGTGAGGAGCGGGATGAAACCACGGGAGAAGCCCTCAAAGGGGCATGTTATGCATTGCACTTTCTCTCAATGGATAAAGGAGGTCCGGGGCTCCTTATATAGCCTCTCCAGAGCCTCCAAGTCCCACCATTGGACAATGTGGGACTAAACAACTGGGTGGTAAATGGATCTTCTCCAGGATCCATTTTCCCTGCTACAAATCATGACACACAACCAAATACTCCAACAATAAGTGTTGAGAACAATGAAAAAATGGATATGAGAAAAAAAATCCTAGATTATATTCCTAAATGCAACATATTTGAGAATAATGAAAAGATGCATTAATGTAAATGATGATATAAGAACGGGTCGGAAAAAACCTTGAGTTAATGTGTCATCAACATGCCATGGATTAACATGATCCTATCAGACATGTGGTCGCATATGCGGCTGCATATACCACATATACGGACCGCATATGCGTTTTGACTGCATATTGGAGCATATGGGATGTGCACTTCGGTCAAGTGATCGAATACACATATGGGGTCGCATATGCGACCGCATGGATCACATTTCCGAACACTGGACATGAGGAGTAAGTGAGAACAACTCCTTCTCAGGAAAAGGTACGGAGAAAGGATTTTTCTCGCCCAAGATAGACGATGCCATGCGATTTACCAAATAACATGTTGTAAGAACAATGTCACTCCAAAACGAGTGTGGGACGCGACTCTGAATGAGAAGCGTTCGAGTGACATCGAGGAAATGACGATGTTTTCTTTCTGCAACACCATTCATCTGAGAAGTGTAAGCACATGTAGTTTGATGAATAATACCACGAGATGAAAAGAAATGTGATCGAGCACGGGTACAACATTTCAAAGCATTTTTAGTTCTCACAAATTTCACAAAAGAAGAGAAAACATTTTAGACTTCATTGATAAAGGTTTTGATCACATCCCCTGCTTCAGATTTATTTTTCAATAAAAACACTCGTGACAAATGAGAAAAATCATCATCTGCAACAAGATAAAAACCTGTGTCCCTCATGATTAGGAACACGACTCGGACCCCAAATGTCAATATGAAATAGTTCAAAAAGGGAGCTACTACTTCTACTCTGATGACTAGGAAAAGCAGACTGGTGATGCCTCCCCAACTGACACGCCTCGCACTGGAAGGAAGACCCGGTGAAATCTGCGACAGAATATGACACATCTTCTGGAGAGGGAGGTGACCAAAACGTAGGTGCCAAGTGAATGGAAAGACTGGTCCTGTCGAATGGGAGGATACACCTACATAGGAACTCCAGTCCAAACGATACATACCACCCTGCTCCTGGCCACAACCAATCACTTTGCTCGTAAGAATGTCCTGAATAAACAAGAGATGATGGGCCAAAGATAGCTCAACAATGCAAATCCTTCGTAATCTGACTGATAGATAATAAATTAATAGAGAAATCGGGAGCATGTAACATTCTGAAGACGTATCGAAGGCGATAAACTAAACTCCCCTGTCCAGTGATCGGGGAATGAGTCCCATCGACTATCACCACAGTTCTCCTTGGTGGAACCTGTCTAGATGTTGTTAGTTGTTCTCTGTCCCCACATAGATGATGTGTCGCCCCAGAGTCCATAATCGACTCAGTAATCTCAGATCCATGACAAGATGTAAAAGCATAAGTACACCTGAGGAATTAGCCATAACAGAAGTACTGGCAGAAGCAGAGGCTGCTACATCTGAGTGGCCTCTTGGAGATGATGAAGAAATATGGATCATAATATATTGCAGTCTAGCCACGAGGTCTTCAAATCTCTTATCTGAAGTAGGAGCGGCTGAAGTCTCAACCTGTTTCGCTACGCGGGCTGATATCGGAAAACCATGTTTGGAGTAGCATGTATCCTCTGAATGACTTTGACGATGACAATATGTGCAGGCTGACGAATGCGACGTCCTCTACCTCGAGGTCTACGTCCTTTGCCTCGGGAGGCTGCCATTGCTGAAGAAGTCAGGCTAGTGGTAGTGGACGGAATGGTAATCCTGCTAAACCAGCGAAAAGCTTCCCAATGGGAAGAGTAGTAGCATCCACTAGAATCTTGGAGCGAGCAGCATCATATTCATGATCGAGGATTGCTAGGAATACACCAACCATGGCAGCATTCCTATATGTCCTCTATTGCTCTGGGGTGGCCATGAGAGGCATGAAGCTGTGGAGCTTCTCAAACATCCCACATGAGGATGTATACATCGAATGAAGAGGCCGCCCGTTCTGCTTGATAGTAAATATATCATGCCGAAGTTGGAGGATCTTGGTCCCGTTCCTTGCCTGAGAATAGTTTGCTACGAGGATGCCCCACATCGCCTTAGCAGTGGGCTGATGTAACATAATATACCGAAAAGTCAAACTTTGGCGTATGCATCATCCGCCTCCAACGAGTCGTTAACCCCAGTTTTCTCCATCGGCTCCTCTGTAAGAATATGTTTCTTACCGTTCGACTTCATAAGGCTCATGATCTGCATAGCCCAGAGTTCATAGTTTGTCCCGTCCATCTTGACAAGAGGCGTTGGATCTCTGAAAGCGCCTTTGGCAGGTACGTCGACTTTGTTTTCTGACATATTACCGGAAGTGGATTGCTAGGTTTATGTAGACCAATGAATGAATGTTTACACATACATGCGTGGATTTGAATGCATATGTAGACTTATGCACTCAAATCCATTTAGCCCAAACGAAGGCTGAGACGGAGCGGAAGAGGGGCATGCGACAACTACGAAAGCCGGCGACCAAGGAGGTGCAACTTCTGCGGTGAGGGTTGTGGTTCGACGACGGTGGCAGCAGATGCTAGCGTCAGTGTGTGCCGTTGCTCGGCAGCAACCATGCGGCTCGACTGTCGCAATTGGAGGGCCGACCTGGAGGGAAGGATGGTGGGCGGCGGCCTGACCTGGATGGATGGCGGCGGCGACGACCTTGGAGAGAGAGAAGCGACGGGTGGGGTAGGGTTGGGGTTAAGGTACGGAGCTCTGATCTAGGACTGTGACTCTGATACCATGTTGGGAAAAATAGAAAATATAATTTTTCCTGATTACCCTAGGCTCTCTTAAAGAGAGGAGAGACCTATGGTAAATTACATAAGATGGATACAAAGAAATAAAATAAAGAAAAAATACACAGAGGATATAGAAATCTCTCTACAAGTAAAAATTACATCACACCGAAAAGAGTAGGGGGCACGACTCTGAATAAGAAGGGTCATGGTCACTTCAAGAAGATAACGGTATTTACATTCAACAAGACCTTTCGGCTGAAAAATGTACTCACCAGAGTCTGGTTTATAATGCCAAGGGATTTGAAGAACTGAGAAAGTTGTATAGTGCAAAAATTCCAAGTATCATCAAATTGACATACGTAACGAAAAATATTTTTTATTTAATGAATAAACGATTAGATAACAAACCGAGTCTCAGGCTTGTTTTTTAAAAGAAAATCCATGATAATATAGAAAAATTATCGACTGCTACAAGATAGAACATATCCATCAGGAGCACGATTGAGATACTAAATATCAAACTGGACCAACTTGAAGGAAGTACTGCTACTATGACTTTGACGACTAGTATAACTAGAACAATGGTGCTTCCCAAGATGTCAAGCCTCATACTGAAAGGTACATCGGGATAGACTCTACACAACTTATGTAGAGGAAAGTGATCGAACCGAAGATACCACATGTATGGAGAGATGGACCCAATGTGAATGGAAGAAGTACCATAATGATGTGATTGGACCAGTTTGTAGAGACCCTCTTGCTCACAACCACATCCAATAACTCTGTCTATGAGTATATTCTGAAACATAAGAGAAGATGGATCAAATATGGTACACCAATGCAAGTCTTTGATGATGACTAATAGATAATTGATTCATGAAAAAAGCAGGTGCATGAAGTACATTCAAAAAGTGCCTTTGTCCTGTAATGGAAGAATGTGTCCCATTTGCAATAACAATTGATCTGCAAGCGTTAAATAATCTGTAGGAAGAGAACTAAGCTTTGTGTCTACATAGGTGATGAAAGGCAACCAATCCATGATTCATTGAGGGATGTTTTCCCCGTGCCAACTAGTAAGGACATAGGTTATACTTGAAGTACTAGTGGATGCTGCGGCAACAATGTCGGACCAGCTTGATGGAGCACTAGAGGGTCCAGGAGTGGAATGCATGATCTCCGTTAGACGAGAGACTAAATCATCTAACCTCTGGTTAACAAAAGTGGTAGAGGCAGAAAGAGTCTCGACCTGCTCTGCTACACGTGCATATGCCAGATAACCTTGCTTTTGAGAGCCAGTGTCTTTAGAGTATCCACAATGGCGACAATAAGTGTAGGGGTGACGTGAGCGTCTACTTCCTTTGCCACGAATACTACATCCTCTGAATTGAGGAGGACCTCCTCTGCCGCAAGATGCGCCTATTGCAGAGGAGGACTGCATGGACTTGATGAACTGTAATCCTGCTGAGTCTACTCTAGGCCTCCTTTATCAGAGGTATGGATGCACCAACAAGCAGTTGTGTCTGTGCAACATCGTACTCAGAATCAAGAGTCGCCATAACTACTTCAACCATGGTGGCGTTTTTGCACACCTTCTGTTGCGCTGGAGATGCTGTCATAGGCATTAGCTGTGAAGCTTCTCAAACTTATCCTTGAGAGATGAATATAAAGTTTGAAGAGGACGATCATTCTACTTAGCCGTGGAGATGCCATACTGGAGCTGTGGTATCTTCGTCTCATTCCTCGCTTGAGAATAGATAGAGATAATTTCCTACATTGCCTTGGCAGTGGACTGATGCATGATATTGTTGGTTATCTCCATGGTAAGATTACCAGATAGCTAAATGCGTACGTATGTGTCATCTTGTTCCCAAGAGGCATTAACCTTATTCTTATCGGTTGAGGTATCCTATATTAGAATGTGCCTCTTCTCCTTGCATTGTATAATGCTCATAAACTGCATGATCCATAACTCGTAATTGGTCGAATCCATCTTCAAGATGGGTGCCAGACCTTTGAAGGCGCTTGGAAATGATAGGTCGATCTTGTTCTCTGATATGATGCCTTGAAAGGTAGAGACTGTGTTGCAGACTAATACGGATGTATCTCTACAGAATCATAATGGGAATTAGTTTTGTGGGTAGACTTATGCTACAACCGTTCCCATCAATCAAGGGAGTGCTTTAGGACCTACCGATGATAAACAACCCAAAATCAGGATGATTAGGACACTTCAAAGGGTGCAATGACAAGATAGAGACCACCAATGCCTAGGCCTAGCCTACGATGGTGCCATTGGGACTACCAATGTCGTTGGGCGGCTAAAGCAGGGGCCAATTGCCGCTTGAAGCTGCACAAGGTTGATGACCTAACACAAAGCAGAAGCCCAGGGGCCACTAGTGGCCGTTGCGGTGAGAAGGTGGGTTGCTGATCGCTACTACGATGAGAAGGGATGGCTGTCAATCTCCTTTGGGCAGTTAGAGGTGCCGTCGTAGACTCTGGAGATGGCGCTATGAGGAGGTTGCCGCCAGAGATGCCAAATGGAGATTGTTGAAGAGTTATGTTATGTCACCGTTTTACAGTTAGTTATTTCTTTTGTTCGTAATATGTAATTTACCCATTAGGGCTTCTCTCTCTTCTATATAAGAGAACCCTCAGGTTCTATGAACAAACACAACAATTATTCTCGTCCACATAGTATCGGAGCAACAGTCATAGACGGGGGCCGTAAGCTGAAAAAACCCTAACCCTACCTCCAACCCATATCTGCGCTCCACACAACACCTCCAACAGGGTCGTGTGCCACCCCTAGCGGCACCGCACGTCGACCAATGCTCCAGCGGAGCTGTGCACTGTCGCAAGCGGCACCCAACACTACCGTACAACAACCTAGGTGCCATCCAACGGGTCTAGCACCGCCACTAATCGACCCCGAGTGCCGGCAACAGTAGTCCGATGCCGTTCGAGCAGCGCCATGCGGTGCTGCAGCAACCTGTGCGCCACCTGTACCAATGGTTCCTTACGCGTCATTGTTTTTGCTGTCCAGATCCTCGTGAAGTCCTAAAATCATGATTTTTTTA
>JAZKJV010007293.1:0-413229 GCA_037367405.1 Ottelia alismoides
TCAGCGGCGGAGCCGCCAAGGCCGCGGGCCGAGCTTGCCCCCGCCGCCTCCAGCCTCGCGGCGCCTCCGCTCCTGGGCTCGCGCCGCCCCCCTTAGCCGCAGCACCCCAGCACCGCCCCCCTCCGCCTTGCAGCCACCAAGCGGCGCAGCCGCGGGCGCTGCTCCCCTCCGCCGTCCTCCGCCGCAGCCGGCGGCGACGTCTCCCCCGCGCGCAGCCGCGCCGCTCCCAGCGGCGCGCCGCACCACCGCCGTCGTCCTCCTCTTTGGGTTTCACCTGCGCAGGATCAAGGAAGAAGGAAAGGTCTATTTTCTTTATTTTTTATTGTAAAAATTGCACTGTTCTCTTTTCATGTTTATGTAATTACAATTACGTCCCTGTACATAAGTTGCCTTGTAATTTTGTTTTCTATATTTGCACAAACACCCCTGTGTTCTCCTTTTAATTTGGATATCATTTATGCATCTTTTTATTCAAAGAAAAGTGGTATGGTGTTGAGCAACTAATTGTCTACCATCAGACTATTTTCTTGTATTTTTATGGTAGTTGGGTAATTAATTAAAAATGATTAACTGAAACTTTGCATAGTTTACCCATTCTGTGCCATTAAATTTATATCTCACGCATAGTTGCTCTAAAAATTCCAAAAAAATTATATATGATGCCTTAATAGTTGATGAACTTACAGTCCAAATTTCATTCAAAATGGAGATGTTTTGTGCCTGAAATAATTCGTAGAGTGAATTTAGTATTTGATTTTTAATTAAATCCACAAATAGCTTTTTTGCGAAATTTCACCTCTCTTGGATTGCTCATCTAAATATCTACTTGAGATAAATCACACTCTGATTAATTTGATAACGTGGATTAATTAGGAATTATTTACTCACTGTCACTCTATTTCCACTAAAAAATCCATAAAAATTCATAACTTGTCAAAAAATTCCAAAAACATTACTGTAGCTTCCTTGCATCATGTTTTCATTTCAGTAATTTTTTCATGATTTTTGCTTTCTGTTTGTGTGATAAATTGTAAAAAGACCCTTAAAAAGTGTGCATTTTTCATTGTTGCATTTTAAGTCCTAAAATTCCAAAAAAATATGTTTTGTTTTCATCTCTGGATTAGTATTTTAGGAAAAATATAATTTAGCTAAATTGGATTAATTTCTCATTAAAATTAATTTGGCTAAGTTGTATGCTTTCGTAGTGTTTTAATTCAACCGCATCGTGCATTGATAATTTCTTTTTTGCATTAAAAAAATATAAAAAACCGCATTGGAAATCTAAAATCTTTATTTTCAAATTAAACCCAAGTTGTTCCTTTGCCTCCCTGAGTTCGACCCCGGACTTGCCCGGGATATAAATTAAAGCCGAGACACTCTTCACGGAGATCTTCTCTCGGTTCTGACCGAATCGCTAAGTACACGTGCTACAACGAAGCCGAATTAAAAACCGTATCTAGCGACTCGCCAGATGGCGCCGTTGCCGGGGAGGCAAACGGCTTAGGGACTAATTTAAAAATTTGGATTTAGTTTTCCATTTACTCGGGTAGTCTGACCCCCGAGCCACTTGTACTTATTCCATTTTTTTTGCAATTATTTCTCTTTATATTTTTGTATATATCTTGTTGTTTATCTCTCTAATATAAATTTTATTTTCCTTGCGAGGGCCCGGTGGACTTGGAGTGCATCGGAGGTCGACGGAAGCGACGCGAGTTGACTGTGAAGAGCGAGGAGAACTAGTTTATTTTTGAGAGAATTTTTGTAAAATTTTGTAATTATTTAGCTTGCTCTTTATAGCGGCTCTTGTTTGAGAGCTCGCGCATGTAAAAAGACTTAGACATTATTTGTGGTGTGTCGAGCCTGTTTCACTCTCCGGCGAGGGTGGGGCTTGACTTGAGTGGCGAAATTAAGGATTAGGCACACGGTAGTTTAGATTCAAATTTGTTTGTGCCCATCGTAATTTAGGCCACACATATCTTAGAAGATTCACATATCTTATAAGATTCATAATGAGACGCACATAGACACGTACTACTTAGCTCAAATTCAATCAATTCTTCCCCGCTAATAGTATATTGTTTAGGTGCGGTTTCCTCGATCTGCATGCATTTAGTGTAATATTTACAAATTCAGTTTTGCATAACGCATGAAGAGTGCTGGGATTCACTGTAAGTATAACTTCTTCTGAGCATGCATCATAGTTTCTCGTTTGCATTCTGATTTCCGATTCCCCTCTTGTTTTACAACTTAAGGTTAAAAGGAAATTGGGACTGAACGGTAGACGTGCTTGTGTGTTCACATAAAATTCAAGTGATAACCTAACTCTAAAATTGGGACTGAATTGAGCAGGTCGATTTAATTAATTGGAATAAAAAGAACCCTTGTTCTCGGGTGCATAAAGCCCTCATTGTTTGTTTTTATTACAAGTGAGAGAGAGACGACCCTAGGATAGAGCCAAGTCTGGATTTCTTACTTACTACTGGTTCTTTATTTTTAGGCGATTAGCTACTTTTCAGTGAGGATTTACGGGTAGTCGGTAAACGGTCCGGACTTCCTTAGCAGAGTGGGAGGTTTAGAGGACGCATTAGTCCTCAAGGAACGGGTAGCCGTATTTTTACGGTCCGTACTTACTCCTATACTGGCTGAAAGTAGGTCAAACTAGTCGTAAGAACCGGGTCAGTCTGTAGGAAAATACGGGCACCTAACAGCTCGTTAATCTTTCCAAGATTGTATTATCGCCAACTAAAATTGACCAGATAAATCGGCCGAACTCTTACGGCCATCACGTGTTGAGTTGGTGAAATTGGGGGTTTGAATTGCGTTTGAATTGTGTGAGTTCACTCCGCACATTTACGTGCACCGTAGAACTAGTGCCTCATTGAACATCGTGTTCTAATCGGTTCTTTTGACATCGAAGATGACTGATTGGGGGGATATTTATTCGGACTTTGCGAATCTCTCGTTGAACCCTTCAAAAAGTACGTCTTCAAAGGTCCAAGCGCAACTTGGACCAACCTAGACTCATGACCCTCTTGAGCCCAGGATCACTCACTCTCGGGATGGTTACCCTCAAACCATTTCCTTTCTCTCTTCCCACCTCACTGAGGAAGACCATCGCCTTGGTGAGAATATCATGAGTCATAAATCCTCTTCTAATAAAGAACACATTGCTGATTCAGGCCATATAGAAGACACGAGTAAAATGCCTCCAAAGAAGAAAGAAGAGGAAGAAGAGAACCATGAAGACCCGATGAGAAGTATACTAGCCCGATTGGCTGCATCTGAGCAGCAACAAGCATTATTGAGAGCTCAGTTGGGACAGTTAAATGTTGGGGTCCAACTACCAATGGATGCGGCATACAACCCCGGACAATATCAGATTCATAACTACTTGAGTCCGGCCGAACCCGAAGTTGATTTTGAACTGAAGCCGCATTTCCTGAACCTGCTGCCACATTTTGATGGGAATGCTTCTGAGGAGCCATATGCATTCCTAAGGGACTTTGAGCTCATCTGTGCTAACCTCAAAAATAACAATGTTAGCCAGGATTATATTAGGCTCAAAGCCCTTCCATTTGCCTTGGGTGGAAAAGTCGATTACTGGGTAAAGAATCTTGGAATCATCGTCACCACATATGCCCAGTTCAAGGACCTGTTTTTGAAGAAGTTCTACCCTTTGAGTAGAACTAACATGATGAGGACGTGCATTACGAGTTTTTCCCAATTACCCCATGAAGCTTTTTGTGATGCTTGGGAAAGATTCAAGGACATCCTGCAGAAGTGTCCCTGTCATGGACTAAATGATAACATCTTGGTCCAATCATTTTTCACTGGTCTTAACCCTGAGATGCAGGGTTTAGTGAGCGCTGCCTGTGGAGGCAGCTATACATCACGAGGAGCGGATACCGTCTGGAGGGTATTCGAGCAGATGGCTGAAACTAGCCGCTCACAGATGGCCAGCAGGGCCTATACACCATCCCCCAGTTCACCCTCACTTGGAGGGGGAAAATCAGCTGTAGTCGATCTCTCTCAGGACGTGATCCCTAGCATGGGACTTCTTGCTGACAAGCTTACTGTAGTGGAGAAGATCGACAGGAGGATTGATGAGTTAGACCGGAGCGTCTCCAAACTTCCAAAACAGATGGAGGAGTTGACTGAGAAGGTATCTAAGATAAGGATACCCGCCGTGACTGCACCCTCTGCTCCCGTATACCGAGTTCACCATGTTCAGGAGCAGTTGGTGTCAGGGCAACCCCAGTCGTGGGAGCAGGACCAATCCTACACCCACTCTTTCCAGCAGCCACCTCCAGTAGCAGAGACAGTCCAGGAGGAGCCTCCACCAGTTTGGGAGGTGAATGGGACATGGTATACTCAGGACCCTGCCAGGCAGGGAAGTACGGGAGACCGACAGACCTATCAGTGTCCCCCGACCTTTCACAACACCGCATTCACCTCCGCACCACCTCCTTCACAGCAGAGCCCTGGATTCCATCCACCCCAGCAGCAGAGGCAGCAGTAGCAGCAGTATGGCCGACAGGGCCATTACCAGACGGGCCAGCAGGGCCCGCCACCCCAGCAGCAGCAGCAGAGGCAGTACACTGGCCAGCAGGGCCAGTCTTCCCGTTCTTCTTCTCAATCTTATCCACTTCCTTCATCGTCTAGTCCCATGGATATTCAGCAGCAGATACTCGACGAGCTACGTTCCTACAGGAACGAGGTTCAGGACTTACGGGTGGATGTCAACCGCCTGTCCAGATGGCGAGACGAGCAGACTGCACCCTCTACCTCGATCCCAGCCCAAGTTCAGGCTAACCCCAATAGCCTGAACCGTTCTAGTTCTCAGCAGCACTTTGGTCAGGTATACTATTCAGCATCTCCTAAATCTGAACATGAGATTCTTCCGTGTGACGAGGCTAACCACATGTCACTCAGGAGCGGAAGGACCGTGGTCGTACCTGACCGGGCGAGGGACACGAGGAGGGGCATCTCTGGAGCTCTACCTGAGGAGTCTTCAGAGGACGAGGAGGAGAGGCATCATATTTCAGAGTCCCATCAGCATCATTCGAGGATTTCTACTCAGGGAGCCGAGAGGAGGAGGAGAGCACGTACGCAGCATCGTCAGCATGGATATTCTTCTGAGTCTACGGAGGACCTTGCATCTCCGGTTGTGGTGGATACCACTCCAGCTTCTATTCCACAACCTGTAGTAGATAGTTTTGATTTCGAGTCCATGTTGCATCACAAAGATTCATGTATGAAGAACTCTGTTTCCGTTAATGCAAAGAATGATCTTTCAGTGCATGATTCAGATTCTTCATCCTCTGTTTCCTTAGCTTCAATCCCTTTCCCCCGTGCTCTTACGGCAGGAAAGCGCATCAAAAAGATTCAGAAAGATGACCCCGATATGGCACGGTTTTGTAAAGAAAACATCACAGTTAAGGTGCCATTTGATGAATATGTGGCTAACCATCCTGCCTTCCAAAAATACCTTAAGGTGAGATGCACACCTAGAAGGGTTAGCAGGAAGAAAGATAACCGAAACATAAAGACACATGTCTTATCGGTAGCCACAACCTATTGTCTCAAGAATCAGACTTTGCCAAAGAAAAAGAGAGACATGGGTGCTCACTATGTGGAGAGTCGTATTGACGACATTGCGTTTGCACGCACACTCTTAGATAACGGTTCTTCGATCAACTTACTCCCCTTAGCATTATATCAGAAATTGGAGTTGGGACCACTGCGCAAATCTAGAGCTTTACTCCAATTCGCAGATCGTTCAATGAAGAGATCTAAGGGAGAAGTGAAGAACGTCGTTATCTCGATTGAGGGGCAGAACTATCAGGTGGACTTCACAGTCTTGGACATGGAGACCCCCAATCATTGGAGAGAATCTCAGATCATTCTCGGGCGACCCTTCCTTAGGACCGCGGGCGCAACTTTCGATTATGGTACGGGAATGATGAAGTTCCGTTCTCCAGGCGGAGAGGTGAACCTTGAGATGAAGCAAACCAAGTGTCAGCGACCCGATTCAGAGAGTAGCACAGAGTACTCATCTTCCGAGGCAGATTGCAGTATGATTAGCACAGTTGGGATTTGGGGACAGATTCCTTCAGGACAGAGCGAGACCCTTCATCTGGAGAGGATATAGTGCATGATGCAGTTCGCCAGGTGTTGTCTGATCTTGCTAGAGATGCATCAACCTATTCTCATGATGACTTAGAGATCCATCCGGATCTGTCAGTTCCATCCTCTTCGGAACAATCATGGGACATAGATGATGAGTCGGACGTGGCTTTTGCCGACTGTTTGGATACTTTTGACGATCCGACTCCCGATACTTCTGATTTGGTGGCGAGTACTACTCAGCTTAGCCCACCTTCATGCAGCACGGAACCAGATTCAGATTCAGTTCAGCCAGATCTGCTTGATGATACCACATTGCCAGAACTGAAATCACTACCTCCTACACTTAAGTATGCCTTTCTTGCGGGACCCAAAGAGAGATATCCTGTCATCATTAGCTCAGACTTGTCTTTAGAGCAGGAGTCTAGGTTGTTAGAAGTCTTAGAGAGGAACCGCAAAGCAATAGGCTGGACAGTGTCGGATCTCGTGGGCATCAACCCCGCTCTCTGCTCACACCATATTTTTACTGAGGATAACGTGAGACCTTCCCGTGAGTTTCAGAGGAGACTTAACCCCAATCTACGGGAAGTGGTGAAGAATGAAATTGAGAAATGGTGCAAAGCAGGGTTTATATACCCTATTTCTGACTCCAAGTGGGTGGCCCCACTTCATGTTGTCCCGAAGAAGTCGGGAATTCAGATGGTCACCAACGAGGAGGGGGTAGAGATCGCGACACGAGTACCTACGTCGTGGCGCGTCTGTGTCGACTACAGGCGCCTGAATGCTGCGACCAAGAAAGATCACTTTCCCTTACCTTTTATTGATCAGATCTTGGAGAGACTTGCAGGGAAAGAGTTCTTCTGTTTTCTTGACGGGTACTCAGGCTACAACCAGGTGGCCATAGCCCCTGAGGACCAGGAAAAGACCACATTTACATGTCCATTCGGCACTTATGCTTTCAGGTGCATGCCATTCGGGCTCTGCAATGCCCCGGGCACATTTCAGCGGTGCATGATAGCCATATTTGCCGAGATGGTGGGAGATTTCCTGGAAGTGTTCATGGATGACTTCTCGGTCCATGGTGATTCTTTTGATACATGTTTAGCACACTTGGACCGAGTCCTCACGAGGTGTAGAGAGGTGAATCTGGTACTCTCCTGGGAGAAGAGTCACTTTATGGTGACGGAGGGTATCGTGTTGGGGCATGTCATCTCCAAAAGGGGAATGGAGGTTGACCCTGCCAAGGTGGAGGTGATCAAGAAACTCGATCCACCTACCAACGTGAAGTCAGTGCGGTCATTCTTAGGGCATGTTGGATTCTATAGGAGATTCATTCAGGATTTTTCAAAGATCGCCCGCCCACTGACTGAGCTCTTAGGGAAAGACATAGAGTTCATTGTAGATCACAGGTGTCTGGAGGCCTTTGAGCTCTTGAAAAGGAAGATTTGTACCTCGCCTATTCTACAAGCTCCTGACTGGTCTCTCCCCTTTGAGATCATGACTGACGCTTCAGATTTCGCTATAGGAGCTGTGTTAGGACAACGACGAGAAGGGATTCCGTTTGCAATTCACTATGCGAGCAAAGTTTTAGATCCTACACAGAAAAATTATACAGTGACTGAAAAGGAAATGCTCGCGGTAGTATGGGCCCTCGAGAAGTTCAGATCATATATTTTGGGCTCTAAGGTGACAATTTATACTGATCACACAGCCATTCGATACTTAATGGAAAAGAAGGACGCGAAGGCGCGTCTTCTTAGGTGGATTTTACTCCTCCAGGAATTTGATTTGGAGATTAAAGATAAACCTGGAGTGAAGAATGTTGTGGCTGATCACCTTTCTCGGATTGAACTTAAGGATTCTCCTGATCATGAGCGGATTAGAGAGACCTTCCCAGATGAGTCAATTTGTGCTATTGACTCACTCCCGTGGTATGCCAACATGGTGAACTATCTTGTCTCCAAGCAGGTTCCCCATGGTTGGACTAGGAGCAGCATTGATCGACTGAAGTCGGATTCGAGGAGATACCACTGGGACGATCCTTTCCTTTTCTTCGAAGGACCGGATTGTGTTTGGAGAAGGTGTATTCCTCAGGAGGAATACCATAGTGTCCTCACATATTGTCATTCACTTGAGGCTGGAGGACACCATTCGGGAAAGAGAACCGCTCACAAAGTACTTCAATGTGGATTGTATTGGCCGACCTTGTTTAGAGATGCCATTGATTTTGTACGGTCGTGCCCGATTTGTCAAAGGATGGGAGGGACAGTTGGACAGAGAGATGAGATGCCCATGCAACCGATGATTATTTGTGATGTTTTTGATGCATGGGGCATAGATTTTATGGGTCCCTTTCCCAACAACCAAGGACATGAGTACATTTTGTTGGCGGTTGATTATTTATCTAGGTGGGTGGAGGCTATCCCAACCCGAACCGCAGACAGCAAGACTGTCTGTAAGTTTGTGAGAGACCATATTATTGCTAGGTTCGGGGTGCCAAAAGTTTTGATATCTGATGGGGGTAGCCACTTTGTGAATCGAGATATGAGATCTTTAGCTAAGGACTATGGATTTGATCATAGAGTTACTAGTCCTTACCACCCACAGTCCAACGGCATGGCAGAGGTTTCGAATAGAGAGGTGAAGAGTATTTTGCAGAAATTGGTTCGTCCCGATAGGAAGAACTGGTCTCAGCTTTTGGACCAAGTTCTGTGGGCCTATAGGACAGCCTACAAGACACCATTGGGTACTTCACCATTTAGAATGATCTATGGCAAGCCATGTCATTTGCCCGCAGAGTTGATTCATAAATCCGAATGGGCAATTAAGAAGATTAATTGGAGTTGTCACCTAGGGAAGCTTTGCCGAGACTTGAACTTGAACGAGCTCGTGGAAATCCGAAACAGGGCATATGACAACAGTTTGATTTATAAGGACAAAGTAAAGAGATGGCATGATTAGCACATTAGGTGCAACGACGTTGTCCCTGGACAAAAGGTATGGTTGTTCAATGCCAGGTTGAAGATGTTCCATGGGAAGCTCAAATCTAAATGGACGGGTCCCTTTGTGGTTAAGAAAGTGCACGAGAATGGAAGTGTAGAGATAGCTGATCTCACAGATGGTGCACAATCTCATGTGGTGAATGGACAACTGTTGAAGCATTTTGTTGATTCCAAAGAGCAGTTAGTCCAAGTCGAGGTCATCAACTTCATACAGAGTGAGCACAGAGCAGATACATCTTATTACTCTTCATGAAGATGCAGCATCAAGATTCAACATCTTAGAAGATTCAATCACTCTTGTGCATATTCTCTCTTCTTTGTATATTCTCGAGATCACGTCGGTTCTCACACTTACTCTTGTCCTATACTTAGGCTGACCAAAGCCTAAGTATAGGGGGGACCGATGCCCGCCATGTGTATTTACTCATCATTTCTCCTCTTGACCTCGTCCGCCCCATTTGTGCTCTTCTTCTACACTTAGGCTGTCCAGAGCCTAAGTATAGGGGGGGCGGATCGACTTCTATACTTTCTATTATTTTAGCTTTCCTACGCTTAGTACGAGCTATGTCTTTTTGTCACCTAGTGCCATGAGGACATAGCACAAGCTAAGTATAGGGGGGCGTGTATATATTACATATATACTTTACCCATACCTCGTACTTTCACGTATTTTTATATATATTATACAATAATTATGGGGTGGGTTAAAAAAAACAAAACAAAACTTTTTCTAAAAAAAAGAAAGAAAGTCTTTTTCTTATTTACCTATCTTTTTCAAAAAAAAAACTCTTGAAAAAAAAACTTTTTCTAAAACTTAAAACTTTAAAAAAAAAACAAAACAAAAACAAAACAAACAACAAAAAAAATTTTAAAAAAAAACTTAAAAAACAAAAACAAAAACAAAAACTAAAAAAAAACTAACTAATAAGTTGGTTTAATCCCTGACACAATTCACTTTCACACAAGACTAGTGATGTTCAAGAACACTTGGTTTATGAGGTCTTGAGATTTTGAGTTAACCAGCCTTAGTCATTAGGGTCCTTGACTTAATTATTCACATTTCTCTAGTTTGAAAGATGTGTGTGCTATATTGCATGCTTAGTCTCTACCTTAAGAATATGATCAGCACCTCACGTACACGACTGCAGTTATGATGAGATGAGTTGTAATTTCACTTGAGGAACTGGGATGAGGGATTTGAGTTTGGACTTGATTTAATGATGCTCGAGGATGGGATAAAATCAATGAAGGCTTCATGAAACCTGAGTGTCAGCATCTTTAGCCAGTATGAGAACATGGTTCTTGTACTATCTCTTGATATTTACCTATGTGCCAGGGTGTGATAAAATAAAAAAAATGTTGATCAGTGTGCGCCAACTCTTGGTAAAAGCAGTGGAGCTAGCCAAAAATACTACAAAGCAATGAAATGTCAAAGAAAAGCTCTCATTCCACAAAGTCAATTATCAAAAGAGCTTCCACCAAAGGCGAGCGCTCCCAACCATTTCAAAGTGTCCACTTGGACCACCGCTATTAGGACCAGGAGTCGGGCTTGCACCAAAAAAGGGCTCTGCATCGTAAATGCTACAAGTCTGGGTGTAGAAGGTACGATAGGTACTCAAAAAAGGCACACCCCGGTGTACTCCCAGGAAAACAAGTGCAGACGGCTCCAACTTCTCTTGACGGACGCACTGATCAACACCAAAAAAATGTGTTGCGTAATAAGGCACTTGAGAGGATCCTTTTTCCAATGAGAGGGAGAGAAGAAATGACACAATCCTATGCCCTCCATCAACTGGCCTTCCATCTACACTTTTAAGTCTGACAACTAAAGAGACGGTGGATTGGATGCAAGAAATGATTTATTCCCTAGTGTTGAGGATTGGGTCCATAGGAGAGTCTCTTGGACTGGAACCTTGGGTGACGTTGTGACTCTACTCTTTTAACTGCAGTCAACACTTAAATACATATCCCTTATATATACGTATACAAAGAGAGTCTGATTATTAGGGAAATTGGGTACCTTTTGACTAGAGCTTGGTTCAGCTTAGAATTTTAGGATCTCTAAAACCGAGAGTTCTTGAACAGATCAAGTCTTGTATTCACATGCACAGTCAGGGGTTAACCCAACTTATTCATTCCTTATTTGCTCGAGGACTAGCAAAGTTTAAGTATAGGGGGGTGATGAATCCACGATTCATCATCTTAATATCTTGATCTTAGCAAAATCCCCGAGTAAAATCCCAAATAAATGTCCATAAAATACATAAATTAACAAAATGACTCTTGTAAATAAAACACACTAATTATTGTATATTGGATTGTATAAAATAAATTAACACTAAAAAGCCGCAAAAATAAAGGAGCTTTATACTTGTAAATAACCCAAAATTCATATATTTTTAATAATTTCATTTCAACTCCTTTTTGGCTAATTCTTTATCTAACTTGTTCATAATAATGTATATAAAAATACAAAAATACAAAACAAATTTTATCTCAAATAAATGCTCCTAGATCCCAAAGAGAAAAAGCCGTAAAGTCCAACTTCCAAGCTAAATTCCCGCTCCGTATGAACTCCAAATTCACCAAACTCACTTTTAAAGTTCAAGTTAGAAAATTATCTATCCAACGGAAGTGATTTCATTAAAATCGGAGCTCATTTGCAAAAGTTGGGTTTTGGGACCTAGATGTACATTGTATACCATGTATATATTCATTCTTTCTTTAATTTTTATTTATCTTTCTTAATTACTAAAAATACAAAAAAATCATACTTGTGTTGTATTTTAATTGTAGTATTTTATTGTATTTTTCCGTTGTAAATATCTCTTATAAAAAAGACAAAAAAATTACAAAAATGTGTACATGGTGTTTCGTATTCACTTGTAAATTCACCATTATTTTTTCCTTCTTTATTTTGTTGTAATTAAAGTAGCCTACTTTATTTCATTTTATTTATTTAATTATTATACATTCTCTACAATAACCACCATTCAACTCTCTTCCACCACCAACTTCCCATTCAACTCCACCATTTCTTAAACCTCCCATTCAACTCCATTAATAATCCAACTTCCCATTCAACTCCACCCACATAATAACTTCTCATTTCATCATCTATATATACATTCCATCCTCCTCAATTTGCCCTTGATCCATCTTTATGTGAGGAGAGCCTAGTTCCCTGAGTTGAATCGGTGACAGCGACGCAACCGCGGTCGAGCGACGACGGCCCTCTCTCCGGTGTGATCCGTTGGTTTTTTTGGCCAACATCGCAGCCGCAACCGCGCGCTGCTCGAGCTCATCGCACGCCGGCGATTCGAGCGAAGACCGTGCTCTCGTGAGCACATCATAGGCATCCGTCCATCGTAGGTAATTTTTCTTTTTATCTCATCTTATCATATTGTCATCTTTGCATTTTTTTAAGCACATCACATTACCATCACCCCACCACATTTTATTTCATCACATTATCATTTTCCCCCCTTTCTTTTTGTGTACATACTTCCTGTCTAAAGAAAATTAAAAAAAAAGATAAAAAAATAAAACCAAAAAAAAATTTCCTTTTACAGCAGTTTTTTTTATCAAAACAGTAAAAAGAATTTTAAAAAAATTTAAAAAAAAATAAAAAAAAAATAACGAAGGAGGCAGCAGCCCGCCGCCCCCCTCCTTCCACGGGTAGGCGGCGCCGTCCGCCGCCCCCTCACCTTCATCCTCCGCCCCCAGCGGCGGAGCCGCCAAGGCCGCGGGCCGAGCTTGCCCCCGCCGCCTCCAGCCTCGCGGCGCCTCCGCTCCTGGGCTCGCGCCGCCCCCCTTAGCCGCAGCACCCCCAGCACCACCCCCCTCCGCCTTGCAGCCACCAAGCGGCGCAGCCGCGGGCGCTGCTCCCCTCCGCCGTCCTCCGCCGCAGCCGGCGGCGACGTCTCCCCCGCGCGCAGCCGCGCCGCTCCCAGCGGCGCGCCGCACCACCGCCGTCGTCCTCCTCTTTGGGTTTCACCTGCGCAGGATCAAGGAAGAAGGAAAGGTCTATTTTCTTTATTTTTCATTGTAAAAATTGCACTGTTCTCTTTTCATGTTTATGTAATTACAATTACGTCCCTGTACATAAGTTGCCTTGTAATTTTGTTTTCTGTATTTGCACAAACACCCCTGTGTTCTCCTTTTAATTTGGATATCATTTATGCATCTTTTTATTCAAAGAAAAGTGGTATGGTGTTGAGCAACTAATTGTCTACCATCAGACTATTTTCTTGTATTTTTATGGTAGTTGGGTAATTAATTAAAAATGATTAACTGAAACTTTGCATAGTATACCCATTCTGTGCCATTAAATTTATATCTCACGCATAGTTGCTCTAAAAATTCCAAAAAAATTATATATGATGCCTTAATAGTTGATGAACTTACAGTCCAAATTTCATTCAAAGTGGAGATGTTTTGTGCCTGAAATAATTCGTAGAGTGAATTTAGTATTTGATTTTTAATTAAATCCACAAATATCTTTTTTGCGAAATTTCACCTCTCTTGGATTGCTCATCTAAATATCTACTTGAGATAAATCGCACTCTGATTAATTTGATAACGTGGATTAATTAGGAATTATTTACTCACTGTCACTCTGTTTCCACTAAAAAATCCATAAAAATTCATAACTTGTCAAAAAATTCCAAAAACATTACTGTAGCTTCCTTGCATCATGTTTTCATTTCAGTAATTTTTTCATGATTTTTGCTTTCTGTTTGTGTGATAAATTGCAAAAAGACCCTTAAAAAGTGTGCATTTTTCATTGTTGCATTTTAAGTCCTAAAATTCCAAAAAAATATGTTTTGTTTTCATCTCTGGATTAGTATTTTAGGAAAAATATAATTTAGCTAAATTGGATTAATTTCTCATTAAAATTAATTTGGCTAAGTTGTATGCTTTCGTAGTGTTTTAATTCAACCGCATCGTGCATTGATATTTCTTTTTTGCATTAAAAAAATATAAAAAACCGCATTGGAAATCTAAAATCTTTATTTTCAAATTAAACCCAAGTTGTTCCTTTGCCTCCCTGAGTTCGACCCCGGACTTGCCCGGGATATAAATTAAAGCCGAGACACTCTTCACGGAGATCTTCTCTCGGTTCTGACCGAATTGCTAAGTACACGTGCTACAACGAAGCCGAATTAAAAACCGTATCTAGCGACTCGCCAGCCTCCTGAAGACACATGAGCTGTGTCTTCATGTCGCTCAGAACCTGTGCCATCTGTTCCATCTGAGTGATGCTCTGGCACTGCTTCTTCTCAATCAGCTCCATGCGGTCCAACTTCTCGCTGATAATGCCCATGTCCGCAGTTGTCGACTCTGCCTGTGCTGCTGCGGCTGCGGACGAACTGGATGGACCTGCATCTACCCGTGCTATCCGCTGGTACTGCACGGGTCCTGGCTGCTGTGGCTGGGTCTTCTGAGTATACAACCTGGTCTGGGACATCACCATGTAGTTTTCGGCCATCTCCTCGTAAATGGCCCAGACCTGGTCGTGGTCCTTGGTAAAGTAGGACCCGCCGCAAGAAGCGTTCACCAGACCCTGAAGCTCTGGCGTCAACCCGCTGAAAAAGCTCTGAACTATGTTCGACTTGGAGATGTCGTGGTGCGGGCATCGGTCTAGGAGCTCTCGAAACCGCTCCCATGCCTCGTGAAACTGCTCGTTGGGGAACATGGAGAAGTTGCTGATCAGGGCCCTCGCTGCATTCGTCCGCCCGAGTGGATAGTACTTGTTCAAGTACTCGGTGCGGAGCTGCTCCCAGGTGTATACAAACCTCCCAAGATGCTTCAGCCAGGTGGCTGCTCTATCTGCCAGTGAAAATGGGAAGGCTATCATCCGGATCGTGTCCTGGTCCACATGGCGATCGTGGACAGTGCTGCAGATCATAAGAAACTCCTGGAGGTGGAGGTGGGGCTCCTCAGTGGCAAGTCCGTGGAAGCGGGGTAGCAACTGCAAGGTGTTCGGGGGGAACTTGAAGTCCCCCACGATCGCCGGCACCACTACCCAGTGATGCATCAGAGTAGATCCGGGATTGTGCAACTCCCGCATCGGTCGTGGTGGTCCTCCTGCCGCAGCGCCTCCCACTGCGGCGGCTGCGGCTGCTGCTGCGGTCGCGGCTGCTGCGGCTCGTGCTTCTGCATCAGGTATCTCCTCAGGCTCGCTCTGCTGGTCTCGCTCTTCTCTGAGCCTCTCCAACTCTCTCCTCATCTCTATCATGAATGCCCCCTGATCGCGTAACTGCTGCTGGACTGTCTCAAGTGATGCGATCAGGGTGGAGTTGATCGCTCCCTGGTCAAGTACAAAGTGCTCGGGCTGACGGGAGTGATCATCTGAACTGCCGGCTCCGGCCATAGCGACGTCTGCAAAATCAAACGAGCCCAACTCAGGTGCTGTCAAATCAATCAGTCTCTCCTCGGGCTCGTGTCTCTCAGGTAGAACAGAAAGGGGGTCGAGGGGGAACAGGGTGGAATCGTACTCGGGCTCGGAGAGCGGGTCTGGGCTCTCGCGAGCCAACCTAGATGATGAGGTAGACGTGCTCGAAAGCGATGCAGCCAGAGGCTGCGTAAGAGACCGTCTACCCATCATCTTGATCTGGCGAGTAAGGCGGATGAGATCTGGAGCAACTATGATCACAAACAAACCCCCGGTTCACCAACGCAACGCGAGCTGAAGACCGTGAAAGTTCGGTCAAATTATCTTGTCAATTTTATTTGGTGAACACACAAAATATCAGAGCGCTTACGTGACCTGTTAGGATATCCGATGCTAACCCAACCGACTAGCCCGCACGGAAAAGTCGGTAATCAGTCAGGTCTAGCACCGGGGGGCTCTACCTAGGGTGCGGGTCACTCTCTCGCGCATCCAAGCCATACAATGAGGGGGTTGCTCTCCCCAAGACAAAGTTTTTAGGGTGAGCGGTTTTTAAGATCAATAGAATTAGCCAGTCCCAATTTTATGGTTTCTCTTTTTAGTATTTTTCAAATCAAAACAAACGTCCTAACGAATTTTTCGGTTCTCCTGGTTATTAAGTCCAAAACAGGGGGGAGAAGACGAAAAAGCCGATGCGCGATAAATCAATGATGCATGCTGAGTAAGAAATGCGTACCTGTCTCCAGCACTCTACATGCAATATGATCCGCGCATAAATGTAAAGACAGAAAGGAAACTACCTATATGATGCAACGGGAAAGCCGAGTCCTAGATGAGCAATTTCTAGCGAAGAACCGTCTAACCGGTCACCGACCTCCAAGCCAAAGAGTCCGGTCTTGGCCCGTCCCTCCTCTGTCCGACAAATCGGGGGTAGGAGAGAGCGCTTTACAGGACGGGCTGCGGCACGTAGGCTACGAAGGCAAATGAGTCGATTATTTTTATTAGTGGTTTATAAGTAGGTCCAATTAACGATCTATGGGAACAGATAAGCAGTTAGGTGTGTGGATCCTACTAATTACGGCACATTCACCAGAAATTCCTAAGTTTAGGGGCTCGAGCAAAAACCGCGTAAACACCGGAAAAGGCAGAAAGAAAAGAAAAAATAAAATCAAAACTGCGAAAAACCGCACAAGTCCTAAGGGTCCCCCGAGCACACCGGTGCTCGGCGAAACAGACCCGCTAAGCAATCCACAAGTGTCCAAGTCCAAGAGTGTCCTGTATTATTACAATAATAATGAAATAAAATAAAAGACCTCGCCCACTCAACTCTCTCTAACTCTCTCCTGCGGCTCCGCGAAGAAAGGAGCCGCCTCCGAATCCCGCGGTTGCGCCGGCTTCTCGAAATCAGCCGCCTCGGTCCTCGGGCCCCTCGCAAGAGAAAATAGAGTGGTCAGAACCAATAATCAAATAATAAAGGAAAATGAAATAAAATTAAAAGGTATATATGCAAAAAATGTAAAATAAAATAGAATAAACACACAAAATAAAAAATAAAATCAAAAATAAAAGAAAAAGGAAATAAAACAAAACACAACAAAAACAAAAATAAAATATGAACAAAAACCGCGAAAAGCCGCGAGCTCTGAAAGAGCCGCGAAAAGCCGCGAAAATAAAAACGAAAAGAAAATCAACTACTAAGCCGTGCTCCCCGACAACGGCGCCATTCTGATAACAGGCCTGACCACTCGGGTATAAGGTACAGAAATAGGGTCGTTGCGATCCAAGCGATCAGACCGTGTATATCAAGAAAAATCGAACCACTAATGACAAATCAAGCAATCAAAATACGAGAAGCGGTCCTGCTATGTGATTAACCTGGTATAGCTCCCAGGGTCGAACTCAAGGAGCACGGATTGGCCGAAGGCCTACGAAGTAGTAAAAACAAATAAAATAGAAGACAAAATATTTTTTGTGGTTTTTAATTGTTTTTATATTTTTTTGGATTTTTAATATATAAAGAAAATAAGAAAAACAAAGACAATCACACTTTAACAAATTATTTAATACATCAAAATTCAACCAAAAATTAAAATAAAAATATTTTTATGTGTTTTATATTTTTTTATGTTTTTGGTGAATTTTTGATAATTTTTTGATATTTATTTTATTTTCTAAAAATCAAACAGTAGCAAAGATAAGAGGTCCTATCCAGCCGAGCCAAGAAACTCTAGATAAAATATCTAAGGGCCTCAAAATGGCCTGGAGGTAATTTTCCTATAAAGTAGATGAAACAAGGAAAATTTAGGTACCAAGTTTATTGTTTTTGGGTTTTTGATGAATTTATTAGAATTTCTATGGGTTTTTTAGTGTTTTTAAGTTTTTAAGGTTTTCCAGTGGTGAAAAATAGCCAAAATTGGCTAGAAAATCAAGGAACACCAACTAAATAGTAGCTATTTTTTAGGGAATTTTTAAGGGAGTTTTTATATTTTTTTTGTGATTTTCCAATCTAGACAGTAACAAAAAATGAAGGTTTTTGAATTTTTAAAAATATCAAACAAAACCAAAAATGTCCTCAAAAATCCTTGAAAATCCTACACCATGGCAGGAGCCATGTGTCAAATTCTCATTGGATTTGGAGGTGATTTGATATTTTATTCAAAAATAACAAAAGGGTACTGTGCACAGGGACTGAAATGCAAATACCCAAAGTTCTGGGGGTCCCGGTGCAATTAACCCAGCAAAACACGCGCCAAGCGCGTGCCTGGGGCACTCAGGGACCTATATGTAAGGAAAATAAGTCCCGAGGACTTATTGGTAACATGTACCAAAAGTCCAGGGGTCTATCTGCAATTAACCCAAGAAATATCGCTTATGTGTAAAACAATCACGCACAGGGGTATAAATGCAATTATCTAAAAACTTTCATTCATTTCATAACAACCAGAACTACAAGGGCATAGACTGCAAATAACCCAAAACAACACGTGACGAAGCACGTGGCTCACAACAGGCAGGGGTATATATGCAATTACACTAAAGCTCAGGGTCCTCTATGCAATTAACTCTAAAACTAAACAACGTATTTAAATATTTACAGGACTCAAACGAAATAAAACAAAGATAAGGGCCTAAGGGTAAATTACCCTTTATTAAGCGGGGGCTCTGGATGCGCTCCACGTGGCGATCGGACGGCTGCGGCTGGTGGTGCTCCAGATGACGTCTCCTCAGATCTGACGGTGTCGGCTGCTCCAGGGATGGACGGCCCAGATTAGAACTGGAGCGAGGGATGAAGATCGACGGCGCTGGAGGATGCTGGAAGAACAAAGCCCCGGCGAGCTTCGCCGGGCTCGTGCGAGCGCTGCGCTCCTCCTTGGAGCACTCTGAAGGTCGGAGAAGAATGCTGGAGTGCTCCCGCGTCTGCTGCGATGCTCCGATGATCGACCCGAGCTCGGAGGAGCTCAGGCACGGTCGGCGGAGCTAGGTCTCCTGGCCTGGATGACCAAGCCCTCAGATGGACTCGGTGGGACCTGCAAAGGGGCTCAGAAGACTCGCGGGTCGAGGGCAAACTGCCTCGACCCGGTTAGGCGATGTGGAGGTGACTGGTGCGTCGGGGCGACGGGCTCCGGCGAAGGTGGTGGACGGAGGAGCCCGGTTCCCAGCTCCTGTGCGAGCTGGGTTGGGTGAGTGGGTGCAGAAGGTGCGTCGAGAGGAGGTGAAGATGTAGGTCGGTTCCGATGATCGAGATGGGTAGCTGGATGACCGGAATCAAAGAAACACGTCGACAGCGAAGATTGGGCGAAAATGGAAATTAGAGGAAATGGCAGAGCTAAGCGGTTACCTGGGTGAAGGAATAGACTGTGGCGGAGCTGGGGATGCTCCCGGTCGTCGCCTCAAGGGATGTCTCTGCCCGAGGCTCGAAGCTCGCTCAGGTGGCGGAGCTACGGCGGGTGTATCGTCGGATCAGTGGATTCGCCGGTTCTCCTCGCTGCAACAGGTCGGGGATGCGAGCTGTCACCTCGCTCTCTCTCTGGAGCTCACTGGAGGACTACGCAAATGGCCAAAGATACTGAAAATGGGTGGCAGAGCTCGCTTATGTATGCTGGAAGGATCCGAGAGGGAAGGCTCGGGTAGGGTCGTGGTGGCGCGCGGATCCCAATGTTGATGCCCGGCGAGGGTGTCGGATGTGGGAGGTTCGAAATGGAGCCGGGGTTTGGGTGATAGGCAATCGGGTCGAGCAGGGAAAAATCCGAGAAGTTGGGTCCGAAGCTCGAATCCGTGAGAAGTGGTTCTCGGGGGGCCAGTTGACCGGGCGGTCAACATCCCCAGGACCCAATGAGGTTTGGCCACGTGGCTGAATCTTGAGGTGACAAATAGAGGTGGCTAGGGCTCGATCCAGCCAAAACTCAAAACATGAAATATTTTTCTTTTATTTTTTTCTATTTTTGGTGATTTTTAATTAATTTTTAGAAATAAAAATAGGCTATATACATAATATGTACTAGATATAGGTATGTACAATATATATAGGGTTTTTGATTTTTGATTTTTATATATTATTTTTATACAATTTTATTCCCATTTTATATGTTGTTTATTTATATTATAAAATAAGGAATAAAAGGGTGTTTTTATTTTATTTTTATTATTTATATACATAGGTAAAATAAATAGATATGTACATCTATATACATGGTATATGTACAATGTATTTTTGTATTTTTGATTTTTCTATTTTTATTTTGTTTTGATTTTTAATTGTTCTTATTTTATTTATTTACAACATATAATTGTAGACTATTTACAAAAATTATAAAAATTACTTTTATATATTTACAAAGCTAAATAAATATATAGGTGTGGTTTATATACATGATGAAAGGAGGTATTTTTGATCTTTTTTATTTTTAACTTTTTATTTTGCTTTTATATTTTTATAAATATATACAAGTATTTACAAGCAAATTTTTGGTGAGGAAAAATATTTTTATTTATTTACATAAATATATACACAAGAGCCCCTATCTCCCTCTACTTTGGCTTTTATGCGGTCAGGCCCATGCTGAGCCCTCCCTTGGGTTAGGTTGCTCAATATTTATTCTAAATATTTCCCTCTTTTTCTTTTTAATCTTTATTCTTTTATTTTTGCACAAAAGCATGCTAATTATAGGTTTTTACACAATGCATGCTTTTGGTAATTATTCCTATTTACACATATCTACATGCATTTGCAAAGGTTTTTGTAGCTAAAATATAAAAATAAAGAGTGATGAATGGGTATTCATCAGCTACAAATAGCCTAAGTAAGGTCTGCGTTAGGGGGGGGTTTATGATACAAGGGTGAGGGGGAGGGGGTCCGTGAAGAATAGATATACAAAAAGAGAGAGAGAGAGAGAGAGAGAGAGAGAGAAAGAGAGAGAGATAGAAATATACAGGGGGCGGGTGGGGGTGAGTATGTAAGTGTGTGTGTGTGAGAGGGGGGGGGGGAATTTTTTTGTGTGTGTGTACAATATGCAATACTGAAATAAATATGCAGATGCAAGATTTTTTTTTACAAAATGCAATGCAATTTAACTGCTATAATCTCTCAAATCCTTCACAGGGTCTCTTGCGGCCTCTTCAGCGAAAGTTCTTGACTCCATGCCTCCATGAGGATCAAGCGTCCTCGATCACCATGGGCCCTGCCACAAAAGATAAACGTTAGAAAACCTGGAGACTATAAATCAGCAATTGATATGCAAAAAGATGATGCATGAAATGAAGACCTGAAAATTTTTGAAAAAATCAAATCCAAAAATTAAGCAAGCCGTATCCCCGGCAACGGCGCCATTTGATGAACGTGAAATTCGCCTCAATAATAGTGATGAATAATGCTGTAGTACAGGAGGCGAATTCGGTTCAGCAAAAACCACAGATTTTGAATGCTGTGGAATATTTATGCTTGGTAAGTGTACCAAGGTCGAACACAGGGATACGACAGCCTAATCTGAGTATTGAATTTTGATTCATGAAGTTCAATATGAATTAATCTCAATTTCAGGTCCATATGCAATTTACAAGGCAATGCAAAGCGATGCTATGATATATGCATTTTTTTATTTTGTTTTTATGCAAGATAAAGTGATGCACGAGCAAATAATGCAAAGGAATATGCATGATGAATCAAATGCTACAATTATACCCTAAAATGAGAGCAACGCAATATAGAATGGAGTTAGAATCATTTTGAACACATCATTAAAAATCGGTCATTAAATCAAGCAAAACAAGTATAGCATGGTCCCATTTATCACATAAAAAATTACTTAAATTAAAACAGTGCCAAATGGAACAAATAGATATGCTAGAATGTAGAGGACAAAATAAGGATCAAAACGACACTAAAATCATGCAATTTGGACCTACAATGCTCAAGTTATGCTAAAAACAGTGCAAGGGCATAATGGTAATAAAAATGCAATAAAATAAAGGGATAAATATTACATTTAGGTCCCTGGAGGGACCTAAATGCAAATAAAGAAAACCGCCTGGGCCCAGTTGTAATTTTCCCAATGCGTGCAGAGGCATATTTGTAATTTTAGAAAATCTGGAGGGCGTCCCTGTAAATAACCCAGGCACGCACGTGAGGCACGTGCCTGGGGACCAAAGTGTAAATATCAATTCTTTCGGGGTCTGACGTGCAAATGACCCAACCCCCCACGTGCAAGGCACGTGAGTGCTAGGCTCGGGTCGGGCCGCAGGTTCGGGCACACGTGGCAAGTGCTGGAGGCTTGGCCATAGGCTCAAGTAGCCTGAAGCAGCTGGATCAGATGGAGGCTTGGGCTGCCACGCGTCGTCATCACCGCCGTCCGATCGTTTCGATCGGACGACAACTGTATCATCATCTTCCATCGTAGCCCACCGGAGAAGGCGGGACTCCGGCGAGCTGCCCTTGGCTCCGCCATGCCTCGCGAGGCACTCTGAAGGTCGGGGAAGACTTCTGGTGGGTCGGCGAAACTCCTGAAGGTGCGGCGAAGCTCCGAAATTGGTCGGAGGGGGAGAACGGTGGAGCCTCGCCGTCAGAGAATAGCTCGAAGGAGCTCCGACACCTTTTCCGGCCATTGAAGGTTCCTGCATTGGTCAGTGATAGCCGAAGCGGTTACTTGTGCTTTGTGAAGTGCATGAAGTGAGATGGGGAGCCGTCGGAGGTGGAGAAGGCGGTGGCTCAGGTGGGTCCTCCGCCAGAAAGACGGAGGCACTGGATCGGCAGTGGAGAGGTTCTGAGGAGGAGTAAGGTGATCGGCGAGGTTGTTTGATGGATGGCGAAAGTGTAGAGGTGGTCGGACGGTGTTGAAGATGATCGTAGAAGGTGGGAAAAATTCGGAGAAAAAGGAACAAAATTAACCTCGCCGGAGCGAGGTGTTGGCGGGGAAAAGCAGCTTGGGCAGAGGCACAGGTGGTCCTCGGGTCGTCGCCCGCGAGGCCAGCTGCGGTCCTCGGAGCTCAGGGGTGGCGAGAGCCACCGATACGCGGCGGAGCTACCACGGGTCGACACCGAACTCCAGCCATCGCTGCCTCGACGCCCCGCCCTCTCCGCTGTCACCGGAGGAGCGGGGGAGACTAGGCTGGAGCCCAAAAATGGTGGACGAGGTGTAGCGGTGGCGGAGGAGGGGGTTAAACAGGCGGAGGAGAACTGCGGTTACGTGGGTAGAAGGGGGGTTTCGAAGGGGAATTTAATGGTGGAGCAGTGATGATGGAGGTTCATCAATGGAGGCACGAAGAAGGTGGATCTTTGTGTAATGTTGGGGAGGCGTTACGAGCTAGCGGGGATGGTCGGAGCTCTGGCCAAAAAAGGAAGGGGGAGCGGGGGTTGGGCGAGTGGTAACGTCTGGGAACGAAGCTTTCGGAGGAAGGAGACGAGCTGTGGGCCGTTGGATCATGTGATCCAACGGCCAGCATACGAGCGTGGACAGATGGCTGTGATCAGATCCTTAGGATCTGATCGCACGGTTGGCGTTGAGGCGGTGATGAGCGGTTCAGATGAGGAGCCAGGTCCATCCAAGGGCAAGGGCGAAGGGGGTGACGTGGAGTATTGGGGAGCGTTGGATGATGGATATGATCAAACGGCCGAGGTACAAGGGAGACGTGGCGCATTGAGAGGCGAAGGATGGAGGCTGATCCAACGGTTGTCGTCGAGGCGCTAAAGAGAGGTCGAGATCAGATCTGGTGGCTTGATCTGACGGTGGGCGATGGAGCGTGGTTCAACGGTTGAGATGAAGCGGGTTTAAGAGGATCCAACGGCCCAGGAGGCCGCCGGGTGGTGCGAGGAGGAGCGGGCCACGTGGGCGGCCCAGGGGGCGCCACGTGGCCCAATCAGATTAATTCAAAAAATAAAAACAAAGAAAATTAGAAAAGAAATAGTTAGAGGCCGAATTTGGAAAAAGTCAAAACATGAAAGTTGCTCGTCTCGACGAGATCTACAACTTTCATGTTGGGCAAAAAGCTAAAAGAGGTCATCTGTACAAGAGCTATTTTTGGGGGTATTTTTAAGGGGATAAAAAATACCAAGTTTGTGGTTTTGATTTGTTTTTATATTTTTTAATCTTTTTAAGGGTCAGTGAATTATAGTCGGCTTATCTACCTAATTTTTAGGGGTTTTTGAGTGATAAAATAATTACAGAAAAATAAGGCAAACTAAATACAATAAATTAATGGTAATTATACACAATATAGTACAAGATAAAATCAAAGAATTAGAGGTGATTTTATTGGATTAATTAAGACAGGGGTTTTAATAGAGAGTTTTTAGCATGATGAATACGAGATTCATCAATCTGCTAGAATATCTTGTAACCATATTGTATCAATATCCTAAAAAATTGAATTGCATCTATATCCATATCCACAAAAAATCTCATATCCATATCAATATCCATATATACATATATTTGTAACTTACCCGACTTTTGCATCTATATATTTGTATCCATGCCGGTGTCCATATATCCATATTAAAAAGAATAATATCCATATCGGTATCCAAAAAAATATCAAAAAAAAAGGAAAATACATACCCATGTCAGTAACCATATATTTGTAACAATGATATATTAATTAAAAATATTAAAGAAGAATACATTCATTAGCATTTGTAAGAAATGGAGTCCCAATTCCTAGGGCTACCTAGGAATGACTATTTTCATGTATGAGGGAATCCGATTTCCATTGTAATCATTATTCATGCCTTAATATGATCTAACAAATGCATGAATGGAATCGAGAGAGAAATGGTGATTCCATTCCTCCTCCTATTCCAGCATAGCAAACATGGCCTTGGTGATACTTTTTGTTCAAAAATAAAAAAATCATACTATAAGCATGTATCTTCCCAATATAATGCAAAGTTACTATTATACGTTGCGTATTGATTTTATTTTATTTTTAACATTTCCAATTTATTTTTTCAGGATTTTGATAATGCAATGAAGTCTCACACCTGGATTGTGATCCATTTTTTAGTAGTTTTTTTATCATTGGAAGTTATCTTCCTCTTCGGAAATCTTTGGTTTATCAAGTAAATTTAGTGTGCAAGGATACTAAGAATAGACACATTCTTGATTGTGTATTAAAAATATATCTTAAAATAACGAGGCTAACTGAACCCCCTAATATCGGATTTATTGTTTTAAAAATATGAATAAAAATAAAAGGGCAGTATGCAATTACTTGTGTACAATGGAACCTATAACAAACCTAATCCTATAACAAACCTAATCAAACATTCTCAAATCTGTCGAAATCCAAACTTGCATACTTATTCAACGAACCGAATTCAAGCAGGTTCGCTCGAATTCAATCCGTTTACACCCCTACATGTGGCCAACTGAATGATATAAAAACAAACCATTATTTGTGTTCAAATATGCTTAGTTTATACACGAATCGTTAATCCTTTTCGTGTTATTAAAAGGGCTTTTATCAGTTGTGCCCCTCTGAGATATTACAATTTCAGTTATAGCTCTCCCATTTTAGGAATATCAGTTGTACCCCGACTTCTTGTCGTTCTATAACTTGTGTCTCTCGGGTTAGTGGCCATCCATCCCCAACGCAAACATATGATAAATTTTGGGGACATAGCATGAATTAAATTTAAAAAAGATTGAAAATATCATTTTCTCATCCTCCTCTTCCTCCCCCTTCTCTTCCTCCTCCCGAGCCTCCTGCTCTTCCTCCGTTGCCTTCTCCTCCCGTCCCCAGCTCCTCCCTTCCGCACCTACTTCATTCCCCAACCCCAACCTCCCCCGCCTCCGACCCCATATCCTCCCCCCGCCTCCATCTCCTCCCCTCCTCCCCAATCTCCTGCTCCCGCCTCTCCTCCGCCCCGGACTCCTCCTCCAGCTCCCTTCCTCCCCCTCCGCTCCCCTCTGTCCCAACCTCCTCCTACGACTCCCCCTCATCCACCCCTTCCTCCTTCGACTCCCCTTCCTCCCCTCCACATCAGCATCCTCCTATGGCTCCTCCTCCTCGCCCCCTTGCTCCTCCTCCACCGTCCTACTTCTCCTCTGCCGCATGCTCCTCCTTTGCCCCTTTGCTCACCCGCGTGCGCCTCATGCACCTGAGGTTCAGGAACACTACGCTCGAGGCCATCAAACGACATCCCGACGAATCTGTGTGGGTCCTTGCATTGGAGGGCATCGTGGGGCTCACGGCCTCCGGATTGGCCTAACTGTCATTCGCCACGGCCCTCGAGTCGCTCTCCCTCTACTTCTGCATCGTCGAGGAAGCATCTCGAGCACCTTGGTCCTTACATTCAGGTCCCTCAGGCATGTGATCGTCAAGAGCTGCAGCTTCCTTGACGACGAGCTTCTCTCCACTATCGCCAAATCGACCCGCCACCTCGAGTCGCTCAAACTCGATAGGTGTGATCGGGTCACCACGAATGGGCTCGTGTGCGCCGTGAAGACCCGTGGCTGCACCCTCAAGCTCCTCCACCTCGTCAGGTGCGATAACATCAGATATTGTAATGATGAGGATGAGGACAATGATGGGTTGGTGTGCCTTTTGTTGGACACGATCATGTTCAGGAACTGCTTTGGGATTTACGACAGGTTACTCTCGAGTTTGGCACCAATTTGCATGAACGTGTCGAGCATCGAGCTTGTGGGTCTGACCTCGATCACGGACCTGGGTCTAACCTTCACCCTCCCCCTACGGCTCCTCCTCCCAATGATGACACCATCCACGAAGAGCAGATCTCCGCAACCACTTCTTCAATGACCAATCAAGAGGAGGAGGATGGGTTTGGAGGAAGAGATGGAGGCTTTCCTTTCAGATATACTCCTCTTAGTTACACAATGATTTGATTAACCCGTGATTAAGTTCACCTTATTGACAGTCAAAGTAACAGAAGAGGGGTACGTACAAGTGATAGCACAACACGAAGTGACGAGCACAACTGATATTCCCAAAAAAGGAGAGATATAACTGATATTGTAATAGAACAAAATTAATAAAAATGCTATTAGAAATCTAATTAATTAAAAGGTGGAGGGATTAAATTCCAACTGCCAACTAAATCGCAGGTCATTGCACATGGCCGTGAGATGCAATAAATCGGATCTGCCCACTTCGTATCGACAAGTGGTGAAAAGGAAGGCTTAATTAAGTTGCATCGCACGCTTTTTAATATGATAATAAGTGGCATGATGATGACACACACACACATATAGATCGGAGGATATGGGTCCCTTACACCATCCAAATCACGTACTTGGAATCCAATTGGCTCGATGGATTTGAAAGCTTCGTCCCAACGCGCAATCCGATGGCTTCACATCTATGGGCAACAAACACTATTTGTTTGATATTTGTTGATGATCAATCATCCCATGAATTCCCCAATGTCATTTCACATCAAACTTTTTCATCATCGTTGCTTTTCATCCAATCGATTCGTACCTATTTCACATGGAAATTTCGGACCAGCGACCTCACAAGCTAGTCAAAATACACCGGTAATTTTTTAATAGTTTTTATCAATTTTGCTCCTTTGAGATATTACAATATAAATTATGTTTTTTTTGGAATATCAATTGTGTCATCGACTTCTTACCGTTTTACAACTTGAACTCTTTCGTTATTTTAGCCGTCAATTAGTTGAATTTAATCATTATTTTTTCAAACCATAATGCAGTTAAGAGAGGTGAAATTGTCCAGATACTCCCTTCCACCCCATCCTTTCTTACATCCTACCCCAAAATAAGAACCTTCCTTCTCCGTTCAGATCGGTCGGAGACAAGAAGCTCAATTCACCATTCACATGCCGCGCTTCCTCGCACACCTTCTTAGAGCTCCATTTCAGGTCATTGCGTAAACATCATCTTAGCAGAGTTAGCCAGCGGTAGAGAACCCCTTTCCTTCGTGCTCTTGCTCGAAACCGCTCCTTCAGAGGGACGCTCAAATTCGAAGCTCTATCATCAGGTTCACAACAGCTTCAAGTTTCGAGATTTGATTGCATGCTTCATCAGCGAACACACGTTGCACTTGATCGAACGGAGATCGAGAACCTGCCAATGACCAAGTTCTCATAACATCACCAGCTCTCTTACGCGAGCAGCTCAGAACCCAACATCCAAGCACTCGCAGTAGCTGAAGCTTCCGACCGAACACCTCCTCGAACCCCTTTGGACGGATGCGCGTTCACTGGATTCTCGTCAGGGGTAAAACGAGACACCCTGTTTTGGCTTCACCGAAGGTTCCAACTCCAAGAAAAAACAACAGACTTCCAGTGCCATTGAACACATTTTCTTAGCACCATCCACCAGGAAGAACTGCAATGAGAGCTTCTTTCACACAACCTATCTACAACAACGCCCTTCCCCACGTATCAGACCCCCCCTCGCGAGAATCCAGCCGCAACCTAACCTTCAGTAGTCGAGTTCCATCACGACCACCCAAAGAAAAGGAGGGCGACGGTTGGGTTCAGCGACTACGGTCTCAAAGCCGCGAAGGAGGTGTTCCGTACCTATTCCATGTGTTCAGCCATCTTGAACTATACGAAGCAAAAGATAACGTCGGTTTGTGATACGAATGGTCCGCAATTAATCTGAAGGGTATAAGTGATAGAACGACAAAAAATCGTACAACTAATATTTCAAAAAAGAAGGGACATAACTAATATTGCAATATTTTAGAGAGGCACAACTGATAAAATCTCATTTTAAATATTTGTTAATAAGCACGTGTCTCAAAATTGACTTTTCTTCTAGGGTAAATTACATAAAAGGGCATGGTCTTTTCATGGATTCCCAACCGAGGGACTGGTTTTTGGTTTGTAACGAACAGGGGACTCGTCTTTGACTTAACGGTGAAGTCCCCAACGA
This sequence comes from Ottelia alismoides, assembly GCA_037367405.1. Classification (NCBI taxonomy): domain Eukaryota; kingdom Viridiplantae; phylum Streptophyta; class Magnoliopsida; order Alismatales; family Hydrocharitaceae; genus Ottelia; species Ottelia alismoides. The sequence goes on from JAZKJV010007293.1 coordinate 28,881, forward strand.
CGTGAATGGGTTACCCAATTTTTGATGTAGTTGGACAAATATGCCCCCGCGTGAATAGGCTTTTCATTTTGGGGCCTTCGTCCTCACCCGACACAGAAGGACGGCTCTCCTCTTCCACCCTCCCTCCCTGGCGATTCCGCAAGACGTCGCATCTGAGGATACGCCGCCCGTCCCTTCGTCGACAAGTCGAGGAGTTCAGCAGCCGTTCCCATCGACGATTCAGGTGAACAACTATCGGTTGGAATTTCGATTTTGGGCGTCCCTGCATTTGGGTTGAAATCTAGGGTTTGATATGGGGCTTGATACGGGAAGTGAGAAGAAGTAATCTAGGGTTGATATGGGGCTTGATACGGCAAGTGAAATCTAGGGTTTGATACGGGGCTTGATACGGCAAGTGAAATCTAGGGTTTGATATGGGGCTTGATATCGGTTGATCATAGTTGTTGAAGCATTAATCTATCGGTGATTTGGCTGCGACCTCTGCTGGTTGTCCATGATCGTGGAGCTACTTGATACTGCTCGATCAATGCCTTTGGAGGTGTTTTGAATGGCTCTTCCAACTTAGGCTGTGTCCCGCACTTAATGTTCTTTCATCCATGGTTGCTCGAGAGGTCTCGATTTGAAGTATCATATCACGTCCCATCAACAGGGGTGCGCAACACTTATTGGGTGAGTGCCGAGATTATATGTAGTTCTGCATCTGCACAGTTCCATACTTCCATGTAGCATGACCATAATGAAAAGAAAAGTAGAAGGATTACCGTATTTGCATCATGATTGTCGATTCCATGGATGGAAGTGACGAACTACCCTGAGGAAACATGCATGTCCATTCTCGTTCACGCTTTCCAGAAAATGGAAGTCACTTGACTGCACTAGAATGGAGTATTAAAGATTATTTACTTGTAATGAGTTAAATGTGAAACCACCTCGGTCTTCATCTTTGCAATAGCATCATTTCTTTTGCATACTGCATCAAAAATTACACATTAGTATTAAAAAGAATGTCAAGATAATTGGCAATTGATGCACTACCCCCGTGAGCATGAGCTATCTTCACGATCTTCTTAAAACCCATCTCCAGATCACGAACAAGGACAAACATCGGGTTTCCAATGTCCATCGAATGTCTTACAGGTATTAATCAACATTAGGGAGGTCCAACCTCTTGTCTTGAGTCCCGTAATCCATACGACAAAACACAGAATTCTAGTAAGATGAGAGATTATAATCCCTACTTGAAGTATGAGATATTAAAGGAATCATTCTGCTGGTGAAATTATCTAAAAAGGTATCTACTTGAAGCATGAAATTATCATTCTGCGGGTTAAACTGGGGGAATAGGTTAAATTACAGTCTTATTATATGCAGATTTATTTCCCCCTGTTATTCTTAAAATTACATCAGATTCACTGCTGCGAGCACTTTGAAATTTCCCCATGTTATTCTTTTGTATACCTTAAATATTTTCCACAATTATATATTGCTCGTGTGTACTAAGTGATATACATTTGTTTTGTAGAAATGGCTACACAATACTACATTTTAGAGACCCGACATTCCGGTGGCTACATATTTGCAATTTGGTGGAGTTTTTTGGCTAGATAGTCTCACTTGACGCAGGGAATTCCAGTGGTAATTTTTTGGCTGGATAGTCTCACTTGACGCAGGGAATTCCAGTGGACTTTTTTGGCTGGATAGTCTCACTTGACGTAGGGACTGGATTACTTTTTTGGCTGTAACATTTTGATATGTATAATGGTAGTTGTTTTTTGTCCAGGCCATTGACTAACTGATGATTATACTTGGAAAGTTTTCATGGTGGTGTAGGCCATTGACTCTTGACGCATTGCATGTATTTATTCCTTACTTTTAATTTATATGTGGATGAACAAATTATACTTGTTCTGAGATGATCAGGCCAATGATGGCATCGTGCAGAGTTGCTACTTGTCAATTATCTTTGTTTTCTTGTGCCATATTAATTTATATCTGCCGCCACAAAAAGCATGTACTAACTTTTTCCCACTGTGTTCTTTGTGGTATGAAGGGACAATGTTTACAGGTGACCAATCTCCAGGACTTTTTGATATCCAACATAAACAACTTGTAATTTACACACTTGGGAGAACAAGGGAATCATTTTCGTACATGAAATTTTCCCTGACAGATTAGAGATGGAACAAATCAATAACATTTACAGAGGAGTTGTAATTGCTGCATAAAACTAATCAACAGCTAATAAACACAGTTGCATCAAGACCTGGCATGCTTCTGCAAATATTCCTTCAACCACTCTCTTATACCTTCAGCTTCGTACATGTAGCCCTCTGATGCGACATGAGGATCCCTTATGATCTCCTGTGGAATTGAGAAGAAGCTTGATAGTTTAGCGGAAAGCAATTTGACATTCTCTCCAATAATTTCTAAGTTTGATACATGAAGTATTAACAACATTAAATATGCAATTTAATTCAATGTATTCAAGGTGCCGAAAACATGGGGATTTAGTGCATGTAATCAATGTTCATAATCATCATATTGAAATGTACATTTCAGTCCAAAATCCAGGTGTTGTATTTGAAAGTTTCAGATAGGAATGACACACAACCTGTGACTTGGAGGACTTGAACAAATCAGCATGTTGGATAGCCCGTTGAAGGATGTCATTTCTTGTTATCATCCTCATGTATGCTTTATAAATAAAACAAACTTTGCTGAATGAGTTGTATGCACGAACACACCCGCTAGCTGATGACTGGCTACATAGGAGCATTGCTGTTTGGTTGTTGCTGTTATATCAATGTTCCAACACTCTCCAACTCAAAGATGTTGTCTGACATTGTACTATTCAGTAACTTAAGTTACGTTACCGAAATCTATCTTAAAAGTTTACAATATTGTCAATATATCACCCTTACATTCAGATTTTCTCAGTGTTAATATGACTGACAAAAGGAAAGAAGATCAGTGTTAATATGCAGTACTTAGATTTTCTCAAAAAACAAATCAACAAGTATTGTGATTTAAACCAATTTAAGCATCATTCATAACATGTCAAAAGGTTCTACAAATTAAATCCTTACAAAAGAAGCCACATTAGTACAATCAAGAGACAACATAGTAGTACGACTACCTTAATCTTGTTACAATAATTTCTTTCAACATGACCTTCAACTTTTTTTGACTTCATCAACTCGGAGCGAAGCTTTTTATTTTCCATCAAAAGTTCGCATATGACGTCCTTCCCCCGATAGCAAATTGGCAGATCAAACCAACAAAAGTGATCGCAACCACCATTGCCATATTGATAGCATCCATAAAATATTCGACCTGGATTTTTGTCAGTCCAAGAAGTTCGAAGTGCAGCTTCAACTCCACATTTACACTTCTCAACGATCTCCTACTCTTTCCATTCAATACAATGAACCATCGGCCTTCTTTGTCGTGATGACGATGAAGAGGACATCATCTCCTGAAAATTAAAAGCAAAAAAACATGGATTTACATTCATAAACCAAATCTGAATGATATGTATACCTCCACATTATTATTCTCTACTGAATAAATTGCAGACTAACATGATTCTGCTCACGGGCGTTATTGCTGTACGTACCATTTACGCCTTAGTAGCATATGTGAGAGCTTCCATTTCCCGTATGCAATTGCGGTGCACGATCGCATTTGCCATTTCATACTCCATTGCCGGGCTGGACCTTGTAGGAGAGCTTTCCATTTTCCAATTCCCATTTGCCGTGCACGATCGCATCCATTTCATACTCCATTCCCGGATCTGTGCATGGGTCTAGGAATTTCATATCCCCATTTCCCTTCCCGTATCAAGCCCCATATCAAACCTTAGATTTCAACCCAAATGCAGGGACACCCAAAATTGGAAGTTTAAACCATAGCTGTTTACCTCAAGTAACGATGGGAAGGGTTACTGACCTCCTCGACTTGTCGTCGACTGGCCGGGCGGAGTGTCCTCAGATGCGGCCTCCTATGGAATCGCCAGGGAGGGAGGGATCAAGAGGAGAAGCCACCCTTCCGTGCTATGTGAAGAGGAAGTCCCCAAAACGAAATACCTAATTGGGGTGGGGGCATACTCGTCCAACTACCCTAAAAAAGGTCACCCCATTAACGTCGTTGGGGACTCCACCGTTATGTCCAACTCGAGTCCCCTGTTTGTTACCTTCTAAAAAATAGTCCCTGATTTGGGAATCCGTGAGAAGACCAGACCCTTTTATGTAATTTACCCTAATCTGAAGGGTATAAGTGATAGAACGACAAAAAATCGAGCGTACAACTAATATTTCAAAAAAAGGGACATAATTAATATTGCAATATTTTAGAGAGGCACAGCTGATAAAATCTCATTTTAATTATTAGTTAATATGTAACGCCCCGGGCTTAGGTCCCCGGTCCATTAACGGAGCATTACTGGCCCTAACAACCTCTTGGGATCGGGCCCATACGGACCCGATTAACTACCCCCAAAATGCTTAAGCCGGATTGCTAGGTAGTAACCTCCTCGCTATTTATCCCACCCAGAACTTTTCATGTTCCACGGTATGGGACTATCTTTTTTTGGAGGTGTTACAACCTCCCCCACTTATATTCGCAACGTCCTCATTGTGACATGGCACATCACTTCTTCTCAGTGACAGTGGCGGCTGCACGCTCCGGGTAGCCATTTCCTCCAATCTCTTGTAGGGACGGCTCCACCTCTCGGGTATCCCTTTCCACTGTCAGAGGGTGTTCGGCTCTGATACCATTTGTAACGTCCCGAGCTTAGGTCTCATGTCCATTAACGGAGCATTATTGACCCTAACAACCTCTTGGGATCGGGCCCATACGGGCTCGATTAACTACCCCCAAAATGCTTAAGCCGGGTTGCTAGGTAGTAACCTCCTCGCTATTTATCCCACCCGGAACTTTTCATGTTCCACGGTATGGGACTATCTTTTTTGGGGGGTGTCGCAACCTCCCCCACTTATATTCGCAACGTCCTCGTTGCGACATGGCACATCACTTCTTCCCAGTGACAGTGGCGGTTGCACGCTCCGGGTAGCCATTTCCTCCAATCTCTTGTAGGGGCGGCTCCACCTCTCGGGTAGCCCTTTCCATTGTCAGAGGGTGTTTGGCTCTGATACCATTTGTAACGTCCCGGGCTTAGGTCCCCGGTCCATTAACGGAGCATTACTGGTCCTAACAACCTCTTGGGATCGGGCCCATACGGACCCGATTAATACCCCCAAAATGCTTAAGCCGGGTTGCTAGGTAGTAACCTCCTCGCTATTTATCCCACCCGGAACTTTTCATGTTCCACGGTATGAGACTATCTTTTTTTGAGGGTGTTACAACCTCCCCCACTTATATTCGCAACGTCCTCGTTGCGATATGGCACATCACTTCTTCCCAGTGACAGTGGCGGCTGCACGCTCCGGGTAGCCATTTCCTTCAATCTCTTGTAGGGGCGGCTCCACCTCTCGGGTAGCCCTTTCCACTGTTTGAGGGTGTTCGGCTCTGATACCATTTGTAACGTCCCGGGCTTAGGTCCCCGGTCCATTAACGGAGCATTACTTGCCCTAACAACCTCTTGGGATCGGGCCCATACGGACCCGATTAACTACCCCCAAAATGCTTAAGTCGGGTTGCTAGGTAGTAACCTCATCGCTATTTATCCCACCTGGAACTTTTCATGTTTCACGGTATGAGACTATCTTTTTTTGGGGGTGTTACATAATAAGCACGTGTCTCAAAATTGACTTTTCTTCTATTCATGACAATTGAATTCACTCGTACAATAAAAAAAGAACGTATACCCAATAGCAAAGCTTTCTAAGACCACTCTATATGCAATAACGAATAGAAAAGAAAATATACCTAATAGCAAAACATTCGAAGGTCAACTATATATGAAGTACATGTGAACGGGGAAAAACTAGGATATAAAGACATGCAATATTCATGCCAAATAAGCGTATGCAACAAAAGCATTTGTGGCGAATGGCGAAGCCTTCTTTCGCTATAAATAGGATCGGTTACATGGATTCTTTCTCAAATCTATGTTGAAAGATTCAACTATTTTTTACGTTGGTTGTCGACTACCTAACTAGGGTTGGCTATCGAGCCCAATGAACCGAGCCATGCCCTAGCTCGGGCTCGATAACCGAGCTAGGCTTGGACTTGGTGAGCTCGAGCCTTTTATCGAGCTAGCTCATGCTCAAGCCGAGTTAAGGCAAATATGCATGTAGACCGGGCACCCCCTCTGCTTGTATAGACTCTCTGCTCCCTTCGAGTTCAGCTTTACCTGATGTGGGACTAAAGTAAAGTCCCTTTATCGAGCTCTTATCGAGTTATCAAGCCGAGCCCTTATCGAGTTATCGAGCCCAACCCCTTATCGAGCCCTTTATCGAGTTATCGAGCTGAGTCAAGCTCGGCTCGTTAAGCTATCGAGCCCAAAATTCCGACTTGGGCTCAGCTCAATAGCTTAATGAGATAGGCTCACGAGCCCTTTATCGAGTTATCGAGCTGAGTCAGGCTTGGCTCGTTAAGCTATCGAGCCCAAAATTCTGACTTGGGCTCAACTCAATAACTTAATGAGATAGGCTCACGAGCCCTTTATCGACTTATCGAGCTGAGTCAGGCTCGGCTCGTTAACCTATCGAGCCCAAAATTATGGCTTGGACTCAGCTCAATAGCTTACTGAGATAGGCTCACAAGCCCTTATCGAGCCGAGTCCGAGCTTGGCTCATCGAGCCATGACTCAATAGCCAGCTCTATACCTAACACAATGTCCACAAGGGGGGATTTGAACACTAATCTTTTGGGTGGTAGGCACATTGGACGACTACCAGACCATTTAAGTGGATTTTGTACGAGGATAAAATCAAGATTTTAATGCAAATACAACAACAAAATTACTATATTTTGGCATTTTTTAAAACAGACACTGCACTATCTGTTAAATATATAATGAATATATAATTAGTTGTGAAATTATTTTTGGTTTTTTATTAGTTGTACCTCTCTGAGATATTGTAATTCAGTTTTGGCTCTCACTGGATTAACCCCCCCTCTCCTCTCTCTCTCTCTCTCTCTATATATATATATATATGGTTGATCTTCTGAAAGCCAAAAACTGTGAGAACATGAGAGCAGTGAATCTGGATCATTAAATTCAGCTTTTCTCTCTCCTACTCCAATCAATCAGGAGAGAGATGACATAATCTAATGATCTAGACTCACTACTCTCATGCTCTCATAGTTTTTGGCTCTCACATGATCAACCCTCTCTCTTTCTCTCTCTCTCTCTCTCTCTCTCTCTATATATATATATATATATATATATATATATATATGGTTGATCCTGTGAGAGCCAAAAACTGTGGGAGCATGAGAGCAGTGAGTCTGGACCATTAGATTTTACTCATCCTGTGAGATCCTGCTCTCATGCTCCCATAGTTTTTGGCTCTCACAGGATCATCCCGCATATGTGTGTGTGTACGTGCACACGCACGCATGCGTACACACGCACGCACACACACACTTTGAGTTCAAGAAGGCAACCTGTAAAAATGCCAATACTTTAGTAGAATAGATAACATTTAGTATATAACTGCACATTATAATGAACAATTAGTCATTGTAAAATACAAAACTCTACATTATATTTTTTTTAATAAAATAAATATCAAAACTACGTATTATAATACAAATTGTTTACTTATTTTACAAAATTGTTGGTTTTTTTTACAATAAAGGACGACCTTCCTTAATTTGGAAGGATCGCGTCCCATTTGAACTATATATATGAGAAAAAGGGAAATGTGTTCATGTCTATGCACAAGTGTATGTTCTCAGAAGTAAAAATCTATAACATTTAACAACAATATAATTCCAATACATAATCTTGATATATAATATATTATAAAATGAAGACTGCAATGACATTTCAGGTAATTTGAAGTTTTGTAACCATCCATCAAGTGATGTTGGGATTCATTTTATCAGAGCCGTCGATAGTTTATTATTGTTAGATTGTTTTCACACTAGCACCTGGACATCTAAAACTTAGGGCTCGTTTGGTTGCTGGGTTGGAGTGGGTGGGGGTAACCTGATTGGAATAGTAATTGTTTGGGATGGTTATGAGTATTGGAGAGGGTTGGAATAAAGAATGTGATGTGATGTCACTATGATTTATGATAAAATTCCATCCCATCAAAAGAGAAGGATAAACCGGGTTACCCCGGGGGTAACCCGATTACCAAACGAGCCCTTAATGGTACATAATGTTGTATGTGCTTATGGGCACACTCCTTCACACACACATGCTGATCGTCAAATTTTAGTGGTCTCAGAATTTTTAAAATCAACGTATTCTGCATGGATCGCATATGCGTCTATGTTTCTGACGAAATTGGAATGATACAATTTATGGATAAAGTGATGAAAATACATGTGGTATTTTCCAAAAAATAAAAATTCTGAAAAAGGGTGGGGGCAACCTATTGGCTTCCCCGAGGTAGCAGTCCCATCTCTCTCTCTCTCTATATATATATATGTATGGTAAAATGGGATTTCCCTTAGGGGAAGCTAACTTGGCTCCTCCCGTCCTATTTTTATGATTTTTATATTTTTTTTGAAAAATATTTCCATGAAAATTTTCAATATTATGTCATTCAAGTTTAGTGCGAAAAGAGACTCCAATGGCCTCCATCTAGAGGGGTCGATTTCAACAATTCTGCGATCATTAGAAAATGACTTTCTGGATGGAGGTCATAGGAGTCTCTGTTTCATATGAAACTTGAATGACATAATATAGGGATATAATGATGAATTTTCATAGATTATTTTTTCAAAAAAAATAAGAAATGAGAAAATGGGATGGGAGATCCAAGTTAGCTCCCTCGAGGGTGCATCCCCATTTTCCTATATATATATATGTGTGTGTGTGTGTGTGTGTGTGTGTGATAGTCGTCCTGACTACTAGGGTATAAGGTGCTAAATGGTCGTTGTGACCCAAGCAATCAGGATCGATCAATCAAGAAAAATAGACCACCAATATAAAAATCAACTCGAAAATCAATAGCGGTCTTGCTATTATTTTAACCTGGTATAACGACCAGGGTCGAACACAAGGAGCACGAAATGGCCTCGCGGCCTACGAAGTAGTCAAAAAAAAGAGAAGGAAATAAAAAGGTATTTTTGGTGGTTTTTAAGTCTTTTTATATTTTTTTGAATTTTTAATTAATTAAGAAACTAAAGAAAACAAGGAAAGCAAGCAATTCAACTATTTATTTAATGCACTAAAAATCAACCAAACATTCAAATAAAAATATTTTTGTATGTTTTATAATTTTTACTGTTTTCAATGAATTTTTGGGATTTTTCTAAGATTTATTTAATTTTCTAAAAATCAAACAATGAAAGGAAAAGAAGGTACTGTCCAACCGAGATTAAGAGACCTAAATAAAATATCTAGAAATCCCCAATAAGCCTGGAGGTAATTTTCCTGTATAGAGAAAGTAACAAGGAAAATTTTGGCACCTAAATTATTATTTTTGGGTTTTTAGTTTATTTATTAGAATTTTTATGAGTTTTTAAGTATTTTTCAATTTTAGGAGTTTTAGATAATAAAAAATAGCCAAAATTGGCTAGAAAATCAAACAAACCAAAACAAACAGTAGGTAAATTTTTTTGTAATTTTTAGATAGATTTTAATATTTTTTTGGGATTTTTAAAGTCAGACAGTGATGAAAAGTGATGTTTTTGAATTTTTAAAATATCAAATCAAAATAAAAATGTCTCCAAAAATTCCAGAAAATTTTACACTATGGCAGGAGCCATGTGTCCAATTTTCGTTGGATTGCTATTTTATTCAAAAATCAAAACCAACACACAGTGCACAGGGACCTAAACGCAAATAGTGAAAGTTCTGGGGGGGTCCGGTGCAAAATTCCCACGAAATCACGTATGAAGCACGTGTCTGGGGCACTCAGGGACCTAATTGCAATAAAAACAAGGTCCCTGGACTAAATAATAACTAGTAAAAAAATTCCAGGGGGCTTGTTGTAAAATACCCAAAAATAAACGCACATGCACAAATATTTCACGCACAAGGGTATAAATGCAATTTTCTAAAAATATTCATTCATTAAGTAACATCCAGAACTACAAGGGCGTCAATGCAAATACACCTAAGAAATCACGTGACGATGCACGTGGTCCACGTAAACAGGGGTATAAATGCAAATAAAGAAAGTACGAGGTCCTAAGTGCGAAATGTTCGGAATAAAATGAACTTGATAAAATATTTACATGACTAACTAATAAATGCGAAAAGAAGAGGGGCCTAAGAACAAATTACCCCTTATTAAATATCGAGGGCTGGATGTGCGCCGCGTGGAAGATCTGACGGCTGATGTGGCACGGCTCACAACGAAAGAACCCTCGACGCGATTGAGCGGCTAGGAAGCTCCCACGTGGAAGATCTAACGGCTGAGGTGCGTCATGGGTGAACGAAGGGCTTCCGATCTGAGCGGACGGTGGAGGCTCAGCCACGTGGATGATCGAACGGGTACAAGACGCTGTGGCTAAGACTCGCTGAACCAACGGTGCAGATCGAGTCTTCAGATGATCGGACGGTCAAAGCTGCTCCTCGAATGGATGGCTGGGATGCGAACTGGAGCCGAAGGTCGATCGGACGGCTGCAGAGGATGGAGGACGAACAGTTCGCCGGCGAACTTTGCCGGACTCGTGCTGGCACAGGAGTCCTCTTCGGAGTCCACGGATGATCGGAGAAGAAGCGTGGAGGCCTTCCGCGTCTGCTGGAGGTCTCCGATGACCCAACCGAGCTCTGGAGAGCTCCGGCAAGGCCGGCGGAGGCGGAGCTGCTGGACCTGATGGTCCAACCCCTCAGATGGGCTTGGATGAACCTGCAAAGTATGCCAGACAACTCGAGGGTCGAGGGCAAACTGCCTCGACCCCGTTAGGCGGAGTGGAAGTGATCGGGGCGTCGGTACGGGCAAGCTCCGGCGAGGGTGTGGGCGGAGGAGCTCGAACCCCAGCTCCTATGCGAGCTGGATTGAATGGAGGAGTGCAGAACGTGCGTGGGAGGAAGGGCGAATCCGATGGTATGGTCCGATGATCGAGTGAAAGGTGGGGGTGGCCGGAATCGGAGATGAACGGCGACGGCGAGATTTGGGGGAAATCGGAAATTAAGGAAATAGAGAAGAAACTACAGCTACCTGGGTGGATGAATGGACTGTGGGCGAGCTTGCGAAGCTCTGGGTCCTCGCCTCAAGGAGCGTCGGCGTCCGAGGCTCGAGCTCCTGCTCTGGGCGGAGCACGGCGGTGGAGACTCGCCGAATCAGTGGTCTGAGCGCCCTCAGCCTCGCTGCAACACCTCCGGGGCAAGCTGTCACTCTCGCGATGAAGGTGGAGGTCACTGGAAGGAGGAACGACAAGCCAAAGATGGAAATTAAGGTGGCGGAGCTCGAGCTATATACGGTGGAGGGTCCGGGAAGATGAGGTCGGGTAGGGCAATGGAAGGTGCGGATCTCGAGGCGGGGGCTCCGGCGAGGGTGTCGGATGTGCAGGGATTGACACAGACCCGGGGTTTGGGTCATGGATGATCGGGTTTGGATGGGAAAAGTCCGAGAAATCGGGTCACCTGCTAAGGACCCGTGCAAGGTGGTCCTGGGGGGGGGGGGGAGTTGACCGGGCGGTCAACAATCCCCTGGACCAATAGGAAGCTGCCACCTGAAAATTATTTGGAAATTCGATTAAAAACAGCAAATGGCTTATTTAATTAAAACTCAAAACATGAAATATTTTTGTTTTAATATTTTCTATTTTTGTGATTTTTAATTAATTTTTCAAAGTAAAAATAAGGTATTTACAATATAGTATTATACATAGGTATATATACAATATAGGGTTTTTAATTTTGATTTTTAATTTGTTATTTTTATACAATTTTATTCCCATTTTATATTTTATTTATTTATATCATAAAATAAGAAATAAAAAGATATTTTTATTTTATTTTTATTATTTATATACATAGGTGAAATAAATACATATGTACATATATATACATGGTATATTTACAAAGTATTTTTGGATTTTTAATTTTGTTATTTTTATTTTGTTTTTGTTTTAATTTATTTTATTTATTTACATCCTAAAAGATAAAATATTTACAAAATTTTTGGAAATTAAATTTTATTTATTTATAAGGTTAAATAAATAGGGATGAGTGAACTATATACAATGTGACTATGTACATGAGTGGTGTTTTTGTTTTCTTTTTAATTTTTCTATTTTTATCTTGATTTCATATTTATATATATACAAATATTTACAAACCTCTTTTAATCTATTTTTGGGAGGAAAATATTTTTATTTTATTTACATAAATCTTTACACATATGAGCCCCTATCTCCCTCTGCTTTGGCTTTTATGCGGTCAGGCCCATGCTGAGCCCTCCCTTGGGTTGGGTTGCTCAATATTTATTCTAAATATTTCCCTCTTTTTCTTTTTAATCTTTATTCTTTTATTTTTGCACAAAAACATGCTAATTATAGGTTTTTACACAATGCATGCTTTTGGTGATTATTTATATTTACAACTATATACATGCATTTGCAAAGGTTTTTGTAGCTAAAATATAAGAATAAAGAGTGATGAATGAGTATTCATCACCCCCCTATACTTAACTTTGCTAGTCCCTTAGCAAACACTTATTTGAAAAAGAAAAAAGAAAGAAAGAAAAAGAAAAAGAGAATGTACATGGATCAAGGTTGATTTATTAAACCTGCCTTCATTAAATTAAGGTATGGAGCTCGATCAGATCTTTGGATTATTAATGTGTCGGAACCTTATTTGGACTTAAGCCTGAAACTCAACAGCCTCTAAGTTCCACTAATCTATAACCAAGACTCCTCAATGCTCTAGATCAGAACAAGTCATCAATCACAAACCCTGAAGACCATGAATCTTTTCTTGTCCTGTGAATGTGAGGTCTAAGCTCTCCACCTCAGAAATGGCAACTTGACAACCCTCCCCAACAAGGTAACTCTATGACCTCAATCTGGCCACTCTTTCCTCGAGGAGCGGGGTATTCCCTTCTAAGTTCAAGTTCAACCGGCTCAAGAAGAGGAGGAAGAAGAGAATGGGTCAAGGCCAGTGTAGCCATGTACCCTTGGGAGCTTGACCAGTGTAGCCAAGTCTCCCTGCTGCAAGCTACATAAGGTGAATCATGAACTCAAGCTTTGCTTATTGCACTCTATATACATACTCCGGTGGGATTATCATTTTCTCTCAGACCTACCACTTTTTTTGGAGTTATTTTCTTTTTGCATTTTTTTTCAAGTGCATCTATACAACATATACATGTGCAGCATATATACAAGGAGTTTTTCCTCTTGAGCAAGTAGACTATCCCTCTTTTGAAGCTTTATTGCAACCCACAACTCCCGTCGTTAGACCTCATGGCAACCAGACCAAGTTGAGACGCACTTCCTTCACTAAAAGAAGAAGAGAGGTTCCGCCTAGAAGTACTACCCTCATATGCTACCCCAAGTCAAGGAAGACTGCCTCCTCACCACCTCATCCGTAGAGAGCTCGGTGCAAAGTGCTGGTGTCCAAGTAAAGCCATTGTCTATATGAGTCATGTGTTGTTGTTAAGTGCTCTACTTAGGCTCATTGAGATGACATGTGATCATAGCCTAGTGGACTCAAAGAATTAAGTCACCATGGACCTGAAAAGCCTTTAACATAAGCCCTATAAGGTTCCTCTTAGAAATTAGGTGGATTAAGATCTTAATCAAGCTCCATTTCCTAATTTGATTCCAGGCTAGTTTAAATGTCAACTATCATCTAGAAAAAATATATACATATGTACAAAAGATGCTTATTTACACAAAGTTTTACAAACATGCAAAATTTTTGAAAAATGTTTTGAAATCATGAATGGATGATGCAAGAAGTGCAAGTTTTGCAAAAAGATATTTACACACATTTACACACGATTTTTGCAAACTTTTGATTTTCAAAACATTTTGGAAAAATTTTGTACTATATACATAATTTTGATAAGAAAATATTTACACAAACTTTACACAAAAGATTTTTGAAATCATTTTTACAAAAATAATTTGTACACTAGCTATTTATGTGCAAATAAAAGAATGTTTATGTACATGAAAAGTTTTTAATTTTTGTGATTTTTAGGGATTTTAGCCATTTTTATTTATTAACACACTCACACAAAGTACGAGTTATGGCTAAAGTATATATGAAATATATACACACCCCCTATACTTAGCTCGAACGATGTCCTCAAAGTCAAGAGCGATGAAGAAGACATAACTCGTGCTAGGTATATGGAAGTGAAAGGAAGGCTATATACAACGATAAATGAATGAATAGAAAGTCAAGAGGGTCTCGGGTCTTCCCCCTATACTTAGGATCAAATAATCCTAAGTATAGCAGGCTGTATACTAAGGGAGAACCGAGTGGAGAATGTACAGGGTCTACCCCCCCTATACTTAGGGTGAAATATCCCTAAGTATAGGCAGCAAAAACAGAGGTAGAAAGGAACAAAAGAAATACCCGAAGGTCTCACATCCCCCCTATACTTAGGGTAAAGTGCACCCTAAGTATAGCATAATCAAAAGATGAAGAAAGGGATGTGAGACTAAAGAATGTAGTGATATAGACATCTGGATCTATACAAGGTGGAAGATCAGTGAAACTCAGGCGTGATATGCATTAGATGTGAGTCAAAGACCACATCTCACGCAAAATGAATAGGGGCAAGATCAACGACCCGCGGCTCATGATCTAGAAATGGCTTGAGCCGCTGGCAGTTCACTCGAAAGGTACTCTCAGAAGACAACTCGGATATATCAATGCTACCGTTGTCGTGTACCTTTCTCACCAAGTATAGGGGGGTCGAGGGGGAACAGGGCGGAGTCATACTCGGGCTCGGAGAGCTGGTCTCGGCTCTCGCGGGCCAACCTAGATGAACGGGTAGACGTGCCCGAAAGCGGTGCAGCCAGAGGCTGCCTAAGAGAGCGTCTACCCATCATCGTGATCTGACGAGTAAGGCGGATGAGATCTGGAGAAACTATGATCGGCAACCAAACCCTCTGTTCACCAACACAACGCGAACTGAAGACCGTAAAGGCTCGGTCAAATTATCTTGTCAAATTTTATTAGGTGAACAAACAATCTATCAGAGCGCTTACGTGACATGTTAGGATACCCGATGCTACCCCAACCGACTGGCCTGCACGGAAGAGTCGGTAGTCAGTCAGGAATAACACCGGAGGGCTCTACCTAGTGTGCGGGTCACTCTCTCGCGCAATCAAACCAAACAATGAGGGGGTTGCTCTCCCCAAGACAAATTTTTAAGTCGAGTGTTTTTTAGGGTCAATAGTTTTAGCCAGTCCCAATTTTATGGTTTTTCTTTTTAATCTTTTTCAATAAAAACAAAGGCCTAACGAATTTTTCGGTTCTCCTGGTTATTTAATCAAAAACAAGGGGGAGAAGTCGAAAACGCCGATGCGCGATAAATCAATGATGCATGCAGAGATAGAAATGCGTACCTTTCCTCCAGTACTCTACATGCAAGTGATCCGCGCAGAAATGTAAAGACAGAAAATAAACTACCTATATGGTGCAACGGTGAAAACCGAGTCCTAAACAGGCAAGTCTACTCGAAGAACCGTCTAACTAGTCACCGATCCTTCAAGCCAAAGGTCCGGTCTCGGTCTACCCCTCCTCCTCCCGACACATCGGGTTCAGGAGCAGCGCTTGGCAGGGCAGGCTACGACACGTAGGCTATGAAGGAGATGAGTCAGTTATTTTTATTAATCAATTATTAGTAGGTCCAATTAATCGCACTATAGGAACATGCAAGCAATTAGGTGTGGAGACCCTACTAATTATGGCATAATCAAGCAGAAAATCCTAAGTTTAGGGGCTCGATAAAAACCGCTGAAAACCGTCAAAGGCAGCGAAGAAAACAAAAGCTGCGAGGAAAACCGCGAAAATCCTAAGGGTCCCCCGAGCACACCGGTGCTCGGCGAAACAGACCCGCTAGTCAACCAAGTCCAAGTCTGAGTGTCTGTCCCTATATTATTACAAATAATAATCAAATGAAAAAAAGAAAATCTAAACTACTCTAATCTAATCCGCGCCCGCTCGTCTACCCTCTCACGCTCTCCTGCGGCTCCGTACAGAAGGGAGCCGCCTCCAAGTTCCTCGGTTGCGTCGGCTTCTCGAAATCGGCCGCCTCGGTCCTCGGGCCCTCGCAAGAAAGGAGACAAGTGTCAGACCAATAAAATGAGCAAATAATAGCAAGAAAAATAAATGAAAATAAAATGAGGGTATATATGCAAAAATGCCTGATAAAATAAACAAACAAAAATCAAACAACACAAAAATAAAATAAAATAAAATAAAGCAAAAAAAATAAAAACAAAAAGCCGCGAAAAGCCGCGGACTCTGAAAGAGCCGTGAAAAGCCGCGAAAAAGAAAACGAAAATAAAACGAAAACTACTAAGCCGTGTTCCCCGGCAACGGCGCCATTCTAATAGTCGACCTGACCACTAGGGTATAATGGCTAAATGGTCGTTGCGACCCAAGTAATCAGGATCGATCAATCAAGAAAAATAGACCACCAATATAAAAATCAACTCGAAAATCAATAGCGGTCTTTTGCAAGCAATTCAACTATTTATTTAATGCACTAAATATCAACTGAAAATTCAAATAAAAATATTTTTGTATGTTTTATAATTTTTACTATTTTCAGTGAATTTTTGAGTTTTTTCTGAGGTTTATTTAATTTTCTAAAAATCAAACAGTGAAAGGAAAAGAAGGTACTGTCCAGCCGAGCTTAAGGGACCTAGATAAAATATCTAGAAATCCCCAATAACCCTGAAGGTATTTTCCTTGTATAGAGAAAGTAACAAGGAAAATTTTGGCACCTAAATTATTATTTTTGGGTTTTTAGTTTATTCATTAGAAGTTTTATGAGTTTTTGAGTATTTTTCAATTTTTAGGAGTTTTAGATAATGAAAAATAGCCAAAATTGGCTAGAAAATCAAACAAACCAAAACAAACAATAGGTAATTTTTTTTTTGTAATTTTTAGATAGATTTTAATTTTTTTTGGGATTTTTAAAGTCAGACAGTGATGAAAAGTGATGTTTTTGAATTTTTAAAAATATCAAATAAAAATAAAAATGTCTCTAAAAATCCCAGAAAATTTTACACAATGGCAGGAGCCATGTATCCAATTTTCGTTGGATTTGGAGTTGGATTGCTATTTTATTCAAAAATCAAAACCAACACACAGTGTACAGGGACCTAAACGCAAATAGTGAAAGTTCCGGGGGGTCCGGTGCAAAATTCCCACGAAATCACGTGTGAAGCACATGTCTGGGGCACTCAGGGACCTAATTGCAATAAAAACAAGGTCCCTGGACTAAATAATAACTAGTATTAAAAGTCCAGAGGGCTTGTTGTAAAATACCCAAAAATAAACGCACATGCACAAATATTTCACGCACAGGGGTATAAATGCAATTTTCTAAAAATATTCATTCATTAAGTAACATCCAGAACTACAAGGGCGTCAATGCAAATACACCTAAGAAATCACGTGACGATGCACGTGGTCCACGTAAACTGGGGTATAAATGCAAATAAAGAAAGTACGAGGTCCTAAGTGCAAAATGTTCGGAATAAAATGAACTTGATAAAATATTTACAAGACTAACTAATAAATGCGAAAAGAAGAGGGGCCTAAGAACAAATTACCCCTTATTAAATATCGAGGGCTGGATGTGCACCGCGTGGAAGATCTGACGGCTGATGTGGCACGACGCACAACGAAAGAACCCTCGACGCGATCGAGCGGCTAGGAAGCTACCACGTGGAAGATCTAATGGCTGAGGTGCGTCATGGGTGAACGAAGGGCTTCCGCTCTGATCGGACGGTGGAGGCTCAGCCACGTGGATGATCGAACGGGTACAAGACGCTGTGGCTAAGCCTCGCTGAACCAACGGTGCGGATCGTGTCTTCAGATGATCGGACGGTCAAAGCTGCTCCTCGAATGGATGGCTGGGATGCGAACTGGAGCCGAAGGTCGATCGGATGGCTGCAGAGGATGGAGGACGAACAGTTCGCCGGCGAACTTCGCCGGACTCGTGCTGGCACAGGAGTCCTCTTTGGAGGCCACGGATGATCGGAGAAGAAGCGTGGAGGCCTTCCGCGTCTGCTGGAGGTCTCCGATGACCCAGCCGAGCTCTGGAGAGCTCCGGCAAGGCCGGCGGAGGCGGAGCTGCTGGACCTGATGGTCCAAGCCCTCAGATGGGCTTGGATGAACCTGCAAAGTATGCCAGACAACTCGTGGGTCGAGGGCAAACTACCTCGACCCCGTTAGGCGGAGTGGAAGTGATCGGGGGGTCGGTACGGGCGAGCTCCGGTGAGGGTGTGGGTGGGGGAGCTCGAACCCCAGCTCCTGTGCGAGCTGGGTTGAATGGAGGGGTGCAGAACGTGCGTGGGAGAAAGGGTGAATCCGATGGTATGGTCCGATGATCAAGTGAAAGGTGGGGGTGGCCGGAATCGGAGATGAACGGCGACGGCGAGATTTGGGGGAAATCGGAAATTAAGGAAATAGAGAAGAAACTACAGCTACCTGGGTGGATGAATGGACTGTGGGCGAGCTTGCGAAGCTCTGGGTCCTCGCCTCAAGGAGCGTCGACGTCCGAGGCTCGAGCTCCTGCTCTGGGCGGAGCACGGCGGTGGAGACTCGCCGAATCAGTGGTCTGAGCGCCCTCAGCCTCGCTGCAACACCTCCGGGGCAAGCTGTCACTCTCGCGATGAAGGTGGAGGTCACTGGAAGGAGGAACGACAAGCCAAAGATGGAAATTAAGGTGGCGGAGCTCGAGCTATATACGGTGGAGGGTCCGGGAAGATGAGGTCGGGTAGGGCAATGGAAGGTGCGGATCTCGAGGCGGGGGCTCCGGCGAGGGTGTCGGATGTGCAGGGATTGACACAGACCCGGGGTTTGGGTCATGGATGATCGGGTTTGGATGGGAAAAGTCCGAGAAATCGGGTCACCTGCTAAGGACCCGTGCAAGGTGGTCCTGGGGGGGGGGGGGGGGGGGAGCTGACCGGGCGGTCAACAATCCCCTGGACCAATAGGAAGCTGCCACCTGGAAATTATTTGGAAATTCGATTAAAAATAGCAAATGGCTTATTTAATTAAAACTCAAAACATGAAATATTTTTGTTTTAATATTTTCTATTTTTTTGTGATTTTTAATTATTTTTTCAAAGTAGAAATAAGGTATTCACAATATAGTACTATACATAGGTATATATACAATATAGGGTTTTTAATTTTGATTTTTAATTTGTTATTTTTATACAATTTTATTCCCATTTTATATTTTATTTATTTATATCATAAAATAAGAAATAAAAAGATATTTTTATTTTATTTTTATTATTTATATACATAGGTGAAATAAATACACATGTACATATATATACATGGTATATTTACAAAGTATTTTTGGATTTTTAATTTTGTTTTTGTTTTAATTTATTTTATTTATTTACATCCTAAAAGATAAAATATTTGCAAAATTTTTGGAAATTAAATTTTATTTATTTATAAGGTTAAATAAATAGGGATGAGTGAACTATATACAAGGTGACTATGTAAATGAGTGGTGTTTTTGTTTTCTTTTTAGTTTTTCTATTTTTATCTTGATTTTATATTTATAGATATATACAAATATTTACAAACCTCTTTTAATCTATTTTTGGGAGGAAAATATTTTTATTTTATTTACATAAATCTTTACACACACACACTACAAGAAAGACTAGAACTGGCGACGGTCAACATCCGTCGCTAACGATATGTTGACCGTCCCCTCTGATCAATGGGGACGGTCGTCAAACCGTCTCTAAAGGTCCCGTCGCATTTGGTATAAGCGACGGTATTGGTAACCGTCCCCAATACCCGCACATAGGGGACGGTCAGGACCGTCCCTAAAAGTCAGACTCCTGACCGTCCCAAATGGTAAAGATTGAAGACGGTAAGTACGAAGGGGACGGTCACAATGACCGTCCCCTTTGTTAATCTGCTAACAAAAAAAATTTCCATTGCCCCCTATTTGATCCTCATTTTCCCCTGTTTGAAAAAATCTGTATACATAAAATAAATTACAATCACCATACCAAAAAAATGCAATCCACAATTCTAAAAAACTCATCCAACAACACATGCATTCAAAATACTACAATGTCCTACATTAATTGTTCAAAATAGTTATACAATATACTAAAGTATCATACAAACTACGTAATCTATCCTACTCGTCGTCCTCAGCCTCGTCCTCGTCGTCGTCGTCCTCGTCGTCATCAGCATCATCTTCTTCTTCACCCTCATCGTCGTCGCCTAGCCTCACAGCGGTATTATCAACTGTTGGGTGGCTAGTCGACGCTCCACCTTGATGTGCCTGCATGAATGCATTGAATATCGCCATTTGTTGGCGCAAATCCTGAATCTCCAGATTCATGCTAGACACCTGACTCTCTAGTTCCCTCTCCCTTTGCGTCTTCTGAGAGGTCGAGCCGGTTCCTACTCCATACCAATTCCGTATGGTGGCACCACGACCACCACAACGGATGCGTCCCTGATGCTCTGGACCAGTCGCCTGGATGAAAGCCGCATCAGGAGTCAGAGGTGGATGACTCGTTCCAGCAGGGTCTACAGAGCCAGTGGTTGTGAGCCCGACCATCTCCTCCTACAAATTTATTTAAGTTCAAATTAATTTAATTTGTATTAAAGATGCATATATATACATATTATGAATAACTTACATGAATTGGACCATAGGCAGGATCCACCCAATGAACTTCCCCGCCCACATCGCGGCTCTTAGACCTCTCGAACACTTCCATTCGGCTGGGTATTCTCTCGTTCTCAACTTCCTAATGTGAAAAGATTAGTAACTTAGGATACCATTTTAATAAATATATATAATAGTCTAGATTACTTACAAAGTCATCCTTCAGTTGATTCGTGTTTCTTCTCCCCATCCTATGTGTAGACTTGAAACCTTTTCTTCGATTTTCTGCATTTCTCCTTGAGATGCCCTATACGAAGATAGAATTTTAATAAAAGATTTCGAAATGAAATTTGTATAGAATGCACATTTTTAAATCACTCACCGTATGCTCTTCTCCCATCCAAATATAAACCATCGCCCTCCATTGGTCAGCCGGTACATTCGGAGGACAACTTGCCAAATTGGCTTCCAATGGTAGCTCGGGGTCGAAGTACTTTAAAATGTAAAGAAAATTAATTATATACCTACATGATAAAAAATGTTTATACTTAAATAAAAAGCAAAGTACTCACTCGGGCCTTCACACGACCTCGATATTTACGCAACATCTCCGCCCCATGGCCTAAAATCAGAGCATCAGTGGCCGGGTCACGGTCCCAGGAAAAACTAGACTGCAAAGTAATCAAAACAATCATAAATAAGTTTGTATATATATTGAAGAAAAAATTTGTATTATCAAATGAAATATGTATAGAATACCTCCAAATCATGAAGAATGGCATCTTTTATTGACCGCTCCACTAAACGGAAGTCCGTAATGTGGAGAGGGACCCTGGCTCTGCAGACCTGTCCCAAGTAACTCTGGAAAACAGCCGAATTCTCCCCCACCGCATCGCCTCCAACGATCCGCACCCTGAGTGTCTCACCAGGACGCAGACGGTCCAACACTCTGCACTGAGATGGGCCTCTACGTCTGGTGCCCGAGCCACTCGATCCGTCAGGATCGGAGGTCCCACTCCCTCGCTGTGCTGTAGGCGGTGCATCCCGGATGCGTCTAGGACGTGGAGGCATATCTGCATATTAAAAAACATTCGAATTAGATATAACAACAATGATATAATTCACATATTACATAAAAAAATTGGTAAATAAATGATGGTAAACTTACATTTTAGAAATCCGCATCTACAATTTCTGTTGGATTTTCCTGTATTTCAGCTTGATATGCCTCGTTTATATTTAGCAATTCATCATCATCGTTGACATCAAAAAAATCTCTTGGCACTGTTCTCACGGGTATGATCCATACATCAGTTAAGTTGTCTGGAAAATAAAAAACTTGTTCTACCTGGCTGGCCAGTGTAAAGGGCTCATTTGTTTGCAATTTCCCAGATTGTTTCAATGAAATGATCCCATTTCTATCTCTTTGGTATCCTATCCCCTCGCGACCAACATCAAACCAATTGCGCATAAACAGAACACATCGACATTCATGAGTAAAACTGATCTCTATTATGTCAAGTATTTCCCCATAATAGCCGTCTAAACCTGAAGGCAAATCTGTTTTTACTATAACCCCCGACATTTGCGTCGATTTCATCTCGTCGGCGGACTTTGTTCTAAATCTGTATCCATTCACAATATAACCCTTGTAAGACATAACTTGAGAATATGGTATACTTCCAAGAATGTCAAGGTTAATATTCCACCTATCATCTGCCGTTTCCCGTAAATGTTTCACACGTGAACGGAACCATTTGAGGAATTCAGATTTATTATGTGTCTCATTAAAAAATGAATTGTACTCATCAAAGAATTCATCTATTTCTGACAACTGCATCAAGACATAGTATTGTATGAGATCTCTATCTTCATCGGATATTACGCGGCGTAAACCACTGAATATATGCCTGCCACAAGAATGAAAGACCCATAACTTAGATTCGTCCTCTTCCTCCACGACCTCGCCTTCATCATTTCGTTCATATCGGTTAAAACGCACGCTATCACCGTCCATATACATTTCACAGAAATTAATACACTCTTCACAAAGATAACCTTCAGCAATGCATCCTTCGGGTTGTGCCTTGTTAAAGACCATATTTTTTAATTTTCGAAGGAATCTTTCTATTGGATACATCCAACGATATTGAACCGGCCCACCGATTCTTGCTTCACCTGCTAAATGAACTATTAAATGAACCATGACGTCGAAGAAGGCTGGTGGGAAAATTTGCTCCAATTTACATAATGTAATCACAACATCATCTTCAAGTTTTCTCAAGATCAACGGATCTAAAACCTTCGAACACAATAATCTAAAAAAACCACTCAATTCTGTTAATGATTGGAGGACAGCATCGTCAACAATTCCGCGAAGGGCTAATGGCAGTAAAACTTCCATGTAAACATGACAGTCATGACTTTTTAATCCAGTTATCTTACGTTCTCTTTCATTTACGCACCTCGATAGCTGTGATGAGAACCCATCAGATACCTTCAGACTTTTAAGGAAGCTGAAGATTTTATCACGCTCAGCATTGGATAAAGTATATATTGCTGCAGGTATACTAATCCGTCCATTATCTAATTCAATTGGATGTAGTTCTTCCCGTATACCAAGTTGAACTAAATCTCGTCTCGTCCTTAAATTATCTTTTGATTGATCCGAAAGATCTAACATTCCCAAAATATTTTCCAATACATTCTTCTCAATATGCATGACGTCCAAATTATGACGAAACTGTAAGTATTTTCAATATGGTAACTCTCTAAAAAAAATACTTTGCTTCTTCCAACCGCCGGCTGCACTTTTCTTGTTTATCCGTCCTAGGCAACTGCTTCGTACAAGTAATTGCTGTTCCCAAATAATGTTGCCATTCACACGAGCTAAGTCAACTCGTTGTCCATAAGGTGTCCCGTCGAATTTCTTATTATTATCTGCCCTTTGCCATCTATGCTTTGGTGGAAGGAATCGACGATGACCCAAATAGCAATGCTTCATACTTCCAGACAGCCATGTCGAATGTGTTTTTTCAAAACAGACCGGACATGCGACTTTTCCCTTGGTACTCCAACCAGACAAATTTGCGTACGCGGGAAAGTCATTTATAGTCCACAATAGTGCAGCTTGTAATTTAAATATCTCTTTCCTACATGCATCATATGTAGGTATTCCAGTAGTCTATAAGACTTTTAGTTCATCCATTAACGGTTCTAGGTACACATCAATTGCGTTACCAGGACCTTTAGGACCAGGAATTAGTAGCGTCATCATCATAAATGATGAACTCATTGACATCCATGGTGGTAGATTGTAAACAACCAGAATCACGGGCCAAATGCTGTAACTCAGACTCATATTACCAAACGGATTGAAACCATCTGAGGCTAATCCCAAACGAACATTTCTCTCATCATTAGAGAACTGCGGATATCTCTGATCAAATTTTATCCATTCTTCTGCATCGGATGGATGTCTCATAGCTCCATTAGCATCTCGTTTATTTGAACGAGAATGCCACGTCATCCACTTTGCAGTTTTTTCAGACATGAAGAGACGTTTTAGTCTTGGAATTAATGGGAAGTACCGTAAAATTTTCACTGACTTCTTCTTTCTCTTTAAATCATTCTTTTCTTCTTTATAGCGGGAAGCATTACAATATGGACAAAGAACTAGATCCGAATTTTCTCCTCGGAAAAGCATGCAGTCATTAACACAAGCATCTATCTTCTCGTATTTTAGACCAAGCGATCGGAATCGTTGCTTCGCCTCTTTCCAATCCTTAGGGTAATTCTGAGGATTATTTAATAACTTTCGTATTAAACCCAACACATCTGTCATCATAGCTGCAGTTGATCCGTTCCTTACTTTCATCTTAAACAGCTCTAACAAAAACTACAAACGTGTCATTTCCACCCCAGGAGCCAATATATCTTCTGCATCTGGCCAACTGCTCGAGAACCTATCATCTGAACCAATGTCTTGTGCCTCAGGTCTTCTTAAATCGTCTATTAGTTCAAATAACTCGTGATCAACATTATTCAAGGCTTGGGTAGTCAATCCTGCATCAACGCCCATATCCTCATCCATTCGCACATCTAAACCCTCTCCATGTTCTGTCCAAATAGAGTAATGCAACCAAAATCCGTTGAGGATGAGATGATTATACACTGCCTCTCTAACATCCCATTTAATGTTCTTGCATCTCACACATGGACAGTAAATCTTTAGACCACCAAATTTCTTATCAACTCTCTCTATTTGAAATGCCCAATCCAAGAACGCAATCACTCCTCTCTTATATTGTTGAAAATCATCGTATCTCTTATCCATCCATGATTTATCCATTTTACTGCACAATCAGAATAAAACCCAACATTGTGTTATTATAGAAAACAAGTTTTCTACCCTAAACCATAATGAAGCACCACAAGTCTCTCATTCATCTCTAGCCTCAAAAAGTCCGGTCTTGGCTCACCCCTCCTCTGTGCTCAACACACTTGAGCTTAGGAGAAAGCGCTTTGCGGGGCTCGCTGTGGCACAAAGGCTAAGAGATAAATGAGCGGCTGTTTAGAGTTTGATCTAGGTCCAAAGCGGACTATAGGTACATGCAAATCAATTAGGGTGTTTGGACATAACCCTATGAGCTAGCAACTCCTATGGCTAAGGCATACACAAATCATTATGGGGATAACTATTGTATGATTTCACTATCATTTTTGGATATCTATTGTATAAACAAATCATTCATCTCTAGCCTCAAAAAGTTCGGTCTTGGCTCACCCCTCCTCTGTGCTCAACACACTTGAGCTTAGGAGAAAGCGCTTTGCGGGGCTCGCTGTGGCACAAAGGCTAAGAGATAAATCTATGGTATACCCAAATCATAATACCTAACCTATTGTATACACAACCTAGGGACAACCTATTGTATACATAATCCCTAACCTATTGTATACATAATCCCTAACCTATTGTATACACAATCTAAGCATAATCCCTAAGCATAAATCCTATTGTATACATAATCCCTAAGCATTATCCCTAAGCATAATCCCTAAGCATAATCCCTAAGCATTATCCCTAAGCATTATCCCTATTGTATACATAATCCCTAAGCATTATCCCTAAGCATTATCCCTATTGTATACATAATCCCTAAGCATTATCCCTAAGCATAATCCCTAAACATTATCCCTAAGCATAATCCCTAAGCATAATCCCTTAGCACATTATCAAAACAACTAAAACCAATGGAGAAAGACAACTCTAACAAGATTATCAAGTAAAATACACAAGAATAAAAGCAAAGGAGTGTTTATACTTACCGGAAATGAAGATAAACGAGGTTGGAAAGGAAGGAGGAGCCGGAGGCGACCTTGGGGCGGAGAGGGCGATCTTGGGGCGGCGGGTGGAAATGAGAGAATGGGGATGAAAACGCAGGTCGAAAGGGTTTTTTTCGATCTGACCAATGGGGACGGTCAACATGACCGTCTCTATTGAAGACGATCGGCGACGGTTCACTAAAGACCGTCTCCTTTGAGAAGGAAAGGGGACGGTCAGTGAAAACCGTCCCCTCTGGACGACCACTTTGGTCCATCGTCAGAGGCGACGCCAACAGAGGAATAAAGGGGACGGTCAGGACCGTCCCCAATGCCCTTTTAGAAAGGCCGAAAATGTCCAGTGGCCTGCTCAAACCAGAGGCGACGGTCATCTGAGACCGTCCCCTCTGGTGGACCTCTTTGGTCCAATCGCTGAGGCGACGCCAACAGAGGAGTAATGGGGACGGTCAAGACCGTCCCCAAAGCCCTTACAGGAAGGTCGATAACGTCCAGTAGCCTGGTCAAACCTGAAGGGACGGTCACTGACGACCGTCCCCTTTGGTTGGCCTCTATGGTCCAATCGCTAGAGGCGACGCCAACAGAGGAATAATGGGGACGGTCATGACCGTCCCCAAAGCCCTTACAGGAAGGTCGAAAACGTCTAGTAGCCTGGTCAAACCTGAAGGGACGGTCACCTACGACCGTCCCCTTTGGTAGGCCTCTATGGTCCAATCGCTAGAGGCGACGCCAACAGAAGAATAATGGGGACGGTCATGACCGTCCCCAAAGCCCTTACAGGAAGGTCGAAAACATCCAGTGGCTTGACTCAAGGAAGAGGAGACGGTCTTTAGGGACCGTCCCCATTGAGTATGTTTATTGGGGACGGTTGTTAGATGACCGTCCCTAAAAATAGGCATTAGGGACGGTCGCTCATAAACCGTCGCTAGTTGTCGTCCCTAAATGGGGCAATTCCTGTAGTGACATGAGCCCCTATCTCCCTCTACTTTGGCTTTTATGCGGTCAAGCCCATGCTGAGCCCTCCCTTGGGTTAGGTTGCTCAATATTTGTTCTAAATATTTCCCTCTTTTTCTTTTTAATATTTATTCTTTTATTTTTGCACAAAAACATGCTAATTATAGGTTTTTACACAATGCATGCTTTTGGTAATTATTTATATTTACAACTATATACATGCATTTGCAAAGGTTTTTGTAGCTAAAATATAAGAATAAAGAGTGATGAATGAGTATTCATCAGTGTGCGCACGCGCGCGTGCGTGTGCGTGTGCGTGTATGTGTTTGTGTGTGTGTAGGGGAAATGGGGTTGCCCCCTAAGTCTCGCGTAATTCACGATTTCACGGGGTTATGATTGCAATTACAGAATTACTCAGGGTTATGGGTGTAAAAATCCCTATTATATATAAGAAATTAACAGAATCCAGTTAGTTTTAACAGTCCAATAAATGGGAGTTAACCGCAGGGTTCATAGGGGAAAGGGTTAGCAAGTTACAAGGTCGAGGGAGGAATTAGGTTGTTTTGAAGATCAAGGAGATAATTGGAAAAGTTTATAGGATTCTTGGCTAAAAATTCCTTTATATTGTAAAAGTCAAAGACTATGTATTGAAGGTCGAGGAGATAATTGGAAAAGTTTATAGGATTCTTGGCTAAAAATTCCTTCTTTATCTTGTAAAAGTCAAAGACTATGTATTTCAGATATTTCCTGTATCACAAAATCATGAAATTATGCATCAGTTTATTTTCAATATACGGCTTCCAAATTTTCAGAACCGGCCTAGGCCCACTAATGGCAACTTTTTCAGCTGATCCAAAAATATAAAACAAATTTTCACTAAGTCAAGGATTCATATTTAGACGTCTTGTTTTTTTCTATCTATCTATCTATTCATCCATCTATCTCGATTACCAATTTCAGACAAAAATCGTGAAATGTATCCTTTGTTAATGTATACTTATTTGTTAAATGTACATCATTCCAATACAACGGCCATATCTCCCAATGTTAAATATATAACAACAAATATTATTTATTGTAAAATTAGTTTTATTGTTGTAGTAAGCAATGGAAATCATATTTCATTTCTGTAGATTCATATAATGATAATTCGTTCATTAGCTAATTTATTAGAATTTATGTCAATCGTTGCAAAAGTAAAAAATGGTTGTAAGAAAAAGTCAATGGATAACTATATGATTCGTTGGCTGGGAATATAGCAAGTAATAAGATAATCATTGCGAACTTAAATAATCAAATAACGAATATTTTCCATTGTTGTATATTTAACTAAGGAATATATGGTAACAAATGTTAAATTGTTTGTTAACTTAGGTCATATGCTTCGAGATTTCCTAAGTAATCATCCATCTTGATCTCGTCGATATTATTTTCTCCATCTATGGATTTTAATCTGTTCCCAATCACTTATAAGGGAATAAATCGCCTTGGCTTCAAGTTCTCCCTTGATGAAGTTTTTCCCAAGTGCCTCGATATTATTCACTATCTTGTGAACCTTGTGTACATATCCTTAGTGCTTTCTCGTAGTAGCATCTTGAATCGTTGATACTCTCGGGGTTATCATTGATATTATGGAATTCTTAAATTTCTTAGTTTCTCCATAGATAACTAAGAGAGTTTGACAAATTTTATAGGATGTTGTGCAAAATGATATATCCTATTGTATCCTTAATAGGTAGGGTGCAATATAAGATCATTATTCTTGCTTTCTTCTCTATCTCTTTCATAGGAGCATCATTACTTGAACTTCAACTAAATTTGACTTGATAAAGGGCTTTAAAGTGCAGTCATAGAGCTTCTAATCAATTGATTGAATGAAGATCTCCATGTCATTTGTGCAATAAGAATAATGGTTTCGGTTGAAGTAAGGAGATTATAGAATGAAAAATAATGTGGTGGTTGAGGTAGCAATGGGTCTTTGTGACATTTTTTTGAGTTGGCTATTACAACGTATCTGCATAAATAAGGCTTTGATATCAACTGAAAGTAGATCCGATGTCACACGAGGGAGGGGAATAGGTGTTGAAACCAAGATTTTATAAGCTGAATCGGACATCAAACCGGGCATGTATCGATTTTTGATTTTTATGGTCGGATCAATGGGACCGACCGGTCGAATCGGTAATAACATCAATAGTTCGAAGAAATCGGAAAAGACCGAACCGCTATATTGTTGGTTTGGTTCGTGTAGTTCAATCGGGTCGAACCGAGTTAGACCGGTATATCATACAAATAAATACGAAAAATGCTACATCATATCTTTCGAGGATGTGTTTACTCTTATCCTTCCAAGTTTTTCCAATAACACTTATACCCCTATTTTTAATACAATTGCATGTGTCCCCTATACTTTACAAAATCAATAGTAGTGGCCTTTTATTAGTACACTTGTGATATCATTTTATACCAACATAAGGATGATACAGAAGCACAAGTGAAATTGCTTAAAGTTATGGGTATAAATGTTCTTAAAAAACTCGAAAGTGCATAATACTCATATTTTGTAATATAAATATATTACATATACATGAGGTAAAAAATAATAATTTTAAAATTATTCAAACTCTAATTGACGACAAATGTTGTTAATTTATTGTTTCTCATAGTATGACTATGACAACGTCTTCTTCGTTTGTTATTGTTATAAGTGGATAACCTCATACACAATGTAGGAAGAAAGAGAGGCAATGCTCATATGACTCGATGGGACAAGCGATAATGAGCATTGGTACATGTTAAGGAGAAGAGATAAAGGAGTACTATACTATGGGTTAGAATGAGACTAGAATATGAATATTTTTGAAAAAAAGTTTGTACTTTGTTAATTTATTGGAAAATATTTTTTGTCAAAAAATGGATGATTGAACCGGTGGTTTGGTTGAACTGGTTCAACCGGGTTTAAGCGGTCCAACCGGGTTTTGACTGGTTTTTAGTTTCTGAATAAAAACCGAGTGGTTGGACCATTTTACCTCCGGTTCTTGGTTTAACCGGCTGGTTCGGTTCGGTTTTTAAAACCTTTGTTGAAACAATTATACCGACTTCTACACGAACTGGGTAAAAGCCATAACTTAGAACTTCTCTATAAATTCTTCCCATTACTTCGATGGAATCGCTTTACTTTTATTACTTACTACTTTTCAACCGGGTGTAGCATTAAACCAACATACGAGCAATATCACTTTCTTGACCACATTTAAGAAATAATTTGACCTTAACAAGAAGGAACCCACGCACTGGATACCTAAAATACAACTTAGTGAAATACAAAAAATATGAATTAATCAATTGTATGTAAATGAGTAGTCGACTTGAGTGTTCAATATTCACTACTTATATGCACTTGTTCACAATTAGTCAACATGAATCTTAGGGTTCGTTTGGTTACCTGGTTACCTCAGGGTAACTCGGTTTACCTCTTGCATTCCTGGATCATTAATGGGTTATAACTCCATCACAAATCAATGTGACATCACATTACATTCTTTATTCTAATCCTCTATCAACCCCCATAACCATCCAAACTGCTACTATTCATAGAAGGTTACCCAATTCACTTCAACCCAGTAACCAAATGAACCCTTAGAGTAAGTCGACTGAAATACTCAACCTTCATCTACTACACATAGTTGTCCACCGTTAATCGTCGGAATTGGGACTAGATGACTGGAATAGAATCGTCCCAACAATAGGATTTGTCAGATTCTTGACTTTGTTGACCACGAGCTTAGTTGACTTTAGCCTATTACGTCGATCGACTGGACACTAATTGTAACACCCGAACCCCAAACATAGTACCATACCTAAAACCCACGAAGTGTGGGTGTGATTTATAAGTGGTGTGGATTACTACTTGACAACCCGGCTTAAGCATTTTGGGGATGGTTAATCGGGTCCGCATGGGCCCGATCCCAAGAGGTTATTAGGGCCAGTAATGCTCCGTTAACAGACCGGGGATCTAAGCCCGGGACGTTACAAATGGTATCAGAGCCAAATTCTCTCTGATAGTGGAAAGGGCTACCCGAGAGGTGGAGTCGCCCCTACAAAGAGGCTGGAGGAAATGACTACCCGGAGCGTGCAACCGCCACTATCACCGGGAATAAGTGATGGGTCGTGTCGCAACGAGGACGTTGCGAATATAAGTGGGGGAGGTTGTAACACCCCAACCCCAAACATGGTACCATACCTAAAACTCACGAAGTGTGGGTGTGGTTTATAAGTGGTGTGGATTACTACTTGACAACTTGGGCTTAAGTATGTTGGGTGGTTGTCAACGGATCAATTTGGACCTGAATCCAATAAGTTGTCAGGGCCAGTTTTCCTCGATAACAGACTGGGGACCTAAGCCTGGGACGTTACACTAATTTTATGTATTAGGTGGATCTTAAGCTAGGCTCTTTTTTATATGAATCCTATCAAAATGAAACACAACAAGATAGCCTTTCAAGGACCATCTTCTCATAGGCTTTTTTTTATTCATCTGTTCACATTCTGCATTGAATCAACATTGTGGAGTTTTTATCAACCCAAGACATCCTACAATATATCCTCATTGTGTAGACATACTTTTTGCATCACTTAGAGCACACTCCTGCAAGATTATTACGTGTGTAAGATATATTTGCGTAACATATAATATCCAATATTGTCAATAATCATTACTATGACCATGAAAGAGCTCAGATGTGCGTTAGGTCATGGTTTCAAAATCATGTCTTCGTTGAGGATTTGGTTTGCTGAGTTTTTTTTGCGACTGCTAGGGGTTTAATTAAAGATATAATTTAGTTAAAAGAATCAGGTTTGAGTTTGGAAAATTTTCGATTTTGAATGATATCGGGATAAGGATCAGTTGGACTGCAGTGGATTATTTTCGAGTCCTAAGGTCAGTTTTTGTAAAAGGTTGATCCATATCAAGACTTCGGCAGTAGGAGGGGTTTGGGATTAGGAAAATGGCTAGGAAGGTAAAGGGAAATGGATGACTTTAAGGGTGTGTTTGGTTGTCGGGTTAACTTGGGTTAAACTGAGGGAGGGAAAACCGTTTTTGTGTTTTGGAATTTGAATAGAGGGTTAGGAGTTGAGTGGATTTGTTGTGACGTAATTGTATTGAAGTTTGAAAAAGTGAGTAGTTATTGTGATGCGATTGTATTGAAGTTTGGAAAAGTGAGTAGTTATTGTGATGTGATTGTATTGAAGTTTGGAAAAGTGAGTAAAAGTTGAGTAGTTTATAATTTTTAGATGATATGATGACATAATATACTTTTTTGATGGAATGGATGAAAGAGAAATGATTTATTTAATAAATAAAAAAGAGAGTGGGAGTGGACATCATAAGTGAGAGTAAGGGCCTGTATGGTTGCACCCCTAGCTCCAACCCTGCATTTTAAAGTTAGGATTACTTGTATTGATCCTATAATTTTTTTGGTATAATGGTTTTTAACATTGTTCAAATACAATTATTAACATAAAAAAACATATTATAATTATTAAAAGTTAATATAACACATAATCAATGTCACATCACATCACAATTATCATTTCAACCATCCCAACCCTTCAAATAGCTACTATTCACATGAGGATACCCCAACCCAACCCAGTCCAACCCAAAAACCAAACAGGCTCTAAAGGTGGGTTTTGGGGGATAAACCCCTCAAGAGGGATAACCCCCAATCGAACGGGTCTAAAGTTGTGTTTGATTTGGGACATGATACATTTGAGAAGATGTTTAGAAATATGAATGTGAATAGAGGTCAATAACAAAGTTCAAGCAAGCTTATAGTGAACAATTAGTGTAAAACTGGCTCATATGTCCATTCTTACGTCCAAAAACTAATAACAAAGTTAGAACAAGATTGAAAAGTGTTGCGAATAACGGAAGAAATCACACACAAATATGATCAATCAAGTAAGACGCAAACACACTGATTTACAAGGTTCACCCATAATTAGGCGATGTCCATGAGTAGCGGTGGTTGATTTTCACTATGTGGACAAAGAACACATAGGATACAACGATCTCTAACCATAGAGAGTTTATATACTACTCATAGTACAAATGGATCCCTAATACGGATCTGAATACCAAGTAGAGAAAAATCGCTTTTATAATGCTTTTATAATTTTCCTTCTTCATATACTACAACTGGAGGTTCACCATTGAGATTCTTCCATACACCTTCATCTACAACAACAGAGCCCCAATGATCTAAGCAACCATACCCCCTAACATCGAAAGAAGCCCGAACCTACACCACGATCGAGAATAAGAGTCCAGACCTTCGATGGTTCTGGTCTCATACTCGATTATGAAGCAGGAGTGGGAGTCATTACAACTTCTTGAAGATCCTCCCCATGCATAGGAGGAGGGGTCCAGTGTGCTGCTGAATAGCCGCCCGACCTCGCTGATGGAGATGAGGTCATCGAGTATGACCTTGTTGGGTTGTTTGCTAGTGATGGTGAAGTAGCATCTCCCAACGATATCACAATACTCGGACAAGATGCATTCCTGGAGGAAATTGAAGACTTCATGGTCTCCCGGGTGCGATCCTGGAGGCAAGGTCACCAATGAATCTGCATCCTCGTGAGATCCTCCCTGTTCGACAAGCTCCTCATGGTACAATGCTTGAAGTTCATTGATGAGGCGGTGGCCGATGCCGTCCCCTCAACACTGAAGTCGACAAAGTTTCATGCATCAACATGGATGACAAAGGGAGAAGGCCGGAGGCCATGATCAGTGGATGGGGGTGGGGGAGTATTTGGACAGTTATGCCTCTCTTAACCTCACTATAGTTTGAGAAAACCATGGTTAAGTTCAACTTCTTGATGGCTAAAATAACGTTGGGACACAAATGATAGAGCAACAAGAAATTGAGGGCACAATCGGTATTTCAAAAAAAAGAATGCCATAATTGAAATTACAATATCTCAGAGAAGGTACAACTAATTAATTTTTTTAGTCATTGAGTACGAAATAATATAGAAAACCAATTATGTCATGGAAAAGAACCATTTCACGCGGAAATCGGTTATATTGCAATATATTTAAACTATATTATATGCACTAAAAAACAGATTTATAATGGCATTTTTAACCCATCGTTGAATTTTTCCATTGTTAAATATATAATAAAGATACTTTCGTTACAAAATTATTTTTTATACTTAAAATTAGCGATAAATATTATATCTATTGTTATATTATTAGCGACATGCATATAAAATATTTATCCATTGATATTTTATATAATTTTAGCTAATCATCGTTAATATTTTTGTTCAAAATATTGAGATTATTGGTTAAAATTTTAAAAATAGCAAAAGATAATAACAATATTGAAGCAATTAGTTCAAATTTTAAAAAATAACAAAAGATAATCGTTGTTATGCAGACCGTAACTAATGATATAATAATAGAAATGCCATTTTTGTTAATTTAAGTATAAAAAAAATCACAACTAAAAATAACTTTATTAATTACTTAACATCAGACGACACAATGACGGATTTAAAAAAACGTTACTGTTAAATCCATTTTGTTACAGTGATAGCTAATGTGCCAAAGATACGCCGCTGTAAATTTGCTTTGCAATTGTGATTGAAGTGATCAATTGCTGAATCTCTGTGATCTGTAAGACTCCACCGCAATCGATTTTCATAACAAGAGAAGGCAAAACGCTCTCAAAACAAAGTGTTAAAACAGTAAAACCTGTTGGAAACTGCTGCTTCAATGAAAGAGTCTATCATGCAAATTAGACCATACTTGCAGTTTATTTGAAGAATTTACTGGATTATAAACTGAATGTAGAATGTCTAAAAATGGAATATAAAATACTATCAAGCGTCTTACACATGGCGATGACCATACTGCATTTGCAAGGCATTGAAGAAGTCAACTAAGGGTGCGTGCGATTCGTGAATAAGCAAGAATAAGGATGTGGAATAAGGAGAATAAGTGTCTATTTTTTATTTGGCTGGAGGATAGGAATAAGGAGAATAATGTGAAATAAAGATAAGTAAGGTGGGATAAAGATATAAATAAAAGTGAAATAAGATGGAATAATGGAGAATAGTCGTACCACTGAGAATCGTGTCGGTAGGAGAATTGAACCCTTATTACAGGACCTATTCTTTAACAAACAGGGCCTAAGGCTCTTCTCACATATGATATGATCCATCTGATCATACATCATATGCACCTGTGATAGATAAGGGCAATACCTTGAGACCCCACACACACGTCTTACTATCAAATCTTTATTTATGCATAAGCGATCCCTCTACTGTTCAGATTCCAATTACGCATTTCTTTGATATGTGATCACACATACAAATAAGTAAATATGGTAACAATTTTGATGGGTTTGTTTATTTCCCATAGGAACTGAACATCCTTTCTAACATCCAACTCTCCTAAAATATGATGTTGCTATCCACGTTATTTCTCTACATCATTTTATGGTTTATATAAAATCAGAATAAATAAAAGAGAAAGGAAAACGAAATCCCATTTATTTTTACCCCCTTGGCACTTTGGCAGTACAATTCCTGGATCCTCGACTCCGCGATCCCCTCCACGTGTCCAAATCCCAATGGCTCCTCGCCATCCGTGACTCCCTTGTCTCCGCATCCTTCCACCACCTGGGACACCTCACGAGGACCCCTCCTTGTCTCATCACCTACCCGGTTACCTTACCCCTAAACCCCCTACCCGCGTTCTTCTTCTACCGTCAATATCGAATCCCCGGACGCGTAAGCGCACCGCGAGTTCCTGCAGCCCATGACCCAACCACCACCAAAGCCCTCCATTGATCGCTCCTCCCTCCTCTCACTCGCGTCAGTCTCGATGGAGCCCCATTCCCACATTGCCCTTCTCATCCTCACCATATTACTCCTTCTGCCATCTTCCTCCCTCTCCGTCAACGTCACCGCCGTGCTCCGTTCTTTCCCGGAGCTCTCCGCCTTCACTGACCTCCTCGTCTCCACCACCGTAGCCGGCGACCTCGACCGGCGCTCCTCCCTGACGCTCCTCGCCGTGCCCAACGACGTCCTCCACCGGCCATTCTCGACGTCCTCCACCCCGTACGACCTCGCTGACGTCGTCCGCTACCACGTCCTCCTCCAGTACCTCTCACCTGCCGACCTCCGCCACATCCCGCCAGAGGGGAAGCTCGTCACCACCCTCTTCCAGACCACCGGCCGCGCCTTCAACAACTGGGGCGCCGTCAACCTCACGA
Organism: Ottelia alismoides; assembly: GCA_037367405.1. NCBI lineage: Eukaryota > Viridiplantae > Streptophyta > Magnoliopsida > Alismatales > Hydrocharitaceae > Ottelia > Ottelia alismoides. The sequence continues at coordinate 65,356 of JAZKJV010007293.1, forward strand.
GAAATGCCGCCACCGGGGTCATCACCGTCCGCTCCCCCGCCCCATTCTCCTCCTCCAACGCCACCGTCCTCGGACCCGTCAAGACCCTCCCTTACAATATCAGCATCTTCAAAGTCGACGCCGTCCTACTCCCCTCCGCCGTCGACCTCGCCGCTTCGGAGAATCGTCCTCCGGCGGCAGTGAACATCACCCAGGTCCTCATAGACGGCGGCGACTTCAACGTTGCGGCTTCCATGCTGGAGGCCTCGGGGGTCGCCGACGAGTTCGAGGCCGACGAGAAGGGCGCCGGCATTACGGTATTCATGCCGACAGACGAGGCCTTCGCGGAGCTGCCCAAGACCGGAGAAAGCCTGCAGTCGCTGCCAGCGGAGAGGAAAGCGGTGGTGCTCCGCTTCCACGTACTGCACTCCTACTACCCACTAGGATCGCTGGAGAGTATAGTGAACCCGGTGCAGCCCACGTTGGCGACGGAGGACACCGGAGCTGGGCGGTTCACTCTCAACATCACAAGGGTTAATGGGTCGGTAGCGATCGACACCGGGATCGTACAGGCATCGATTACGAGAACAGTGTTCGACCAGAACCCAGTGGCCGTCTTCGCCGTGTCGAGGGTGCTGCTGCCGAGGGAGATCTTCGGGAAAGAGGCGGCTGCGGTTGGGTCCGGCGAATTGCAAGCGGCTCCGCCGCCGGCGGAGGAGAGATCCGGAGGTGGGTTCTCTCCGGAGAGTCCTCGGCTTGCGGACTCGCCGAGGACGGGGACGCCATCGACGTTGAATGCGGAAGTGGGATCTGGGATTGGGTTGAGCAGAGGTGGGAACTTTTGGTCTTTGTTCTTAGTTAGCTTTTTCTGTATAGAGTCTCTGTATCTACTTGTGGTATGACCGGAATTGGGTCGGTTCTCCTCTTGTTTCCGCTCTTTCTTCTTCTTCTCGTCCTCTCCTGTCACCATCTCTTTCCTCTCCCTTTTCGAGGTTTTGGAGCTTTGTATACGGGAAAAGATTCAATTTTAGCTGCAAAGCAGCAGTTTTCCTTTGTGGGTCGCGGTCGATCTCCATGAAGGGGATGTCATCGGGCTCATGTTGCTGCAATAATTCAACGATCAGGAGATGGCATTGGCATCACATTCACACGAAAAATGCCTCCTTTCCTTTCGTGTGTTTCTCTCACCACCTTTTTCTCGACGTTAGTTAATTCAGAGCTCCTTTTTAAGGATCTAATGATGCAGAAAAGTGAGGGGGATCTATCTAGTAGTCATCTGTTCCACAACAGCGGATTCGAGCGCAGAAGACGGCCATTTCACGTTTGGGTCACTTTTTTAGAACTGGAGAAGAAGAAGAGCAGATACGTCTCCCGGTAGGGACTGAGAAAGATGGATGGAATTACGAGAATGTCATTGGAGATCGAGAGAACATCAGCTCGGTGAGGGGTGTCTCGTAGTGGATTGCGGTGAGGTAACCGGTGGTGACGGCAGGATGCTGCTCCGACGATTGACGGTGTTGATTTCGACGCGTATGTTGGTGGTGGATCATGAGACGTCCATCTGGCTTTCCTTGGATTCCCAGCCGACGGTGACCGCAGACACGCTGGCATTCATCACCCTGTCTTTATTTTCTCATTAATTTTATCCAGTTTTTTATCCCTCGGGTTTAGATGCACGAACTGTACGGTAAACTACGATTTATTTGCAGCTCCTGCGTTTTTTTTGTTTTTTATCTGCTGATCAAACTGGGGAGTCCCTAGATGGTACATTGTGGCATATTTAAGCAGAGGGAACTAAGACAAACATGATGCTTGTTGGTTTTTGGGGAGAGGATTAGGAAATGGATCGTCCGCTGCAATGGGAAGCTCAGCAGATCTTAAGCTATGCGATTTTGATCGAGCAGTTCACATAATTTTGCACAATACGAGATAAAAAAAATGAAAATCAAGTGAACAGTTCGATCAAGATTGAGTAATTCAAATGAGTATTGCAGAATCTGAAGGCTCCCCATTGTACTGGCTCCATCCATTTTAAACAAAGGGGTGATGCGTCGGGTCTGAGGGGTCAAATCTTTCTGCCAAGAACAGTGCCCGCAATCTTTATTGGACGGCCGTCCCTTTACTCTTCCAATAGGCTTTCTCCCCGTTCCAATACTTGAGGAGACTTTGCCCGACGAAGCTCTTCAAGATTACGCTTATTATGATTAAATTTGCTTTGCAAGGTTTTACGGGTCATCGTCTTTTGTGATTTTCATACAAAACGATGAGTTTGAAGCTCACTGCTAGATGAGAAAAAACTAGATTAAATACATAATTACTAAGGAGCCTTAAGATAACATATCTTAACCAAGCATTTCTCTCCAACATTCAATGTTAGCACCCATGGACCACCAAACATCATTTCCACCATCCACTAGGTATGTAAACGAAAGTATCATATCCACCATTTTATCTGTTTTACACATATTTTGACATCCTCGATTTCTTAATTATCGGTATCCCCTTTAAAGTGGGTACGGATATTTGTGTATCCATTTATATATAAATATAATTTTAGGTTTATTTTTAACCATATATACAAAACTTAATATCGTCTTTCACCATATTTGATATAATTATTATGATATAAGCAAATTTAATATATTTATAGTATGTGTATTTCATCCGATAAATGTACATGTATTTATCGATCTTATTCTTGTATTTTATGCTAAAATGTCTACCATATACATGTAAGTAGTGAATAATATCTCATTTTTTTTATGAAATAAACATTAAAAAATCGTAAAAAGAATAAAAAGAGAAAAGAAAGACGAAAGATAATAAGGATGTAAATATGTATATATGTACAAACATAAAACCCAACCCAGAAACCAAGTAACTACTAACTTGGTTGACTAACCAATAAATATAGAAAGAAAAGGGAACGCATAAAATCACAAAAATAACTAATTTTGTATATAAGATGACCAATCAACATTACTTATACAATTTACAAACTTCAACTATTTATTCAAAAAATATGCTTATGCATTTCCCCAAACTTTCTTCACCTAAATTAATATAATAATTATTAGTATTTATAAAAATTCTACAAAAATTCCAAGATAAAATCTGAGGAGAAAACCAACAGGAAAAACTATAAAAGTTAACTTGCTTTGTTCATAAATATTTATTGAGAACTTCGAATCGATCTAAGTTTCATTTTTCTTGCACTTGTACAAATGTATTATATATGTATATAAAAATTCCCTATTCCTTGTAAATTCATAACTAACTATGATTCAATTATTTTTTTTAAATGTACATAAAAATGATAAGAACATAAAATTATATGTCTTAGATATAGTTGTGTGAAAATACCTATAGAACTTAAAAGCAAAAAGCCATAAGATAGAACGTCTGAACATCATATCTCACTCATATTATCCAATTATAAAGTTGAACTTATAAATTTATTTTATAAAAAAGTGCTTTCATCAAAATATGAGTTAATATGAAAAAAAGTCGATTTTGAGACTTTACTCTTATATATGTGCAACTTTATCCTAACTATTTATTCCTATTTCATTTTATTTCTTCTTTTTTGTTTCATATTTTAAAATATTACATTTATACCATAGCATGTAAATAAAATAAAATAAAAATAATTGAAATAAACACTACATTCCAAAAATGGGTATATTTGACATATATTATATATATCTCTTTTATTTTTACCACGAATTTATATTTTAAAAATAAAAAACCATATTTTGAAAATCCTTAATTTATATTAAATAAAAAATAAAAAAATAAAGTTATATGTAAAATTATTCAATTAAAATATGTGTATTATAATTTAGGTTTATTATACTTATAAATTATAATTTTTTACTTATTCTAACCATTAGAATAATATTATCTAATTTATTAGAAGTTCCATAAAATTATTTATTTTCATATTTTTAATTTAACCATTTTCTAATTTAAGATGTAATTTACAAGCACTTAAGATACTTGGTCAACTCCTCTTATCTTTTAGTACGTCCCAGCATTGACTGCCACGTGCCAACCATTGATTAGGTTTACCTACCCGATTGACCTGACCTACCTCCCCTTCTTCTTCTTCTTCCTTCTCTATCCTTTCTTCTTCCCCATTTCCAGACCTTCGTTCCTTCTCTTCTAACTGACTCCAACTGACGTCCATTACTCTAACCATCCCTCCTCCACGTCAGCCGTCGTTGACCACCTCCTTCAGCCTCTCGTACTCTCCGGCAAAGTCTTCCTACTTCTCCAAGTAGGAACCCATTCCTACCAGATCCAATATCGCCATTCTTCACTTTTCTCCTAGATTCCTGAGAGAGGGAATGAGAGAGAGGTGACAGCTCCAGGTTTCCTCCATCGTTGATCACGGTTGAGAGGAGGAGAGATCGTATGATCGTCTCTGGCGTGAGCACTTCCTCAGCTGTGCTGAGCTTACAGGAGCGTTGTGCTGTGGAGGCGACATCTTCTGCATCGTTCATCCATTCTCAGGATCATAGCTTCGTTAGGTTGTGTAACGTCCCGGGCTTAGGTCCCCGGTCCGTTAGCGGAGCATTACTGGCCCTAACAACCTCTTGGGATCGGGCCCATACGGACCCGATTAACCACCCCCAAAATGCTTAAGCCGGGTTGTTCGGTAGTAACGTCCTCGCTATTTATCCCACCCGGAACTTCTCATGTTCCACGGTATGGGACTATTGATTTGGGGTTTTACAACCTCCCCCACTTATATTCGCAACGTCCTCGTTGCGACATGGCACATCACTTCTTCCCAGTGACAGTGGCGGCTGCACGCTCCGGGTAGCCATTTCCTCCAACCTCTTGTAGGGGCGGCTCCACCTCTCGGGTAGCCCTTTCCACTGTCAGAGGGTGTTCGGCTCTGATACCATTTGTAACGGAACGGAGCGTGACCATCGGCGGAAGCTCGCGACGGTTGATCGCACAACCGACCCGTTACCAAATTATCAACAAATGGCACATAATGAGCAGAGAATAAATATCATTCCATAAAATGTCTACTCAAACTAGAGTTCCATTATTACAACTCTAAACTGGGAATAAAATTTAACTATTCTAGAAATAAAAGAAAATAGCAACTCGATGGTTCCTGTGGACATATAGATATCCACTAATCTTCACAGATAAATCGTACCACGCCAGCAATCTTAATGGGCCCGTAGCACGATCCAGAAAATGCAATCAACCTTGCTCTTCACCTGAAAATTGACAAACATAATTTGTATGAGCCTAATGCCCAGTATGCATCGGGGTCCATGCATGGGTATTCTAACAGTCCTTGGTCCGTTAAAAAAAATTATATACTTGAATTTTCATGCATACACATCATTTCGTGCCTAGATAATTCCCATGCATGTCTAAATTCGATCCCTATCATGTTTAGTTTGGCTTCTTTCATAAACATGGGTATACATGTAAAGCAGGTAAATTGCATAAGTAGGCATGATAAACATTTATTTCTACTTGTGGGCATAATTCATAAAATACTCGGTAATTTACATACTTATAAAATATATAAGCCAATTTACATATTAGCCCCCATGACTTTGATGGTTTAACCTTTCTTAAACCAATTTTAGCATAACATGTGATGGTTCATTCTCTTATTAAACCATTCCTTGCATTTTTCATGATGGTTTTCCTTTATAAACCATTTTCTTGCACAACATTCATTTACGTATCTTTTATACGTTTTTAACCGCTGGTACTTGTGGTCCATGGCATGACATGACAGTGTAGCTACAACTGTAGAGGACTTAGCTTTTGCCTCTATGGTTCCTTGCAACCATACGCCCCTTGCGGCGTTGCCCCTTGCGGCTAATACGACCCCTTGCGGTCGACCATGTGACTCCTTGTGAGTCTGTGCCTTAAATTCTTGTTTTAAGTTTATCAAACATATATTCTTTTATCAATATCATGACTTCAGATATGTAAAATATACACTATCACTGATAATCCAAATATCACATATTAACCGAGTATAAGGTAGTAATGTTTTGTTGATGGAGATACTGGCAACACAAAAATTACGTAATGTATATATATAATCTTTGACTGCGTGAATGATAGAAGTTGTATGCTGTTAAAAAGACCTAAATGGCATTGAGATGCCACGCTATTTAGATATGAACACGCTATAATTGTCGATATATGATAAAGGAAAATTTTATACAAGTAGCAACCAAATACTTTATTTATAGAAAATAACCTTTTGGAATAATATCTCCAGCCAAAACCAAATCCACGGTCAACAAATAAAACCATGTTCAGGCACCATATTCCGAGTATGCTATGAAAAAAGATCAATGGCGTATATTTCCTAATCCCATCATTCTTTAATTTCAATGGTGAATGGAATATTAATGCTAAAATATACTTTTAGGCCTGCTAACAAAGTAATGTACCATCAAGATCTTATGTCTATAAAATATTCGGATATGTTCAAGAGATACGTGTAGAGAGATCTTATTCTAATTAGGTCTGTCTTCGTACATAAGGTCTTACCAATCCAAAGCATATAATTAGAGATCGTATTTCGTATACGATCAATGTTCATACGAAATCCCAAATCGATGCATACATGAGATCTACTTCAACGTAAGCCATATTTATATAAAAACTTAGACCGATACATAAATTCAATGGTTCATTATAGATTGAAATGAGGTGTATACGTAATAGCCTAGAGCCGATACATACGTCTATAGATTGCATTCTAAACATGATCTTGTTTTACGCGAAATCCTAAATCCGATACATACGTTTAGAAATCGAAATCCTAAAGCCGATACATACCTCGATCCAAGCTTAACTCTACCCGATGCGGTCGTTGCGCCTCTTTCGATCACGGATCTACGTTCTCCTCCTCGGATTCGACGCCGCCTTCTCCTACGATGAAGAGGGATGCCGGTGAGATATCCCCTTTCTCTCCCCAACTCTCTCTCTCTCTCTCTCTTTCTCTCAAAAAGTGACGTGGGGTAGGGGACTCTTGGGGTTTTTAATGTTGATAATGAGAGGATTAATATTATTTTCATCATAACGATGGTTGGTTTCCTGATATCTTAACATGCAATCCGAATATAGCGGCACCTACTCGTATGCTTCCTTAGGATTGAGTGTTCCGTATAATATCAAATACTAGAAACTTGATACTTACATCTAGCGGCTTCAATTCCGGTTCGACACATAAGATTCAACGGATCAGACACAGACTTTGGCATGCCTTATCTCAAATCAAACAACGGATCAGACACATACTTTGGCATGCCTTATCTCAAATCAAACGACTACAATTTCATATTATTCTATCGAATCAACACATACACATAAAGATTGTAATTTGGATATGAATTCTGTTGATACGTAAAATCCTGAGTCTGATACATAGAATCAATGATGTTGATACGTAAAATCCTGAGTCTAATTCGTATTTTTGTTTTTGAACGCAGTAGATTTCATTTCCATTTTTACATTAGTTTTCATTCTCTATTTCCACCTCCATTCAATATCAATCGGAGGTCCATTTTCGATTTCCATTCACCGTGATCCGATTCACCTTCGATCAGGATCGATCAGAGGTCCCTCATCGCTTTCTTTTCCGAATCCAGTCGTCATTTCACCTTAACGATCCTTCGAACTCCTTGTAACGACCCGGATCCGTGTGGCCAGCGGAAGCATAATAAATCGACATGCCACGTCGAATCCGAGGGTTACTCATGCATATCAATTCCACTACTTAAGAAGATGATCAAAATTGGAACAAGAGAGAAGGAAACACTTGAGTATCCAAAGGAAAGAAATTCATTCATGAGTAGTTCGATATAGCAAATGTCACATCCATCAAAAGATCACATTGGCAATAGAAATAACTAGAACATATCAACTTTAAGAGGTTTCTTGGGTACATCTAATGATAAGAAAACAAAAGGAAAAAAACTAATACTACCAAGATGAAAATGACAAATCTTTCGTCAGCTACTCAACAGCTTCAATGCTCTACTCCTCCGACGAACCTGCGGCAGGGCAAAACCACAGGAGCGACAAAATGCTCGTAAGCCAAACAGCTTAGCATGCTTTAAGAAGAATAACAAAAATGAGAATGGCTCGATAAATTGGAATAGAAGCATGGCGATATAGCTATATTCACATACTTATAAGGGTTTCATACCTTCTCAATAATGGTGCTCTATTGTTACACCTATACCCTTAAAAGTCAATCTTATCGTTAAATTGGTTTATTAATACCCTCTGCTGGCACTAGCGGTTTTCACTTGCACATTCATCATACATTAAACACATCGTGATGACATCAGCGCTGAGTCAATAGGTGGACTTTCCACTAGGTTCCACAGAACCTGACACCCCCGGAAGGTGTTGCCCTTTAGGCCATTTATGTCCGTATCGGACCCGGTAATCAGACTCTAGAGGTGGCTCCCACCATGCGGTGTAGCACTTAGCTCCGCTTACCGTTATCGTGCCATTTATTTAACTCTTAATGGTGTTGCAATTAGAAAAGTAATTAAGAAGTATTTACTAGGAATCCGATACCAACCCATCTACGAAAGTAAACAAATTAAGTACAAGTCTAGCAGTTACTGGTCTACTAACATTTCACCCTCTCGATATGAGTTTACTTTTTTTTGTGACAGAAGCTCTTGATGGTCATGTGATGCTGGCTATTATCCCTCGGTCAGACGTAACCCAGAGGGATTAAAAGTATATGGATTTCTCATGATTTGGAGGAAGCCCTTCAAAAAGAATGAACGACATGGAGACGTGTGATTGAATAGGGTGAACGATCTCATGGTACATAAATGATATGGCTATATCACTCAAAGGTTATCCATAACGTGATCTTAATGGAGAAATCTAGTGGCCATTATTAATTGTTCAAACATGTGTGATCATCTAAGTGGACTAATGTCCTGAATGGGAAGCATAAAGAAGCTCTTTGTGCAAAATGTATAAAAAGGACATGTTTATACCTGTGAACATCCGTCCAAGTATACGTAAATACATGTATGACCCTCTAGTTGATATGAGCCCTATTAATTGCCTTCTCACGTCACAGTTTCTTTCCTTTTATTTTTTTTCCAACAAGAACGCGTGTGGTTTACCTGTATACTTAGCTCTAATCAAACCAACATTAGTATTATTATATCCTAAAATAGATGTTGGACTTGTCACTCTCTCTCTTTCTTAATCTAATAATGCATCCAAATCATGACAATAACTTATGGTGCCTGACACAGGAATCCATATCTGAAGCTTCCAAAATGATTCAATATTTACGATCAACCTAACATGCTAAATCTAATTTCAATTGTTATCATAATCAATGTTCACGGACTAAGATTTTAACAGTCGGCAACAATCAATACCCTCCGATCATGATGTGTAGGAGGAGACGATGAGAAATGGCATATATTGAATAAGAATTTCTATTGATTGCATAGGATATAAAAGTAATCGATTCAGACTTGAAATCAACATCTATACGCGTATTGACGTCGCAAATTCATATGAGCAGCGATACTATATGTTGCCATAGCATGACTACAAAAGATTGACACAGATACGTGATTAATCCATACGGATCCAAGGAGGGAAACAATAAAAAAAATCCGAGAACGACGAATGAAAGAACACATACCGTATCTGCAAGGATTAGCTACTTCAAGGGTCGGTTTCCGGCACCGTGATTACCCTCCGATCCTCCGATCAAGGTCAGCCGTAGGTGACAACTTCTCGAATATGTCGATTAGGGATACCGATTAACTCGGCCAAGAAAGGGAAAAATGGCAGGAGTTCTCTTCTCTTTTCTCTCGCGTAGGGAGTATTCCCTTCCCTAAAACCCTAACTCCCTCTCCCTCTCTCTTAAAAAAACGAGATATGTAATCCCCATCCTAAAAATAGAACTCACGTACATGGTATGTGGAGTTGAATTGGCCACATGCAACTACCCACCTCCCCTCTCTCTTCTTAATTAATTCAATTAATTTATTATGTACGTATATCTTTTTTTTTATAATTTTATTTTGTATAATACATTTAGTGGCCGTTACACTCCTATTCGGTATGAATCAAGACGGAACCTTCATTCCTTTGCAGGACCTGGAAGTAAAGCACAGATAATTCAAGCAGCACCTGAAGGAGAAGCATCATCGCTCCATTCTGTTCATTGATGAGAGCACGTTGAACGATCGCCATAGCAGGAGTCAAACTGCAAGCATCTGGATATCTGCATTGAGCCTTCTATCTATCTTCATAGGAGCATCATTGAGGAGCGCCACTATCCACCGGAGATCAGATCGAGAGCTTCGCCTGGAGCTGAGAATTTGGGGAAGAAAATAGCCATTCCCCTAGCCGTGGATCAGATGAGCACGAAACCTTTGTAGCCTTTCGATTAAACTAGAATCTAACCGTGCGATCGATCCTCATGTAGAGCAGAGAAGAGGGCCACTTGGTCTACTGATCTGCCATCAGATCATATCCGGTAACAGATCGTAACCGTCTGCCGTTTAAGGAAAAACAAGTGCAATGCACGTGACTTTTTCGACATTTGCACGACACTACATAGGCTTTGCTATAATGCTAACTAGGGGTGTTCAATATTACCGGGTCAAATGGGTACCCGACTCATTCAGGCAATTCTGACCCTATGTTTACGGGTACTCGGAAAAATTTTCTGGGTCGGGTACTCGTAAGTAGCTGATCCATCCAATTTGCTGATTCGGTGGAAAATACCCGCTGGCATACCGGGTACCCGGTTGGATCAATTCCGTTATCCCATACGGGCCACAGCCAAACCCGCACATGCCGATTTCACCTCAAATCACCACTGTTCACACGCTGAGACTTTCAACATCTATATGAGGACCATTAAGACCTCCTCTTTTTAGGATTTTCGGGAGAGAACCTAAAACATATGGATCGAATTCGAATGAGGTTGGCGTTGCGACATGGTTGTTCTCGGTGAGGTGGAGGAGGCTGCCGAGGGGACCAAGGATTCGGGCTTTACGCTACGAGAAAAATAATATAGGATGTGGGGACAAAGCCCTACTTGCAAAGCATGCCAGTTAAAATATATGCAAGGATTGCTCATCCCCCACAAAAATTAATAGTTCCGATCGATTTTCTCTTGTACACACGGAATGTGTGTACACTGAAGGAAAAGGGGGACGGTGATTTCAATTAAAATTTGTTTGATGTGATTGTTGCATAGTTAATCCATTTAATTCATGTAAATCTCTGCATACCGCCGAACTCCTTGTACTTACTAGGAATGCAAATGAATACTAATATATATACTAATTCACTCGTCACCATATTCATTGTACATATTTTGACATCGATATCCGTATCCATTTAAAAATGGATACGGATATCACTTTCAAGTATTTGATATCTGCAAGCGTTTGTATCAGTATATATCCTTTCATGTATAAATATAATGCAAATGAATACGAATATATATACTAATTCACTCCGTCACCATATTCATTGTACATATTTTGACATCGGTATCCATATCCATTTTAAAATGGATACAGATATCACTTTCGAATATTTGATATCCGCAACCATATTTAACATAATTTTATACCTTTTTCATCGTAATAGTATAAGTATTACGATATAAACACATTTAACATATTTGTATCACATGTACCCAACCAATATATGTATATTTAAGCTAATATATAAGGTATTTCATATATTACTCATTTGCGATCAGTATCTGTTTATATCTATATCTGTTTTTAATGCTATGACAATATATTTTAATTGACAATATATTTTAATATCCGTCGATATTTGTATATGCATTCGTATTCATATTTAAAAAACAGATAAAGATACGGTAACACTTATGTTTGCATCCCTAGCATTGACACATACATGTCGTATTTATAAAATAATTTTATGAGTTTTCTTCATTAATGAGAGAATATATTGGTTGTGAATTGCATCCATATATTTTTTACTTTGGAAGTGATACTCACAGGTACCCGCGGGTACCTGTAATCCATCCATATAATTCGGGTACCCGTTAGAAGCGGGTTCCCATTAGAACAGGTCGGGTCAATACATCACGAGGAGCACATGTGACCCTCTGGGAAAATTTGCGTATCTGCCCCCGGATGGATATATTATTATATGCTCGCAAAACATTTTCTGTTAATTACACTGACATCCCTACATGAAAATTAATAAATACTATCTTATTAATTCTACAATAAATATAATTTAAATAATATAATAAAAATATTAAAATAAGGATTTTTATCAGTTGTACCCCCATGAGATATTGCAATTTCAGTTATACCCCTCCCTTTTTTGGAATATCAGTTATGTCCCTACCGTCTTACAAAATTCACAGTTCTGTCCTTTTCTAATATTAATTATGCCCCTACTTTACCTTAACAGAAGGGCACAACTATGAATTTTGCAAGAAGGTAGGGGCATAACTGATATTCCAAAAAAGGGAAGGTATAATAGAAATTGCGATATCTCAAAGGGGCACAACTGATAAAAACCCTAAAAATAAATAATATACTATATCATATATGAAATTAGTTTGAAAAATAAAAACATTTTGTAGTTTTAATCATTTAAAACAATATTAAAATTAACCTTTTATTTTAAAAAAATCACTAAAAATCATATATGCAATATAATTATAAAAAATATATAATATAGATATCAGTTATCTCATATTAATAAATATCCAAAAATCGACTAAAAATATGCAATATATGCCATAAAAACCTAAACAAAAATCTTATAAAATCATGTAAATTCATAGAAAAATCATAGAAATAAGTAAAATATATTATTTTAAAGATATTAATTTCTTCTATGTATTTAAAAATAAAACAATTCCTTATCTATATTATTTTTAAATCAACAAATATAATAAAGTTTGCACATAATACCTTGTTTTCCAATTAAATATTTTTTAAAATAAGTAAAATATTATGTATTATACAAAAAAACACCAAAACAACCAAACTTGTATAAAATACAAAAATATTTTAAAACCATCTTGAGCATTTTTCTACTTGTTTCTAAAATCCAAAGCATACACTTTTATTTTTATTCACATTACTTTTAAATTCTTAATTTATTCTATTATTAAAAATAATAAATAATATGAAATTAAAAATAAACTATCAAAATATAAAATTATTAAAAATATAAAATAATATTAAAACTTACAAAACATATACATATGCATCGTATAACATAGTTGTACACAAAACAACATAAAGATAACACCACATAGAATTGAGAAAAACACAAACACACGTCTAAAAATACTAAGAATTTTATTATTGATGAGGTGGAAAGAAGTTTGTCAACCTTCACGATAATCGGATTGACGAGGACGGCAATGAAGATGATGAGCAACCTAGGGTCGTGATACAACGATCGGTTCGTCATGGAGTTGTCGTCCGTAAGAAGGACGTCGAGGTGGAGGAGAGAGCAGAGAGGGAGAGGCAAAGCCAGAGGAGGAAAGAAAAGGGGAAGGGCATCCTTCATCGATGGAAGAAGTGATGGATTTAACACTTGATAGTCTGTAGTACTATGTAACTTATATTTTAGTATTCACAATTATTTGTCATTAACATTATAGGCCTAAATTCAAATTATTCTTGCGATATATTGTGTTGTGGCGTATGTGAATGTGGAAGACCATGTGATGCTTGATTGTGAATGTGGATATAGTAGTGTTCTTGATTGTTAATGTGGACATGCTTGTGATGCTTGATTGCAAATGCAGATTGTATAGAATATTCTCGTACATGTACAATTTTTATGTTCTTGTACATGTACATGTAATCACGAGGGAAGTGCGGAACTGAATTGTGTAATAAATTTTTTGTTCTGGTATCAGAAAATGTGGCTACAAGTAGTCCCCTATATAATCACATTTTGTGCATTTTTTTATATACTGACAGCAACTATTACGAGAACAAGGGACCATTGTGCTCGTAAAGTACGAGAACAATATGACCACAATGTGGTCATAATTGATTTTGCGGCCCCCATGTGCCACCACGGCCTTTTCGACTACTTCTAGTCTCATATTCCCAATATGACTACATTACATCTATAATGCGTGCAGAATGAGACTACATCCATGCTCGCATTGTCTGCAATTTCTTGTAGTGATAGCACGATTAATCAAAGATTCATCACTATGCGTACTAGTAGTTGAACCCTTTTTTAGTGTATTCTTCCTTGATGCACCGGTACATCTCATTATGCACTAGTACACTGGTAAGTGATTGTTTTTCTTAGCCATTTTGATGGAGGTGTTTTTTTTATATAAATTACTCATCTTTGAGCTCCTTTAAGCGTATAAAAGGACCATGCACTTTACCCTTGAAGCACACACCAAGAGCATAAATTCTCTACTCACTGTAAATTCATTATTCTTGTGAGAAAAATCTTGTGCGTTCAAGAAGAGATTTAGCCAAAGTAAATACTCTTTATTGTTCGTGTGCTTCGCTACTCTCAATGCTTTATCTCAAAAGCCTTTTACTCCGAACTTACTCTTGATTTGTGTTTATATTTCTTCATGTTTACTCGTCTTTCTGTGGTGTATGCTGACTATTCTTTGAGCTACAGCAATCTCGACCGAGCATTATTCTTTAATCCAGGAAAACTACAAATAAATCTTAGCTAGCAAATATTAATGTCGGATGTGTTTCTAGCTATTTAGCCAAACCTCATCTCCTATAACGCGCGATTCACGAATGATAATCACACATCAGAACTAATGGGGAAGCACTAACATTTGCCCGTTCTCATTAACAATTGCTGGATCTTGATTATATATAAGCTTGACTGGGCGATCGAAGAACCCGTGCCAATAGTTCATATCAAATAAGGGAATCACCGTTCTGGGACCAGAAAGCCACGGCACATGCAAGTAGTACACGACATAAAATAAATCACAAACAGGTGACAGAATGTGCAATAATTAAATAGTGCATGTGTGAGATCATCACATCATTACACGTATATCCTTCTCGTAAGATCATTCTACATCATATATCCTTCTCTACTGTTTATTACTGAACTGGTTCAACTAGAGACATGCCCACATCAATTTCAACGACGTAAATTCTCCCACATAGAAACATTTAAGTAAAAATCCAATAATTATTTCGTGTATAGGTCCTTCAGATTACGTGTAAATCTGACATCTGAGATACTGAAGCAACATATACTACCAACAGGTCAGTGGGAGGAATAAAGAGAAAGGAACACAAGACAAGCCATCAATTAAAAGCTAACAAGAATAAATTAAAGGTGGATGGGGAGACTGTGAATGCACTCAAATGATTCCAACTAATCGAAGGGACCAATCTATAGATATATACCCTCCTCCTCAAGGACCCCTATATCTTGAAATCATGCATGATTAGGGCACCTTTTGTCGCAGAGAAACTCCAAGAATGTTACTGTCAGGGCATCACCACACCCACTCCAAGTGCAGAACAGCAAGGATGAATAGTGAGACTGTTGTGGGATACATGAACCCGTGCCACCTCACAGGAATCGCCAATCATGCACAGAGCAAGAAGGAAATCAGGAGAAAGGAGAGGTCGGTAGATGAGCACGAGGAAGCATGGGGAATGATGGCCTCTGGATGGGAAATGGAATGGGATGGTGTTGGACCTGGGCGAAGCAGTCGTGAGCATTACATTACTTTCCAAATTGATGTGCCCCCACTCACCATCATGGATGCATCCCTTTAGTAAGAGAGAATAATTAAGATGAGTGGGTCATGCATGCATATATATTAGTCTGACAAGTAAAGTGAGGAGGAGGATGCTGCAGATGGGGTGCTCGATCCGAGAAATGTCAAAGAAATTCCTGCCCTTTGCAGAGCTCCCATGTGCCTGCAGTAACCCAACAGATGGAATGGCATTGAAGCCCAAGTTGCACCGCTCTCGGCTCCTTTGCAGTCATCCACCATGAGCTAGTAGATCTCCATGGACGACCTTCAGATCTCGGCTGCATTTGTTTGCAATTAGTTTAATCTGATCATAAACATTGTTTTGTGATAATGGCCTTGTATGCATTTTCATAAGGATAGGGTATTTTAAGTTTAACTCTTTAAGATTAACGACCATTACTTTCGAAATCAGTGTATACGAGCCATCGTTAACAAAACTGTTAGTTATGATTGTGCCATAGTTTTCACTTCAAGAATTGGATGGAATCGGGTTTGCCTATGTAAAAATTCACCAATTCTTTTACTAGCACTAAGGTAAAAATACAACAACAAGTGAATCAAAATCCTGATACTTTCATAATAACCCCGGTGTTTTGTCTGATCATCTCAGTTGGGTGAATCGAAACCTATGACAAAGGCTCACGGTACACTCAATGGAATGCAGCAGACAACATTGATGCATTCAAGTACACGGTGAGGCCCCAATTTGAGGGCGTCTGGCCAACAAATTGACTAATCAAAGCATGCCCATGTGCTCAGTCATCTCCTCTTTGCAGCTGCTGGGAGCCACAACTCGCCATGCCATAAGGTGACATCCAACCGTAATATATAATAGAGGAAAGGGAGGCGGCTGCATGTAGCATTCTCCTTCAATTTTTTTTATTTTTTGGAAAATTCCATCATGCATATTCATCCATATATCCCTCCTATATGTCATTCGAATTTCATCAGAAACATAGACTCATATGCCCTCCATCTAGAACATACAATTTTAACGGTCTCAGATTTGCTATAATCGACCTGTTCTGGATGGAGGGTATAGGAGTCTCCGTTTATGACGAAATTCGAATGACATATAGTAGAGATATATAGATGAATATACATGATGGAAATTTTTACAAAAAAATAAAAAATTTAGGGGAGAATGCTACATGCAGTAGCCAGGTTGGCTGCTCCATGCAACAATCTCCCTTTCCTCTATAAAATATAGGGTTTTTATCACTTGTGCTCCTCTGAGATATCGCAATTTCAGTTATGCCCCTATCTTTTTGGTAGTATCAGTTGTGCCCCTCACTTCTTTCTCCGTTATCACTTGTGCCCTTCCGCCAGATTGACTATCAATGAGTTGACTTAACCATGGTTTTTTCAAACCTTGGTGCAGTTAAGAGGGGTATTATTGTCCAGACTTCTTCTTCCTCCTCCATTTGTTCTTCTTCCTTTCTCTTCATAATTTCTCTCTCTTAGTGACACCTTCATGCATCCATCGAATCTCTAAAATTTTGCATTTTCACGGATATATCACTCATTACGGATCAAACGGTGAATTTTATTGAATTATTTGATGAATTTTTATGAATCAATAATAAAAAATTTATCTTAACTTAAAAAATAATGAAATCCCTCATGTTTCAGCCCTTCCTCTCCAGGTTCTCGATGACGGCTGGCAGGGGGCGACCTGGGCGCGGGGGGCGGTGGGGGCAGGAAGAGGTGCGGGGGAGGAGGAGGCACGTTCAAGGGGGAGGGGGAGGCGAGGGCAGGCGGCGGGGGGAGGTCGAGGCAGAGGGGCGGCAGGGGATGGGGGGAGGTCGGGGCGGCAGGGAGGCTGGGGCGGAGGGGCAGCAGAGGGTGGGGGGGGGTCGAGGCGGCAGAGAGGCTGGGCGGAGGGGCGGCAGGGGGTGGGGGGAGGTCGGGGCGGCAGGGAGGCTGGGGCGGAGGGGCGGCAGGGGTGGGGGGAGGTTGGGGCGGAGGATCGGCAGGGTGTGGGGGGAGGTCGGGGCGGCAGGGGGTGGGGGGAGGTCGGGGCAGGGGGCGGAGGGAGGCTGGGGCGAAGGAGGGGGCAGGCTAGGGCGGAGGAAGAGGGCAGGCCGGGGGTGGAGGAGGAGTTCCGAGCGGAGAGGGAGGAGGAGGAGGTTGGAGGAGGAGGAAGAGGATGGGGGAAGAGGAGGAAGAAGAAGAGGATGAGGAAGAGGGTGTCAAATGACCATCGAACTTTTTTTTTAAATTAAATCCGCTTATGTCCTCAAAGTTAACGTCCTTTTGCACTGTGGATGGACGACATCTAACCTAAGGGACACAACTGATAGAACGACAAGAAGTGAGGGGCACAACTGATGTTGCGATATCTCGGAGGGGCACAAGTGATAAAAATCCTAAAATTTATATAATTATAGGTTAAATTACAAATAGGGGACTCAACTATGCATCAACCAATTAAGGGACTCATTTTTCATGTAACAAAGAGGGGACTGAACTGTCAACTTAAGGGTTTAACGTCGACATATAAGGGTCCTAAGCTTATAGAGGACTCTATTTGAGACAAAAACATGAGATCAGGCTCCTCTTTGTTTCAATTGAAAAATGAGTCCCTTACTTGGGAATTGAGGCATAGTTGAGTCCCTTTTTTATAATTTACCCATAATTATATTATATATTTAGATTTTTTTGCAACTTTACAATTTATAATTTCATCATGTTTATGTATTTTATCTGAATTTTCCCAGGACTTGTATAAGAATTTTAGAGAGATCATGATTTATTAGAAAAACGAATTCAAGCTGGATGTTGTGAAACCATATATTCTCTCAAAGGAGCTAATGGACCGGTTGAACTAACAAGACATTCGTCAAACAACAAGAAGGCTAGGGTGCTCATTTCGAGAGGAGAATACATGAAATTAAAGAAGTTTGAGAGGTCATAAGATGAAAAGAACAAAAAGGCAGAGCAAGTTTTGTCAATATTGCAAGAGAAATAATCAAATATAACACTTGGGCTAAGGGTTAAGCCGGTAATTTTTCTTACATCTCCCCATTCAGGAGCCCACGTATCATATGCAAGGCATATGAAGAAAGAATACTTGAACCATCAAAACGACGAGAAAGACTAGAAGCATTGTGGAAAAGAAGATTCTGCAGCAGAAGCAAGTTATCTGAAAATTGAATACATAGATGTGGGCTATGTTTTGATAAACACAGTACACCACATAAATCAAAAGATGCAAGGTTCTTCGACTCTAAGTTCCCCCACCATGTCACACTCAATCGCCAATGGTTATCCTCACACATATCAGTTGATGGAAGAGTTGTAGATATGGGTAATGATTCACAATCTAAGGCCGTTAGTTTAGGAAGTATTGAAGTGAAGATGCACATTGGGAAAATGTCACCTTAATGGATTTTCGCTATATTCCAAATATGATGAAGAATCTAATATCCCTTGTTGCCATACAAGAAAAAAGGTGCGAGTATGCTACAAAAGGAGGTATACTAACATTTCCCGAAGAGGACATTTTGTTATATTTGTATATAGATATGGATATATGTATACACTGCAGGGAGATACTATGGGTTCGTTTGGTTGCAGGTTTGGGTAGGGTTGGTTACTATTCACAGGGCTGGGTGAATAGTAAACTGTGAGGAGGGGGTACCCCTGTGAATAGTACCCAACCCAACCTTGCCCAACCCTGCAACCAAACGAACCCATAGGTGTGGTCGCCATTTCCACTACTTCACACCAAACTATGGCATCTCAGGTTGAGAAATCTAAGTGAGACAAGCATGGGCACCCATGTTATAAGAGGATTACTTGATAAGCTGGCATGCGGAAGTTGTCTCGAGTTTCCTCCTAAGGTGGTGCACGATATATGCTCACATTTATTAATGAATACTCCAGAAAGATATGGATTTATGCTCTTAAATCCAAAGACGAGGTGTTCACTGATGAATCTGTGATTCATCACATCAAAAGTCAAAAATAGAGCCTTGTTCCCAAGAAAATAGAGGCATATTTCCTTTTATCTTGCATAAATAACACTCATGCATGCATCCATAATTCATGCATTATAGCAGCTCATCTGCATTTAAATAAGAAGCCAAAAATCCCCTGTAAAAGACATCTTCATCAAAATAACTTCTTCTCTATACTATATATATATTCATTAATAAAACAGGGAGGAATCACCCTTGTAAAATAGCCCAAGTATCCTGAGAACCCCTGTACATTAAAACACACATAAAGCCCTCATACAAACCCCTAATTAGGTCTACTCACTCTTAGAATACTACATATTAAAAGACCTTTAAAATGAGACTAATTTCATTGCAATTGGAGCTTGTATGAGAAACTTGGGTTTTTGGGTCATTTTGTATACTACATATGTATATTTATGTATCCTTGTATTTATGTATCATATTTGACCTCATCTCCGTCTTTGGTCAACATGAAACTTGTAGATCTCATCTAGATCTACAACTTTCATGTTTTGAGTTTTTCCAAATTCGGCTTCCTCTTCTCTCTACACGTGTTTCCTTCTCCAGCCATTCACAGCAGGCCACGTGGCGCCCTCTGGTTGCGCCACGCGGCCCGCTGCCCATCGCCTCATCCGCCCGCGCCCTCCGCCGTTGGATCTCGCTTCAGATCCAACGGCCCCTCTGTGACCACGTGCGCTCATTCTCTCAGCCGTTCGATCTTCATCCGCATTCAGATCTGTCCGCTCGTTAGCGCCTCAAGCAGGGCTCGCCACGTGGCGCGTTGACGACCGATCGATCGCATCTCAGAAGTTGCATCTCAGCCACTCCTTTTCTTGGTGCCTCTCAACCGCTCGATCGGCCTAAGCTCTCCATCATCACCGTTTGCTAGCGCCTCGCGCACAGCTTGCCACGTGGCCGCTTCATCGACCATTTATCTCACCGCCTCAGATCTAATCTGGCCCGTCGCTCCACGCTCTAATCTCCACCGTTGGATCACAAGATCCAACGGTGGAGACTTCGTCTCCTACCTCCAGGCGCCCCTCTCCCCCACGTCCCTTGCCTTGCGGGAGGGGCGCCCCCTTTCCTTTTCTGGGCACACGTCAGCCTTCTCCTCCGGCCGCTGACCTCGCCACGACGCTCCCCACTCGTCCCTCTCCCTCGCCAACACCCTCAATCGCCACCACCTCCACCGTATTCGCTCCACGACGACCATCAACTTCGCCAATCCACCAGCTAACCCATCAACTCCACCTTATAAATACGCCATCACCAGCGACCTTCACCCCCATCCGCCACTCCAGAGAGGAACCTAGAGCTCGGAGCCTTCGATTTGTGACAGGAATTGAGTGAATCCTTGAGCGAAGACGGCCCTTCTTCTCCGGCGAGATCCACGGTGCCACCGCCGTGTCGCAGCCGCCCTCCGCGTAGCTGCTTGAGCTCGGGGCCTTACCGACCCCTCGAGCGACGACCTGGAGCTCAAAGCTGAGCCCCAATCCCCAGGTAACCTCCTCCATTTCTCCTCCGATCATTTTCTTCTTTTTCCTTCATCTTCGCCGATTTTATTCTCTGTTCACGATCATCTTCGCACCTCGCCTTCACGCCGATTAGCTCCGCGTCGGAGCTCTCATTCTCGCTGACCTCTCCGCATCATCAGACGCTCCACTCCACCAGCCAGCGACCTGTAGCTCCGCCACTTGGCCGGAGCAACGTCGCCCGACCACTTCACGTCGCCTTAGGCCTCGCTGATCACTCCACCCTCTTCCACGATCACCTGCACGCCTCGGCTATACTTCTAACCTTTTGCAGGGACTCAATTCATCACTGGCCGGAGCCTCGTCGGAGCTTTCCTCGAGCTTCATCGACTCAGAGCTCCAGCCCTCCTCCAGTCATCCAGAGACCACCGGAGGCTTCGCCGCGCACTTGCGATTCTTCCGAGCAAGGTGGGAGCTGACGAAGCTCACTACCGGAGCTTGACGACCGAGGCGGAGCTCGGCTACTTTCATCGGAGCGCAGCCCTCTCCTCCGCAGGAGGCGGAGCATCGATAGAGAAGAAGGAGCAGCAACCGTTCGATCCTCTGATCGAACGGTCCTCGCCTCGCCACGCGTCCTTTCGCCGCCATCGTCCTCGACCGTCGATCACACCTCGGATCGGACGCCTCACCAGCCGCCACGCGCCTTCACCGACACCCCTTGGATTCATCTTGATCCAAGGGCCTTCAAGCCGCCACGTCGTCTTATCCGAGCCTCGGCCTCCCAAGCCTAGGCTCGGGTAACCCGAAGCTGCTCCGAGGCTAGCCCGAGCCTCCAGAAGACCCGAGCCTCGCTCCGAGCCTCCGACGCCCTCCGAACCTAGGCCGCCCCACGTGAGGAGCACGTGCGGCCTGGGTTATTTGCATAGACGCCCTTGGAGCTTTCAGAAATTGCAAAAAGACCCCTGTGAAGCAGACATCACGTGAGGAGCACGTGGTTCGTGGAGAAATTGCATAGAAGTCCTGCATAGTATTGGTAATTGCATTTTAGTCCCTGTCAGCACGTTTACTTATTGAAATTTTATTTTCCAGTATTGCATTTACACCCTTGTGTTTGCACGTGTCCATAGTATGCATTTTTCATCATTTTGAAATTCTAAAAATTGCAAGTTGTTGAGAATTTTGTCCTCTATCTTTTTGTACACGTGTCTGATTTTTGTTGGCTTAACTGAATTATCAATGAATTAATTGGTTCATTTGAGACATATTTTGCCCAGTGATGCCTTTTGATTTTTTAATTAATTATCTGTGCCTTCAAAAATCACCAAAAATTCACAGTAGCTTCAGGACATCATTTTCAACACTCCATAAAAATTTCATGTCATTTGCACGCATAACGAGGCCTAAATAAATAGTTTAGTGATTTTCTTTAATTAATTTTAATTAATTCATTTCACAGTGAATTTTAGATCTGTTAATTTTCCTAGGTTCCTGATCATTAGACCTTCCTAGGATAATTTTAGTTCTTGGAAAAATTGTGATTTGATATTTATTAAAAATTAAACACTGAAAATCACTCTGTCTGTTTACTTAATTCACAGAAAAATTATTTTCAGTCGAAAAATTCCAAAAAAAAATAGTGTAGCTTAATTTCATTCCATGTCATAATCTGACCAAGTTTCATAATTTTTGGACTTAATTTGATATCTTAAACTGATTTAATCTCAACTTGGCAGGATTTTTGCATGTGTCTGCATTGAAAATAAAAAAAAGAACAAAAAAAATTTGTCCCTTGAATATCAACACTTGAAAATTGCTGTAATCCACCTGAGAAGACAGTTGCCTCCCTGAGATCGACCTTGGACTCCACCAAGTAAAAAAATATCACCGCTTAAAATTGACCCAAAATCTGACTTAAGTGGTTTTTGATCAACCTCTCGTATCCGACTGCAACGAACACTTAAAAATAATTTGGACCATTAATTTGCCCGAATTAACTAAGGGTGCGGGAGCGTTTATCAAAATGGCGCCGTTGCCGGGGAGGCACGGCTTAGGTTAATTGTAGCATATTTTTGAAGTGTTTGATTTCTAATCCCCGGGTAGTCTGACCCCCGGTTTTTCTTGTAATTATCTCTCTTATTTGTTTTCTTTTTGCTTTATTTTTGTGTCACTCTCTGACCTCTATTTCATTTTTGTGCGAGGACCGCGAGGAGTCGGCGACGCTTCAAGGACTTAGCATTTAAAGTGTGTTGAGAGAAAGAGAGGCATTGTACTTTTTATTTTATTTTTCTTTTGCATTATTTCCAGCGGTTCCCGTTTGGGAGCTCGCGCGTGTAAATATAGTGGAAACTGTGTCCCGTGTGCTGTGTGGGTGATTGGTAATTTAGCTTGCACTAGCGGCTCCTCGAGCCACTCTAGGACTTGTTGTGCTCGTAATCAATAGGACCACACAACACACTTAATAGACGCACCTAGACCGTAGGACTTAGTTCAAATTAAGCTGTTCTTCACGCTAATAGAACTGCCTGTCTAGGAGCGGCTTTCATCGCTTGCATTTGCATGTAGAGTAAAGTTTTCAATTCTGTATAGCATCCTGCATCTACAAACGAAGGGATCACTGTAAGTACTCTTTACTTAGCATACGCATCATTGATTTCAACCTTGCATCGGCTTTTCTCGATTTCCTCCCCTCTGATTTTCTCACTTAATTTAAAAAGGAAATTGGGACTGTACGATAGGCGTGCTTTGTGGTGATTAATTACAGTGATAACCTAACTTTAAAACCAGGACTGCTAACAGTATTGACCATAAAAAGGGAATAAAAGCTAAAAATTGTTTGCGGGAGACTAATCCCCGACCTTGTTTTCAGGCTGAGTGAGGGTACCTGAGTGTGTGTGAACACCCTAAGGTAGAGCCCAAATCCCCGTCTTCCATATCACGTTCTAACTGATCTTAGCAAATATCACGAGCCGAATATTTTCAGATTCTTTGACTAGTACCAAGTAGCCTCCGCCTGTCTCAGGTAGATAGGGGCGAAATTGCGGTACTTCGCGACAAGTTGCCAGTAACCCTCCGGGGCGAAGTTCCGGCCTTGTCAGCCTCCGCCTGCTTGCAGGTAGATAGGGGCGTGGTCACTGAGTCCATCGGCTTGGGATAGGAGCGAAGAAAGGAAGGAGCGGCGGTATCTTAGACGATAGATTCTGATGACGCAAAAACCCGAACGACTGAGGTAAAGGTATGAAATGAGGTCGTTGCGACCTCAGTCACTCGAATGCGTGTATCAAGAAGAATCAACCACTCAAATCAGATAAAAAACAAGCAAGCACAAAATAGAGCAGTCTAGCTATAGGATTAACCTGGTATAGCTCCCAGGGTCGAACACAAGGAGCACGGATTGGCCTCGCGGCCTACGATGTAGTCAGAAATCCGAGGGAATCTTTTTTTAGTGGTTTCTATTTGTTTTTATATTTTTTAGATTTTTTAAAAGATAAAGAAAATAAAAGAAAGTAAATACAAGGGAACTTCAACAATTTATTAAACACACCAAAAATGATGCAAAAATTAAGGAAAAATTGTTTTTAAGTTTTTTAAGTTTTTTACTGTTTTTGGTGAATTTTTGGAATTTTTCTAATGGATAAATTATTTTCTAAAAATCAAACAAGGCAAAACACCTAGGTACTGTCCAGCAAGGCTAGAAACTCAAAAATAGAATATCTAAGAGTCTCAACCAGCCCTGGAGGTAATTTTCCTGTAATCTAGGTAGAATGAGGAAAATTTAGGCACCTTAATTATTATTTTTGGATTTTTAATTTAATTTTTATAATTTTTATGGATTTTTAAGGGTTTTTCAATTTTAAGGTTTTTAAGTGATGAAAGATCACAAGAAATGGCTGGAAAATCAAACAGCAAGCAAACTACAATACCTAATTTTTTTAGAATTTTTGGTGGAGTTTTTATATTTTTTGGTATTTTTAAAGTTAGACAGTGACTAAAAAGAGTGTTTTTGAATTTTTAAAAATACTAAATGAAAATAAAAATGTCCTCAAAAATCACAGAAATTACTACACCATGGCAGGAGCCATGTGTCGAAATTTCATTAGATTTGGAGGTGGGTTGATATTTATTCAAAAATGAAGAAGAGGGCACTATGCACAAGGACCAATGTGCAAATACCCGAAGATCTGGGGTCTCTGGTGCAAAATGCCCAGCAAGTCACGCGCGTGGCGCGTGGCTGGGGCACACAGGGACCAATTTGTAATAAAAACCAAGTCTCAGGGGCTTTTTATAACTCGTATCAAAAGCCCAGGGACATGGATGCAAAAACACCACTAAAATCCGCACATGCGCATAAACAAGGCTCACAGGGGTATAATTGCAATTACACAAAAATATTCATGCATTCATTAACACTCCAGATCTACAGGGTAATATATGTAAAAAGCCCCAAACATACACGTGACGAAGCACGTGGTCACACACACACAGGGGCATACATGTAATTAAAATAAAACACAAGGTCCTAACTGCAATTTACCCTACGCTAATAAAGTTTTAAAACTATTTACAGGACTGAAAAGAAAATAACAAACTACGAGGGGGCCCTACGATATTTACCCCTTTATTAGCCGACGGTCGGATAGGCGCCACGTGGTGATCGAACGGCTGGGATGGCGGCGCGACTCCTCTCTTCGTCCCTTCGGCTCGATCGACGGTCGAGAGAGGGACACGTGGACGATCGAGTGGCTCTTGTGAATGGAGTCCCTCTCTCTCGGCTCTGACGGTCCAGATGGCTCCTCCGGATGATCGAATGGACGCTGCTCCTCCACAGATGAACGACTAGGATTAGAACTGGAGCAGAGGGTGCATCGGACGGCTCTGGAAGATGGAGGAAGAACTCGACGCCGGCGAACTTCGCCGACGTCCTGCGTGCGCTCCGGTCCTCCTCAGCTGCTGCAAATGATCCGAACACGCTCCTGGTGCTGCCCCGCAGCTGATGACGATGGCCGATGGCCCAGCCGAGCCCTGGAGGGGCTCCGGCGAGGCCTAGCGGCGCGAAGCTCCGGTCTGAACTGTAAAGGAGGCTCAGACACCCCCTTTGGACCTGCAAAGTAGACAAGAAGCTTCGCGGGTCGAGGGCAAAATGCCTCGACCCAAGAAAGCGGGGTGAAGATGGTCTGTGCTGTGGGGCGAACGAGCTCCGGCGAGGCGGAGACGGTGGAGCTCGACTCCCAGCTCCGGGGCGAGCTGGGGTGAATGAGCGGGCGTAGAAGGTGCGCGGGGAGATGGCGGAGATGATGGAATGCTCCGATGATCGAAAGATTGATCGGGATAGCCGGAATCAACGAAACACAGCGATGGGGCGATTTGGGGGTAATTCCAAATTAGATGAAACGAGGAAGAACTAAGGTTACCTGGTGGCTGCAGTAGACTGTGGTGGAGCTCAGCTTGCTCCTGGTCCTTGCCTCAAGGGCCGTCTCCTCCCGAGGCTCAAGCTCCAGATGGTGGTCGGAGCACGGCGGCGAAACGCGGCCAGATCGATGGTCCTGCTCCTCTTCCTCGCTGCAACACCGGCTGGGGCAAGCTGTCACCTTGCTCGTCTCGATGGAGCTCACTGGAGAGAGAGTGGATAGCCAAAGATGAGGCGCGGAGGCGGCGGAGGTCGGGATATATATGGTGACAGGTGCGATTAGGGTTGAGTGGAGACAGCAATGGAAGGCGTTAATTTCATGGCGAAAGATCGGGCGAGGATGAGGGATGATCGGCGAAGAATCCGGGCACGGGGTTCGTGTGGGAGACAGCCTGGAGATGCGTGGAAAAATCGGCGAAGGCGGGGCGGCACGCATCTTCCAGAAAAGGAAGGAGTCCGCGGGGGAGTTGACCGGGGTCAACAATCCCCTGTGGACCAATCAGAAGCTGCCACGTGTATTTACTTTTTATTTATTTATTTTAAGGTAGAAATAGGCTGAATTAAAGAAAACTCAAAACATGAAATGTTTTTCTTTTATTTTTTTCTATTTTTTGGTGATTTTTAATTAATTTTTGGAAATAAAAATAGGGTAGCTATGTATATAGGTATATGTACACTATATGGATTTTTATTTTTGATTTTTTATTTGTTATTTTTATGTATTTTTATGCTCATTTTGTATTTTATTTATTTACATCATAAAATATGGAATAAAATGGTATTTTTATTTTATTTTAATTATTTATACACAAGGGTGAAATAAATAATTGTATACATTTATATACATGGTATTTATACAATGTATTTTTGTATTTTTAATTTTGTAATTTTTATTTGATTTTTGTTTTGTTTCTTGTTATTTTATGTATTTACCATATGTAACATAGAATATTTACAAAAAGTTTTAGAAAATAATTTTATTTATTTATAGGGTTAAATAAATAAAGGATGATGGTCTACATATGGTGAAAGGGCATTTTTGAATTTTTGATTTTTAAATTTTTATTTTGTTTTTAATAAAATATACACACAATATGTACAAGCATATTTTTGGGTGAGGAAAATATAATTTTATGTATTTACAGAAGTATATACACATGAGCTCCTATCTCCCTCTACTTTGGCTTTTATGCGGTCAGGCCCATGCTGAGCCCTCCCTTGGGTTAGGTTGCTCAATATTTATTCTAAATATTTCCCTCTTTTTCTTTTTGCTCTTTATTCTTTTTATTTTTGCACAAAAACATGCTAATTATAGGTTTTTACACAATGCATGCTTTTGGTAATTATTTGTATTTACACATATCTACATGTATTTGCAAAGGTTTTTGTAGCTAAAATAGAAGAATAAAGAGTGATGAATGGGTATTCATCACCCCCCTATGCTTAACTTTGCTAGTCCCTTAGCAAACACTTATTTGAAAAAGAAGTGAAAAAGAAAGAAAAAGAAAAAGAAAAAGAGGATGTACATGGATCAAGGTTGACTTATTAGATTTTCCTTCATTAAATTGAAATATGGAGCTCGATCAGATCTTTGGATTATTAATGTGTCGGAACCTTATTTGGACTTAAGCTTAAAACTCAACAGCCTCCAAGTTCCACCAGTCGATGGGCAAGACTCCTCAATAAACCAGATCAGAACAAGTCTACATACACAAACTCTAATGACCATGAATCTTTTCCTTGCGGTGTAGGTGATATGTGGCTCCCTACCTCAGAAGTAACAAAGAAACAACCTCCCTCAACCTGGTAACTCTAATGCCTCAGTCTAGCAACTCTTTCCTCGAGAAACGGGGTATTCCCTTCTAAGTTCAAGTGCAACCGGCTCAAGGAGAGGGGGTAGAAGTATAGAGTTTTGGAAGCTTAGCCAGTGTAGCTAAGTCTCCCGCTGCAAGCTTCATGAGATGTAACATGGATACCATAAGCTTTTGCTTTATACTCCGGTGGGGCTATTAAATTTTCAATCCGACCCACCACTTTTTTGGAGCTCTTTTTGTATTTTTGCATATTTTTTTTTCCAAAAATTTCTGTACAACATATCTACATGGTGCAGCATATATAAGAAATTTCCCCTTGAGCCAGTAGACTATCCCTCTTTTGAAGCTTTATTGCAACCCACAGCTTCTGTCTTTAGCTTTCAACACCACTAGACCAAGTTGAGGTGCACTTCCTTCACTATAAGAAGAAGAGAGGTTCCGCCTAGAAGTACTACCCTCATATGCTACCCCAAGCCAAAGGAAACTGCCTCCTCACCACCTCATCCGTGGAGAGCCATGTGTAAAGTGCTGGTGCAAGTCAAGCCATTGTCTCTAAGAGTCATGCGTGTGTTGTTAAGTGTTCTACTTAGGCTCATCAAGATGACATATGCTCATAGCCTAGTGGACTCAAAGAATTAAGTCCTTATGGACCTGAAAAGCCTTAACCCTAAGTCCTACAAGGTTCCTCTTGAAGTTAAGTGGATTAAGATCTTATTCAAGCTCCATTTCTCAATTTAATTCCAGGCTTAGTTTAAATGTCAACTCTCATCCAGGAGAAGCTATATACATATATGTACACAAGATGCTATTTACAAATATTTTTCAATCATGCAAAATTTTTGAAAAATGTTTTGAAATCATGAATGATGCATGAGGTGCAAGTTTTGCAAAATGATATTCACAATCTTTTACACAAGATTTTTGCGAACTTTTGATTTTCAAAACATTTTGGAAAAATTTTGTACTATATACATAATTTTGATACAAAATATTTACACAAGCTTTACACAAAAGATTTTTGAAATCATTTTTACAAAAATACTTTATACACTAGCTATGTATGTGCAAGAATAAAAGAGGTTTATGTACATGAAAAATTTTTTAAATTTTGTGATTTTTAGCCCTTTTATTTATTAACTCACTCACACAAAGTACGAGTTATGGCTAAAGTATATATGAAATATATATACACCCCCCTATACTTAGCTCGAACGATGTCCTCAGAGTGATCAAGAGCGATGAAGAAGACATAACTCGTGCTTAGTAAAAGGGAAGTGAAAAGGAATGTCTAAGTACAGGAACGAATAAATGAATAAAATGAGAGGAACTCGGTGGTTTCCCCCTATACTTAGGATTAACTAATCCTAAGTATAGAAAGCTGTACATGAAGGGAAAGCCGAGTGAAGAATATACAGAATCTGCCCCCCCTATACTTAGGGTAAAATATCCCTAAGTATAGGCAGCAAAAACAAGAGCAGAAAGAATGAAAAGAATACTCACAGGTCCGACATCCCCCCTATACTTAGGGTAAAGTACACCCTAAGTATAACATAATCATAAGATGAGAGACGGGATGTGGGACTAAAGAATAGAATGATATGGACAACTGGATCTATACTGGCGGAGGAACAGTGAAAATCAGGCGTGAGATGTAAAAGATGTGAGTCAAAAGACCACATCTCACGCAAAATGAATAGCGGCAATAATAACGTCCCGCGGCTCATGATCTAGAAATGGTTTGAGCCGCTGGCCGTTCACTCGGAAGGTACTCTCAGAAGATAACTCAGATATATCAATGCTACCGTTATCGTGTACCTTTCTGACCAAATAGGGTCCTTTCCATTTGCTCTGTAGCTTCCCTGGAAATAATCTAAGCCTCGCATCAAACAGCCATACTTTCTGTCCAATCTCAAAATGCTTGTGGCTGATATGAAAATCATGCCACTCTTTGACTTTCTCCTTATAATGTAGGCTGCTTGAGAAAGCTGCATCTCTAAGCTCTTCCAATGCGGCTAACTCTGCCCTCCTCTGGTCTCCTATACCATCTGGATCCATCAATATGTCTGTAACTGCCCAGAGTGACTTGTGCCTCAGCTCAACTGGTAGGTGACAGGGCTTGCCATACACGAGGCGAAAGGGAGATGTGCCCAAAGGTGACTTGAAAGACGTCCTATATGCCCATAAGACCGAGTCCAATAGCTGTGACCAATCCTTTCGGTCAGGGCGGACGACTTTCTGCAGAATCGTCTTGATCTCCCTATTCGACACTTCGGCTAGACCATTCGTCTGTGGATGGTATGGTGTAGCAACACGATGGTCTATGCCGAACTCGGTAGCAAGTGCCTTCATCTGGACGTTGATGAAGTGAGACCCCCCATCAGAAATAAGAACTCGTGGAACCCCGAACCGCGTGATGATGTGCTTCCTCAAAAATCTGCAAACTGTCCTCGCATCAGCGGCTCGGGTGGGGATAGCCTCAACCCAACGACTAACGTAATCTACGGCCAACAGAATGTACTCGAATCCCTGACTCTTAGGGAATGGACCCATGAAATCGATGCCCCATGCGTCAAAAACCTCACAGAAGTGAATGGGCTGCATCGGCATCATATCACGTTGTCCACAAGTGCCCATCCTCTGACAGTCAGTACACCTCTTCACGAACTCATCAGAGTCCTTGAAGAGTGTAGGCCACCACAAGCCGGATTGGAGCACTTTCTGCGCCGTTCTCCTCCCAGAATGATGTCCTCCTGCCTCAAGCTTGTGGCAGTAAGTGAGGACACTATGATGCTCCTCCTGAGGAATACACCGACGCCAGATGCTATCCCCTCCTTCGTGGTAAAGGATGGGATCCTCCCAGTGGTAGGACTTGGCCTTCGCAAGGAAGGTCTCAAGCCTCTGCCTGGGCCAATCTTGTGGGACTTTCCCAGCAACGAGAAAGTTCACAATATCGGCATACCACGGGAGTGAGGTGATAGCAAGGATCGCCTCATCTGGGAAGGTATCATGAATGGGATCAATCTGCTCAGAATCCTCAGGCTGCTCTAATCGGGAGAGATGATCCGCCACCACATTCTTAACTCCAGGCTTATCCTTGATCTCAATGTCGAACTCCTGGAGTAGAAGGATCCATCTAGTAAGTCTGGCCTTGGCATCCTTCTTTGACATGAGGTACCTGATGGCGGTGTGGTCTGTATACAAAGTCACTCTAGATCCAATGATATACGATCTGAACTTATCTAGGGCAAACACTACTGCTAGCATCTCCTTCTCTGTGACCGTATAATTCCGCTGGGCAGAATCCAATGTGCGGCTAGCATAGTGTATGGCAAATGGAACTCCGTCCCTCCTCTGTCCTAGCACGGCCCCTACGGCAAAATCAGAGGCATCCGTCATGATCTCGAATGGGAGAGACCAATCGGGTGGCTGAAGAACAGGAGCCTCAATAACACGCTGCTGGAGAGTCTCAAAGGATGAAAGACACTTGTCATCAACAAGGAACTCGGTGTCTTTCGTCAAAAGGTCAATCAACGGTCGGGCAATCTTGCTGAAATCATGAATGAATCTCCTATAAAAACCAACATGCCCCAGAAATGACCGTAGCTGCTTTAAATTAGACGGTGGTGTGAGTTTTCTAATGACAACAACCTTGGCCGGATCAACCTCCATGCCTCTGTTGGAGATGATGTGGCCAAGCACCGTCCCTTGAGTCACCATGAAGTGACTCTTCTCCCAAGATAGAACCAAGCGGGTATCAATACATCGCTGGAGCACTCGGTCTAGGCAGTCAAGACAGGAATCGAATCCGTCGCCGTAAACCGAGAAGTCGTCCATGAAGACCTCCAAACATTCCCCTACCATGTCCGAAAAGATCGACAGCATGCATCTCTGAAAAGTCGCAGGGGCGTTGCATAGCCCAAATGGCATGCGTCGAAAGGCGTATGTACCGAAGGGACAGGTAAAGGTGGTCTTCTCCTGATCCTCAGGAGCGATGGCCACTTGATTGTAGCCCGAGTACCCATCCAGGAAGCAGTAATGGCTCTTCCCTGCCAGTCTCTCTATGATCTGATCAATAAAAGGCAGGGGGAAATGGTCCTTCTTGGTGGCCTGATTGAGTCTCCGGTAGTCAACGCAGACCCTCCAAGAGGTGGGTACTCGTGTAGCAATCTCCTCTCCCGACTCACTGATCACAGTCGTGATGCCCGTCTTCTTGGGCACCACATGCAAGGGGCTAACCCACTTGGAGTCGGAAATGGGATAAATAAAATCTGCACTCCACCATTTTGATATTTCTTTCATGACAACTTCTCTTAGGTTGGGGTTCAGTCGCCGCTGGAACTCACGCGACGGCTTTGCCCCTTCCTCGAGATAGATATGGTGGGAGCACAACGAGGGACTAATCCCATGGAGATCTGCTACGCTCCATCCAATTGCCTTGCGGTTCTTTTCAAGAACCTCCATCAGACGGGATTCTTGCTCTCCAGTCAGATCGGCAGAGATGATGACTGGGTACATCTCAGACTCTCCCGCAAGGAATCTATACTTCAGCGAAGTAGGGAGCGGCTTTAGCTCTGGACAGCTGGGTGCTGGCAAATCTGGCTTCTGAAGAAGATTTGTGTATGCTGACAATTCTACCAAATCTGCCTGGGAAAATGCTAACGAACTCTCACAAACTGGATCTGGAGAAGGCGGGTCCTCTGCATTGTCTCTAATCTGCTCTGCCTCTACCTCCTCCTCATCTGTAGGCTCAGGTGGATCCAGGTCTGGCATCTGATCATCACAATCTGCCCAATCAGACTCCGAATCCGAGGGATCTGTATCAACCGCGGTGGCATCAGTACCACCGTATAGCAAGGTGGCCTCAGTACCACCATCACTGAAACTCGTGTCGCGATCAAGGTCCGACCCTGCTGACTCAATAGTATCCTGAACCAGGGCTGTGCTCTCCAGACTATCCTCTGCTATCATCTCTGCATCAGCTGTAGCTGAATATGAGAGGATGGTCTGTGCTACAGGATCTGCCCAAGCTGCCTCATCATCTGTGATCACAAAATCACAGTCCTGGTGGATGTCTGGCTCTGCGTCTGTCAGCTGCTCTGAATCTGTACTGCCCTCTGAGCGGGATCTATCTCTGGCTCTGTGGTCCTTAACCGTCTCTATTTGTATACTCTCGCCCTGGACGCGAAAGAATACCTTCCCACTGTCATGGTCAGTCACCGCCTTGGCTGTGGCCAAGAATGGGCGACCGAGAATGATGGGGGAATCGGTCAACGAGTCAGGGGTCTCCATGTCCAACACTACGAAGTCCACGGGGAATTGCAAACCCTGAATCGTGACGACAACGTCTCGCAACAACCCCTTTGGCCTCTTGACAGACCGATCAGCAAACTGAAGGTATGTCCTGCTCTGTCTAAGAGTGCCCAACTCTAAGTGGTCGAGAAGGGCTGCCGGAAGAAGGTTAATTGACGATCCGCTATCTAGTAGAGTACGGTCGAACCTCTGCTCACTAATCTGACATCTGACATACGGGGCTCCTAAATCTGGCCTCTTGGTCGGCAAATGGTTCTGGATCGCGTAACACGTGGCTTTGGTCAACACATGAATCTCTGTGGTTTTACTCCTCTTCTTCCTCCTGACTGTGGTCCTGTCTCTCAAGGATCGCTGAAGAAGAGGGATGTGCTGCAAAGCCTCATTGAGGGTCAGCTGGATGTGAAATCGGTCTATCATGCCCTGGCTGAACTCCTCCTGCTCTCTCTTTTTTGGATCTTTTTTTTTTCTTCCCCTTCCCCAACTCAAGGGCTCTAGGAAAGGGGATCACAGGGTCCTTCTCAGATGAAGGACTAGGAATAGGCCTAGACGGTTCGATGACCGAATCCTCACAAACATCATACACCATAGTGGGATCAGAAGAAACTAAACCTTTTCCTTTATTCAAATCAGAGTTCTGAGAAACATTCATACGAGGAGAGACAACATCTCTATCAAAATGAATATTGGTGGCCTCAGTACCACCTCTAGCTGGCTCCACAACTAGACGTCTTGCGGCTTCAGTACCGCGGTCTGGCTCGGCTCTGCTGGTGGCGTCAGTACCACCTCCTCGATCTGGTGAAGCGGCGGCCTCAGTACCGCCGGTGGAAATAGCATCTCGGGTGGCATCAGTACCACCGTCATCATCATGTGCGGCGTCAGTACCGCTCTCCTCTTCCTCATCTGGCGCTCTAGATGGATCCTCGCGTTGTCGCTCAGATGAGGCGCCTCCTGCTGGTCTTCTACCGCTCCTAAGTGTGACAAAATCAGCATCAAATAGATCCGACGAGATAACATCAAATGAGTCACTAGAAGTGGTAGGCTCAGTGTGAACTACCTGCTCAGATTTCCTCTTTAAGTTATTCGGATTAGGCTCGATCTGTGCAGGGATGGCGGCCTTCCCTCTCATCAGGTCCCGCATCTCCTGGCGGAACTCGTCCATCTCCCGTCTAAATGTAGCCTGCTGCTCTGTGAAGATGCGGGCTAGATCATCCATGGCGGGGCTCTCATGGGAGCCCGACGGGTTCCCTCTCTGGTAATGAGGCTGCTGGACCTGGTGTTGCTGCGGCTGAGAGGGGTAAGAGGAAGGATGCTGCTGCTGGTGAGCCTGCTGCTCACGTCT
Source organism: Ottelia alismoides (assembly GCA_037367405.1). NCBI lineage: Eukaryota > Viridiplantae > Streptophyta > Magnoliopsida > Alismatales > Hydrocharitaceae > Ottelia > Ottelia alismoides. Next base: position 100,435 of record JAZKJV010007293.1, read on the forward strand.
CCAATTCTGTCCCTGCTGCTGGTAGGGACGATGTACGAAGGATGATGGCTGGTGTGGCTGGTATGATGGGGGCTGCTGGTGATCTCTCTGCTGGGAGTACTGCCCTCCCTGACCGGCTGGCTGCTGTTGGGACTGGTTACCCCCATTCCCCCACCTGAATCCGGGATGATCTCTTCGGATTCCAGGTTGAGGGCGGTCATACCAAATCCCGTTGACATCCATCAACGGTTCCGCATCGTAAGGGGCTGGTGGGAGTACATCCAGAGGCTGATCCGGCTGATATACCACCATCTGTAAGTCTGGAGATGGTGGTGACTGGTAAGAGGGCTGCTGCTGCTGGTACGGCTCCGCCTGCACAAGGTGAACTTGTCTAGGCTGCTGCAAGGAAGCTGGAGCGCTGGGACGAGCTGCGGCTGCCACCGGAATCGCCTCGCGACTGAAGACGGGGCTGAGAAGCCGTCTGTGCCTCTTGAAGGCACAAGAGATGGGTCTTCACGTCGCTCAGAGTTTGTGCCATCTGCTCCATCTGAGTTATGCCCTGGCACTGCTTCTTCTCTATTATTTCCATGCGGTCCAACTTCTCGCTGATAATCCCCATGTCCGCAGCGGCCGACTCTGCCTGTGCGGCTGCAACTGTGGACGAACTGGAAGGACCCGTATCAACCCGTGCTATCCGCTGGTACTGCACGGGTCCTGGCGGTCTGAACTCTCTGTGTGTACAACCGAGTCTGGGACATCACCATGTAATTTTCTGCCATCTCTTCGTAGATGGCCCAGACTTGGTTGTGGTCCTTGGCAAAGTAGGACCCGCCGCAAGAAGGCATTCACCAGTCCCTGAAGCTCTGGCGTCAGCCCACTAAAGAAGCTCTGAACTAGGTTCGGCTTCGAAATGTCGTGGTGTGGGCATCTATCCAGAAGCTCTCTGAACCTCTCCCATGCCTCGTGAAATTTCTCGTTAGGGAGCATGGAGAAGTTGTTGATCAGGGCCCTTGCTGCATTCGTCCGCCCGAGTGGATAGTACTTGTTCAAGTACTCGGTGCGGAGCTGCTCCCAGGTGTAAACAAACTTCCCTAGATGCTTCAGCCAGGCGGCTGCTCTATCTGCCCAGTGAAAAAGGGAAGGCCATCATCCGAATCGTATCTTGGTCCACACGACGGTCGTGGACAGTGCTACAGATCATCAAAAACTCCTGGAGATGGAGGTGGGGTTCCTCAGTGGCGAGTCCGTGAAAATGAGGAAGCATCTGCAGGGTGTTCGGAGGGAACTTGAAATCCCCCACGATAGTAGGTATCACCACCCACTGGTGCATCAGTGTATAGATCCGGGGTTGTGTAGCTCCCGCATCGGTCTTGTTGCGGCGGCGGCTGCTGCTGCGGCAGCTGCTGCTGCGGCTGCTGCTGCGGCTGCTGCTGCTGCGGCTGCTGCTGCGGCTGCTGCCTCTGCATCAGCGTCAGGAATGTCCTCCGGCTCGCTCGGCTCGTCTCGCTCTGCTCGGAGCCGCTCCAACTCCCTCCTCATCTCTATCATGAATGCCCCCTGATCGCGTAACTGTTGCTGAACTGTCTCTAATGACGCGATCAGGGTGGAATTAATCGCTCCCTGGTCTAAGACAAAATGTTCGGGCTGGCGATCGTCTGAACTGCCGGCTCCGGCCATAGGGACGTCTGCAAAATCAGATGAGCCCAACTCAGGTTCTGTCAAATTAATTCGTCTTTCCTCGGGCTCATGTCTCTCAGTAGCAGAAGAAAGGGATCGAGGGGAACAGGGTGGAATCGAACTCGGGCCCGGAGAGCTGGTCTCGACTCTCACGGCCAACCTAGATGATGGAGTAGACGCGCTTGAAAGCGTTGCAGCCAGAGGCTGCCTAAGAGATCGTCTACCCATCATCTTGATCTGGCGAGTTGGGCGGATGGGATCTGGAGAAAATATGATCGCAAAGCAAACCCCCGGTTCACCAACGCAACACAATCTGAAGACCGTGAAAGATCGGTCAATTTATCTTGTCGATTTTATTTGGTGAACATGCAAGATATCAGAGCGCTTTACGTGACCTGTTAGGATACCCGATGCTACTTCAACCGACTGGCCCGCACGGAAGAGTCGGTAGTCAGCTAGAAATAGCACCGGAGGGTTCTACCTAGGGTACGGGTCACTCTCTCGCGCATCCAAACCATACAAGGAGGGGGTTGCTCTCCCCAAGACAAATTTTTAATGTGAGTGTCTTTTAGGGTCAATAATGTTATCCAGTCCCAATTTTTTTTTCTTTTTAATTTTTTCAAAATAAATACAAGCGGCCTAACGATTTTTCCGATTCTCCTGATGATTAAGCCAAAAACAGAGGGAGAAGACGAGAAAAACCAATGCGCGACGAAATCAATGATGCATGCAGAGATAGAAATGCGTACCTTGTCTCCAGCACTCTACATGCAAGTGATCCGCGCAGAATTTAGAGACAGAAATAAAACTACCTACATGATGCAACGGGAAAGAACCGAGTCCTAGATGAGCAACTTCTATCGCAGAACCGTCTAACTCAGCTACCCGCCTTCGATCCAAAGAGTCCGGTCTTGGCTTACCCCTCCTCTTCTCGACAGGTCGAGTTCAGGAGTAGCGCTTGTGGGGTAGGCTCGCGGCACGTAGGCTCTCAGGAAAGCGACTGAGTTATTTTTATTATTTATTCTTAGTAGGTCCAATTAACGATCTATAGGAACAGATCAGCAATTAGGTTTGGGGATCCTACTAATTACGGCACAAGCAAGAGAAATTCCTAAATCTAGGGGCTCGAGAAAAACCGCGTAAACACCGGAAAAGGCAGCTAGCTATCAAAACCGCAAGAAAAGCCGCGAAAATCCAAATGGGTCCCCGAGTACACCGGTACTCGGCGAAACAGACCCGCTAAGTTACAAGTGTCCACAAGTCCAAAATCTAAGTTATTACAACAAATATTGTTCTCTCTCTCTCTCTCAGAAATAAAAGTTCCTTCTTCTCTCTCTCTTCCTCCTGCACGGGTCCTCTAAAAAGAAGCTCCAATTCGTCCAAGCAGTACCTCGCACAAAAATCAAAGAGAGAGTGTCAGAGAACAATGATAATAGAGAGAGACAATATGGAAAAAATGACTACAAAGCCGTGCTCCCCGGCAACGGCGCCATTCTGATGACGCAAAAACCCGAACGACTGAGGTAAAGGTATGAAATGAGGTCGTTGCGACCTCAGTCACTCGAATGCGTGTATCAAGAAGAATCAACCACTCAAATCAGATAAAAAACAAGCAAGCACAAAATAGAGCAGTCTAGCTATAGGATTAACCTGGTATAGCTCCCAGGGTCGAACACAAGGAGCACGGATTGGCCTCGCGGCCTACGATGTAGTCAGAAATCCGAGGGAATCTTTTTTTAGTGGTTTCTATTTGTTTTTATATTTTTTAGATTTTTTAAAAGATAAAGAAAATAAAAGAAAGTAAATACAAGGGAACTTCAACAATTTATTAAACACACCAAAAATGATGCAAAAATTAAGGAAAAATTGTTTTTAAGTTTTTTAAGTTTTTTACTGTTTTTGGTGAATTTTTGGAATTTTTCTAATGGATAAATTATTTTCTAAAAATCAAACAAGGCAAAAACACCTAGGTACTGTCCAGCAAGGCTAGAAACTCAAAATAGAATATCTAAGAGTCTCAACCAGCCCTGGAGGTAATTTTCCTGTAATCCTAATTTTTTTAGAATTTTTGGTGGAGTTTTTATATTTTTTGGTATTTTTAAAGTTAGACAGTGACTAAAAAGAGTGTTTTTGAATTTTAAAAATACTAAATGAAAATAAAAATGTCCTCAAAAATCACAGAAATTACTACACCATGGCAGGAGCCATGTGTCGAAATTTCATTAGATTTGGAGGTGGGTTGATATTTATTCAAAAATGAAGAAGAGGGCACTATGCACAAGGACCAATGTGCAAATACCCGAAGATCTGGGTCTCTGGTGCAAAATGCCCAGCAAGTCACGCGCGTGGCACGTGGCTGGGGCACACAGGGACCAATTTGTAATAAAAACCAAGTCTCAGGGGCTTTTGATAACTCGTATCAAAAGCCCAGGGACATGGATGCAAAAACACCACTAAAATCCGCACATGCGCATAAACAAGGCTCACAGGGGTATAATTGCAATTACACAAAAATATTCATGCATTCATTAACACTCCAGATCTATAGGGTAATATATGTAAAAAGCCCCAAACATACACGTGACGAAGCACGTGGTCACACACACACAGGGGCATACATGTAATTAAAATAAAACACAAGGTCCTAACTGCAATTTACCCTACGCTAATAAAGTTTTAAAACTATTTACAGGACTGAAAAGAAAATAACAAACTACGAGGGGGCCCTACGATATTTACCCCTTTATTAGCCGACGGTCGGATAGGCGCCACGTGGTGATCGAACGGCTGGGATGGCGGCGCGACTCCTCTCTTCGTCCCTTCGGCTCGATCGACGGTCGAGAGAGGGACACGTGGACGATCGAGTGGCTCTTGTGAATGGAGTCCCTCTCTCTCGGCTCTGACGGTCCAGATGGCTCCTCCGGATGATCGAATGGACGCTGCTCCTCCACAGATGAACGGCTAGGATTAGAACTGGAGCAGAGGGTGCATCGGACGGCTCTGGAAGATGGAGGAAGAACTCGACGCCGGCGAACTTCGCCGACGTCCTGCGTGCGCTCCGGTCCTCCTCAGCTGCTGCAAATGATCCGAACACGCTCCTGGTGCAGCCCCGCAGCTGATGACGATGGCCGATGGCCCAGCCGAGCCCTGGAGGGGCTCCGGCGAGGCCTAGCGGCGCGAAGCTCCGGTCTGAACTGTAAAGGAGGCTCAGACACCCCCTTTGGACCTGCAAAGTAGACAAGAAGCTTCGCGGGTCGAGGGCAAAATGCCTCGACCCAAGAAAGCGGGGTGAAGATGGTCTGTGCTGTGGGGCGAACGAGCTCCGGCGAGGCGGAGACGGTGGAGCTCGACTCCCAGCTCCGGGGCGAGCTGGGGTGAATGAGCGGGCGTAGAAGGTGCGCGGGGAGATGGCGGAGATGATGGAATGCTCCGATGATCGAAAGATTGATCGGGATAGCCGGAATCAACGAAACACAGCGATGGGGCGATTTGGGGGTAATTCCAAATTAGATGAAACGAGGAAGAACTAAGGTTACCTGGTGGCTGCAGTAGACTGTGGTGGAGCTCAGCATGCTCCTGGTCCTTGCCTCAAGGGCCGTCTCCTCCCGAGGCTCAAGCTCCAGATGGTGGTCGGAGCACGGCGGCGAAACGCGGCCGGATCGATGGTCCTGCTCCTCTTCCTCGCTGCAACACCGGCTGGGGCAAGCTGTCACCTTGCTCGTCTCGATGGAGCTCACTGGAGAGAGAGTGGATAGCCAATATTGGCCGATGGCCCAGCCGAGCCCTGGAGGGGTTCCGGCGAGGCTGGCGGCGCGAAGCTCCGGTCTGGGATGTAAGGGGGGCTCAGACACCTCCCTTTGGACCTGCAAAGCAACCAGAAAGCTTCGCGGGTCGAGGGCAAAGTGCCTCGACCCAAAGAAGCGGGTGAAGGTGGCTGGGGGGTCGGGCGAAGGAGCTCCGGCGAGGCGGAAGACGGTGGAGCTCGACTCCCAGCTCCGGGGCGAGCTGGGTTGAGTGGCTAGGCGAAGAACGTGCGTGAGGAATAGGCGAAGGCGATGGGGTGCTCCGATGATCGAAATATGAAGCGAGATAGCCGGAATCACAGGAACACGGCGAACGGTCGATTTGGGCGAAATCCAAAATTACACTAAATGGGTCGGAACTAAGGTCACCTGGGTGATGCTGTAGACTGGGCTGGAGCTCAGCTAGCTCCTGGTCCTCGCCTCAAGGGTCGTCAACTCCCGAGGCTCGAGCTCCGGGTGGTCGTCGGAGCACGGCTGCAAGAAGCGGCCGGATCGATGGTCGGACACCTCCTCCTCGCTGCGACACCGGCGGGGGCAAGCTGTCACCTTGCTGGTTACGATGGAGCTCACTGGAGAGAGAATGGGTAACCAAAGATGACGTGAGAGTGCGGCGGAGCTCCAACTTTATAGTGCTAGGGGTCCGGGTGGATCCCCATGCAAACCTCCGGGCGAGGATCTCGGGTATGTGCAGATGGATTAGGGCCCGGGGTTTGCGGATTTGGTATTCGGATAAGGTGGGGAAAAGATCGACAAATCGGGTCGAAACCCAGATCCGCACCTCTGGTGGTCCTGGGGGAGGTGTTGACCGGGGGTCAACAATCCCCGTGGACCAATCAGAGGCCGTCAAGGCTGAGATTTTTATTTTATTTTTTTGGGCCTTTAAATGGCCGAATTTCCAAAAACTCAAAACATGAAAAATGTTTGTTTTAATTTTTTCTATTTTTTGTGATTTTTAATTAATTTTTGGAAATTAAAATAAGGTATTTACATATTAGCTATACATAGGTATATATACACTATATTGATTTTTGATTTTTGATTTTTAATTAATTATTTTTATACATTTTTATTCCCATTTTATATTTTATTTATTTATAGAATAAAATGAGGAATAAAAGGCTATTTTTACTTTATTTTTATTATTTATATACATATGGGAAATAATTATTTATTTACACTTATATACATGGTATATATACAAGATATTTTTATATTTTTAATTTTGTAATTTTTATTTGATTTTTGTTTTGATTCTTTTTATTTGTTTTATTTACAAAACATAAAAAGGAATATTTACAAAAGGTTTTGGAAACAAATAGCTTTATTTACAAGGTGAAATAAGGTAAGGGAGGTGGTCTATGTACATGGTGAAAGGTTCTTTTTGGTATTTTTGATTTTTTTAGATTTTTATCTTGTTTTTAATAGTTCCTAAATATATACAAAATATATACAAGTATATTTTTGGTTGAGGAAAATATTATTTTATTTATTTACATAAATATTTACACATGAGCCCCTATCTCCCTCTACTTGTGGCTTTTATGCGGTCAGGCCCATGCTGAGCCCTCCCTTGGGTTAGGTTGCTCAATATTTATTCTAAATATTTCCCTCTTTTTCTTTTTCTTCTTTATTCTTTTATTTTTGCACAAAAACATGCTAATTATTTATATTTACAAAAATGCATGCTTTTGCTAACTTTTCCTATTTACACATATCTACATGCATTTGCATAGGTTTTTGTAGCTAAAATATAAGAATAAAGAGTGATGAATGGGTATTCATCACCCCCCTATACTATACTTTGCTAGTCCCTTAGCAAACACTTATTTGAAAAAGAAGTGCAAAATAAAGAAAAAGAAAAAGAAAAAGAGAATGTACATGGATCAAGGTTGATTATTAAACTTGCCTTCATTAAATTGAGGTATGGAGCTCAATCAGATCTTTGGATTATTAATGTGTCGGAACCTTATTTAGACTTAAGCTTAAAACCTAACAGCCTCCAAGTTCCACTAATCTATAATCAAGACTCCTCAATGCTCCAGATCAGAACAAGTCATCAACCACAAACCCTGAAGACCATGAATCTTTTCCTGTCCTGTGAAAGTGAGGTCTAAGCTCTCCACCTCAGAAATGGAAACTTGACAACCCTCCCCAACAAGGTAACTCTATGACCTCAATCTGGCCACTCTTTCCTCGAGGAGCGGGGTATTCCCTTCTAAGTTCAAGTACAACCGGCTCAAGAAGAGGGGGAAGAAGAGAATGGGTCAAGGCCAGTGTAGCCAAGTACCCTTGGGAGCTTGACCAGTGTAGCCAAGTCTCCCTGCTGCAAGCTACAACAGGTGGATCATGAAACCAAGCTTTGCTTATTGCACTTATATACATACTCCGGTGGGATTATCATTTTCTCTCAGACCCACCACTTTTTCGGAGTTATTTTCTTTTTCACATTTTTTTTTCCGAGTGCATCTATACAACATGTACATGTGCAGCATATATACAAGGAGTTTTTCCTCTTGAGCCAGTAGACTATCCCTCTTTTGAAGCTTTATTGCAACCCACAACTCCCGTCGTTAGACTTCATGGCAACCAGACCAAGTTGAGACGCACTTCCTTCACTAAATGAAGAAGAGAGGTTCCGCCTAGAAGTACTACCCTCATATGCTACCCCAAGTCAAGGAAGACTGCCTCCTCACCATCTCATCCGTAGAGAGCTCGGTGCATAGTGCGGTTGTCCAAGTAAAGCCATAATCTATATGAGTCATGTGTTGTTGTTAAGTGCTCTACTTAGGCTCATTGAGATGACATGTGATCATAGCCTAGTGGACTCAAAGAATTAAGTCACCATGGACCTGAAAAGCCTTAAACCTAAGTCCTATAAGGTTCCTCTTAGAAATTAGGTGGATTAAGATCTTAATCAAGCTCCATTTCTCAATTTGATTCCAGGCTGGTTTAAATGTCAACTATCATCCAAGGAAAACTATATACATATGTACAAAAAGATGCATATTTACACAAATTTTACAACCATGCAAAAATTTTTGAAAAATGTTTTGAAATCATGAATGATGATGCATGAAGTGCAAGTTTTGCAAAAAGAAATTCACACACATTTACACAAGATTTTTGCAAACTTTTGATTTTCAAAACATTTTGGAAAAATTTTGTACCATATACATAATTTTGATACAGAAAATATTTACACAAGCTTTACACACAAAAGGTTTTTGAAATCATTTTTACAAAAATAATTTGTACACTAGCTATGTATGTGCAAAAAGAAGATTATGAACATGAAAATTTTTAATTTTTGTGGTTTTTAGCCATTTTTATTTATTAACACACTCACACAAAGTACGAGTTAGGGCTAAAGTATATATGAAATATATACACACCCCCCTATACTTAGCTCGAACGATGTCCTCAGAGTCAAGAGCGATGAAGAAGACATAACTCGTGCTATGTATAGGGAAGTGAAAAGGAAGGCTATACAAAAGAGAATGAAAGTCAAGAGGGACTCGGGTCTTCCCCCTATACTTAGGATCAAGTAATCCTAAGTATAGCAGGTTGTACACGAAGGGAAAACCGAGTGGAGAATGTACAGGGTCTACCCCCCCTATACTTAGGGTAAAATACCCCTAAGTATAGGCAGCAAAACAGGGGTAAACAAAAACAAAAGAAATACCCGAAATGTCTCACATCCCCCTATACTTAGGGTAAAGTGCACCCTAAGTATAGCATAATCATAAGATGGAGAAAGGGATGTGGGACTAAAGAATGTGCTGATATGGACATCTGGATCTATGTACAGTGGAGAATCAGTAAAGCTCAGGCGTGAGATGCATTAGATGTGAATCAAAGACCACATCTCACGCAAAATGAATAGGGGCAAGATCAGCGACCCGCGGCTCATGATCTAGAAATGGCTTGAGCCGCTGGCCGTTCACTCGGAAGGTACTCTCAGAAGACAACTCAGATATGTCGATACTACCGTTGTCGTGTACCTTCCGAACCAGATAAGGTCCTTTCCATTTGCTCTGTAGCTTCCCTGGAAATAATCTAAGCCTCGCATCAAACAGCCATACTCTCTGTCCAATCTCAAAATGTTTGTGGCTGATATGAGAATCATGCCACTCCTTGACTCTCTCCTTGTAATGTAGGCTGCTCGTGAAAGCTGCATCTCGAAGCTCTTCCAGGGCAGCTAGCTCTGCCCTCCTCTGGTCTCCTATACCATCTGGATCCATGAGAATGTCTGTAACTGCCCAGAGTGACTTGTGCCTCAGCTCAACTGGGAGGTGACAGGGCTTGCCATACACGAGGCGAAAGGGAGATGTGCCCAAAGGTGTCTTGAAAGACGTCCTATATGCCCACAAGACCGAGTCCAATAGCTGTGACCAATCCTTTCGGTCAGGGCGGACGACTTTCTGCAGAATAGTCTTGATCTCCCTATTCGACACTTCGGCTAGACCATTCGTCTGTGGATGGTATGGTGTAGCAACACGATGGTCTATGCCGAACTCGGTAGCAAGTGCCTTCACCTGGTCGTTGATGAAGTGAGATCCCCCATCAGAAATAAGAACTCGTGGAACCCCGAACCGCGTGATGATATGCTTCCTCAAAAATCTGCAAACTGTCCTCGCATCAGCGGTTCGGGTGGGGATAGCCTCCACCCAACGACTCACATAATCGACGGCCAACAGAATGTACTCGAATCCCTGACTCTTAGGGAATGGACCCATGAAATCGATGCCCCATGCGTCAAAAACCTCACAGAAGTGAATGGGCTGCATCGGCATCATATCATGCTGTCCACAAGTGCCCATCCTCTGACAGTCAGTACACCTCTTCACGAACTCATCTGAGTCCTTGAAGAGGGTAGGCCACCACAAACCGGATTGGAGCACTTTCTATGCCGTTCTCCTCCCAGAATGATGTCCCCCTGCCTCAAGCTTGTGGCAGTAAGTGAGGACGCTATGGTGTTCCTCCTGAGGAATACACCGACGCCATACGCTATCCCCTCCTTCGTGGTAAAGGATGGGATCCTCCCAATGGTAAGACTTGGCCTTCGCAAGGAAGGTCTCAAGCCTCTGCCTGGGCCAATCTTGTGGGACTTTCCCAGCAACGAGAAAGTTCACAATATCGGCATACCATGGGAGTGAGGCGATAGCAAGGATCGCCTCATCTGGGAAGGTATCTCTGATCGGATCAATCTGCTCTGACTCCTCAGGCTGCTCTAACGGGATAAATGGTCCGCCACCACATTCTTGACTCCAGGCTTATCCTTGATCTCAATGTCGAACTCCTGGAGTAGAAGGATCCATCTAGTCAGTCTGGCCTTGGCATCCTTCTTTGCCATGAGGTACCTGATGGCGGTGTGATCTGTGTACAAAGTCACTCGGGATCCAATGATATACGATCTGAACTTATCCAGGGCAAACACTACTGCTAGCATCTCCTTCTCTGTGACCGTGTAATTCCGCTGGGCGGAATCCAATGTGCGGCTAGCATAGTGTATAGCAAATGGCACTCCATCCCTCCTCTGTCCCAGCACTGCCCCTACGGCAAAGTCGGAGGCGTCCGTCATGATCTCGAATGGGAGAGACCAATCAGGTGGCTGGAGGACAGGAGCCTCAATAACACATCTCTGGAGAGTAGCAAACGACGAAAGACACTTGTCATCAACAAGGAACTCGGTATCTTTCGTCAAGAGGTCAGTCAACGGTCGGGCAATCCTGCTAAAATCCTGAATGAATCTCCTGTAGAATCCAACATGCCCCAGAAATGACCGTAACTGCCTCAGATTGGACGGCGGTGTGAGTTTTCTAATGACATCAACCTTGGCCGGATCCACCTCCATGCCCCTGTTGGAGATGATGTGGCCAAGCACCGTCCCTTGAGTCACCATGAAGTGACTCTTCTCCCAAGATAGCACCAAGTTGTACTCAATACATCGCTGGAGTACTCGGTCTAGGCAGTCAAGACAGGAGTCGAATCCGTCGCCGTAGACCGAGAAATTGTCCATGAAGACCTCAAGGCACTCCCCTACCATGTCCGAAAAGATCGACAGCATGCACCTCTAAAAAGTCGCAGGGGCGTTGCATAGCCCAAATGGCATGCGTCGAAAAGCATATGTGCCGAAGGGACAGGTAAAGGTGGTCTTCTCCTGATCCTCAGGAGCGATGGCCACCTGGTTGTAGCCCGAGTACCCATCCAGGAAGCAATAGTGGCTCTTCCCTGCCAGTCTCTCAATGATCTGGTCAATAAAAGGCAGGGGGAAATGGTCCTTCTTGGTGGCTTGGTTGAGTCTCCTGTAGTCAACACAAACCCTCCAAGAGGTGGGTACCCGTGTAGCAATCTCCTCTCCCGACTCACTGATCACAGTCGTGATGCCCGTCTTCTTGGGCACCACATGCAAGGGGCTGACCCACTTGGAGTCGGAAATGGGATAAATAAAACCTGCACCCCACCACTTCGATATTTCCTTCATGACAACCTCTCTCAGGTTGGGGTTCAGACGCCGCTGGAACTCACGCGACGGCTTCGCCCCATCCTCGAGATAGATGTGGTGGGCGCAAACTGATGGATCAATCCCATGGAGATCTGCTACGCTCCATCCGATCGCCTTGCGGTTCTTTTCAAGAACCCCCATCAGACGGGATTCCTGCTCTCCAGTCAACTCAGCGGAGATGATGACTGGGTACATCTCAGGATCGCCCGCAAGGAATCGATACTTCAGCGAAGTAGGGAGCGGCTTCAGCTCTGGAATGCTGGGTGCTGGCAAATCTGGCTGTGGAAGAAACTGAGTAAACGCTGCAAGGTCTGCCAAGTCTGCCTGGGAAAGTGAAAGTGTACTCTCGCAAACTGGGTCGGGAGAAGGCGGCTCAACTGCACTGTCTCTGCTCTGCTCTGCCTCTACCTCCTCCTCTGTAGGCTCAGGTGAACTCAGGTCTAGTATCTGATCATAACAATCTGCCCAATCAGACTCTGAATCCGAGGGATCTGCATCAGAAACGGTGGCATCAGTACCACCATCACAAAACACTGTGCTGCGATCGAGGACCGGCTCTGCTGCCGCAATGGTATCCTGAACCAGGTCTGTGCTCTTCAGACTCTCCTCTGCTATCATCTCTGCATCAGCTGTGTCTGAAAATGAGAGGGTAGTCTGTGACTCTAGGTCTGCCCAAGCTGCCTCATCATCTGTGATCACAAAATCACAGTCCTGGTGGATGTCTGCCTCTGCGTCTGTCAGCTGCTCTGAGTCGGTACTGGCATCTGAGCGGGATCTGGATCTGGCTCTGTAGTCCTCGACCGTCTCTATTTGTATACTCTCGCCCTGGACGCGAAAGTACACCTTCCCGCTATCATGATCAGTCACCGCCTTGGTTGTGGCCAAGAACGGACGACCAAGGATGATGGGGGTATCGGCCACTGATTCAGGGATCTCCATGTCCAACACTACGAAGTCCACAGGGAATTGCAGACCCTGAATCGTGACGATAACGTCTCGTAGCAACCCCTTCGGCCTCTTGACAGATCGATCAGCGAACTGAAGGACTGTCCTGCTCTGTCGAAGAGTGCCCAACTCGAAGCGGTCGAGAAGGGCTGCCGGAAGTAGGTTGATCGAAGATCCGCTATCTAAAAGAGTACGGTCGAACCACTGCTCTCTGATCTGGCATCTGACATACGGGGCCCCTGCATCTGGCCTCTTGGCTGGCAGACGGTTCTGAATCGCAAAGCACGTGGCTTTGGTCAGCACATGGATCTCTGAAGTATGGTTCCTCCTCCTCCTCCTAACTGTAGTCCTCTCTCTCAAAGATCTCTGGAGGAGGGGGATGTGCTGCAAAGCCTCCTGGAGGGTCAGCTGGATATGGAAGCGATCAATCATGCTCTGGCTGAACTCCTCAAACTCTCTCTTTTTGGATCAATTTTCTTCCCCTTCCCCATCTGAAGGGCTCTAGGGAAGGGGATCACTGGGTCCTTCTCAGATGAAGGACTAGGAAAAGATCTACGCGGTTCAATGACCGGATCCACACATACATCATGCACCACAGTGGGACCAAAAGAATGTAAACCTTTTCCTTTATTCATCACAGAATCCTGAGATACATGACCATGAGGAAAAACAAAATCAGATCTCTCTCTACAAACACCGGTGGCCTCAGTACCACCACGGATGGGCTGCTCTGCTGCTGCTAGCGAAGGTAGACGTCGAGCGGCATCAGTACCGCTCACTGGCTCGGCTGCTGCTGGGGTGGAATCAGTACCACCTCCTCGATCTGGTGAAGTGGCGGCCTCAGTACCGCCGGTGGGATCAGCATCCTCGGTGGCCTCAGTACCACCGTCATCGACTGGAGCGGCCTCAGTACCGCTCTCCTCCTCCTCCTGGGGCGCCTCTAGATGGTGCTCAGCTGAGGCGCCGCCGCCGGCTGGGGTCCTACCGCTCCTAAGCGTAGCAAAATCAACATCAAACAGATCTGAAGAAGTATCATCAAATGGATCGCTAGGAGTGGCTAACTCAGTATGTACTACCTGCTCAGACTTCCGCTTCAGGTTGTTCGGATTGGGCTCTATCTGTGCAGGTATGGCGGCCTTCCCTCTCACCAGGTCCCGCAACTCTTGGCGGAACTCATCCATCTCCCGTCGGAATGTCGCCTGCTGATCCGTGAGGAGGCGGGTGATGTCATCCAAAGCGGGGCTCTCGTGGGAGCCCGACGGGTAGCCTCTCTGTGGGTGAGGCTGCTGGTACTGCTGTGGGTGAGAGGGGTAGGACGGAGGGTGCTGCTGGTGCTGGTATCCCGGGTGAGCCTGTTGCTCACGCCTCCCATACTGTCCCTGCTGCTGATAGGGACGAGGACCATAGGAAGACTGCTGCTGGTAGACTGGGGGCTGCTGCTGCGGCTGGTGATGGTCTCTCGGCTGGGAGTACTGCCCTCCCTGTGCTGACGGCTGCTGCTGGGGCTGGGCACCACCACTCCCCCACCTGAATCCGGGATGATCTCGTCGGATCCCAGGCTGGGGACGGTCGTACCAGATCCCGTTGACATCCATCAACGGCTCTGCATCCAAGGGGGCTGGGGGTAGCACTGCCAACGGCTGGTCCGGCTGGTAGACCACCATCTGCATCTCTGGAGATGGTGGGGACTGGTAGGTAGGCTGCGGCTGCTGGTACGGCTCCGCCTGTACAAGGTGAACCTGTCTAGGCTGCGCTGAGGCGCTGGAACGCTGGGACGAGCTGCTGCTGCTGCCGGAGTCGCCTCGCGACTGAAGACGGGGCTGAGAAGCCGTCTGTGTCTCCTGGAGACACATGATCTGTGTCTTCAAGTCGCTCAAGACCTGTGCCATCTGATCCATCTGTGCTATGCTCTGGCACTGCTTCTTCTCTATTAGCTCCATGCGGTCCAGCTTCTCGCTGATGATGCCCATGTCTGCAGCTGACGACTCTGCCTGTGCTGCTGCTGCTGCAGACGAACTGGCTGGACCTGCATCTACCCGTGCGATCCTCTGGTACTGCACGGGTCCTGGCTGAAGTGGCTGGGTCTTCTGTGTATAGAGGCGGGTCTGGGACATAACCATGTAGTTCTCCGCCATCTCCTCAAAAATAGCCCAGACCTGGTCATGGTCCTTGGCGAAGTAGGACCCGCCACAAGAAGCGTTCACCAGGCCCTGTAGCTCTGGTGACAACCCACTGAAAAAGCTCTGAACTAGGTTCGGCTTCGTGATATCGTGGTGTGGGCATCTGTCCAAGAGCTCCCTGAACCTCTCCCAAGCCTCGTGGAACTGCTCGTTGGGGAACATGGAGAAGTTGCTGATCAGGGCCCTCGCTGCGTTCGTCCGCCCGAGTGGATAGTACTTATTCAAGTACTCGGTGCGGAGCTGCTCCCAGGTGTACACGAATCTCCCCAAATGCTTCAGCCAGGTGGCTGCTCTGTCTGCTAGGGAGAAGGGGAAAGCAATCATCCGTATGGTATCCTGGTCCACGTGCCTGTCGTGGACAGTACTGCAAATCATCAAGAACTCCTGTAGGTGGAGGTGGGGCTCCTCTGTAGCCAGTCCATGGAACCTCGGAAGCATCTGCAAGGTGTTCGGGGGGAACTTGAAGTCCCCCACGATAGCCGGAACCACCACCCAGTGGTGCATCAGTGTAGAGCTGGGATTGTGTAAATCCCGCATCGGTCTCGGTGGTCCTGCTCCTCCTGCGGCTGCTGCCGCTGCAGCGGCGGCCGCGGCTGCTGCTGCGGCTCGTGCCTGTGCCTGTGCCTCATCGGGCTCCTCGGGCTCGCTCTGTGCATCTCTCTCTGCTCTGAGCCTCTCCATCTCACGCCTCATCTCTATCATAAACGCTCCCTGATCGCGGAGCTGCTGCTGGACTGTCTCTAACTGTGCGATCAGGGTGGAGTTGATCGCTCCCTGGTCCAATACAAAGTGCTCGGGTCTGCGGGAGTGATCGTCAGAACTGCCGGCCATCGCGACGTCTGCAAAATCGAAGGAGCCCAACTCAGGTGCTGTCAAATGAATAAGTCTCTCCTCGGGCTCGTGTCTCTCAGGTAGATCAGAAAGGGGGTCGAGGGGGAACAGGGTGGAATCATACTCGGGCTCGGAGAGCGGGTCCGAGCTCTCGCGAGCCAACCTAGATGATGTGGTAGACGCGCCCGAAAGCGGTGCAACCAAAGGCTGCCTAAGAGACCGTCTACCCATCATCTTGATCTAGCGAGTAGGGCGGATGAGATCTGAAAAAATTACGATCAGAAAACAAACCCCCGGTTCACCAACACAACACGAGCTGAAGACCGTGAAAGTTCGGTCAAATTATCTTGTCTATTTTATTTGGTGAACAATCAAGATAGCAGAGCGATTACGTGACCTGTTGGGATATCCGCTGCTAACCCAACCGACTGGCCCGCACGGATGAGTCGGTAATCAGTCGGGTTTCGCAACGGGGGGCTCTACCTAGTGTTCGGGGTCACTCTCTCGCACAAGCAAACCAAACAATGAGGGGGTTGCTCTCCCCAAGACAAAATTTTTAGGGTGAGCGAGTTTTAAGGTCGATAATTTTAAACAGTCCCAATTTTATGGTTTTTCTTTTTAGGTATTTTTCAAGCAAACAAAATCGCCTAACGAATTTTTCGGTTTCTCCTGGTTATTAAGTCCAAAAACGGGGGGAGAAGTCGAAAAAGCCGATGCACGAGAAAATCAATGATGCATGCAAAGTCAGAAATGCGTACCTTCCGCCAGCACTCTACATGCAAAATGATCCGCGCATAAAATAAAAGGTAGAAAAGTAAACTAAGCTATATGATGCACGGTAAAAAGCCGAGTCCTAAACAGGCAATTTCTATTGATCGTGAAGAACAATAGTTAGTCAACCGAATCGAGTCCGGAGTCCGATCTTGGGAGTCACTCGGTGCCCGCCACAACGGGTCCTGCCAGCGCTGTATGTGACTCCTAACGGCACGTGGTCTCAAATCCAATCAAACTAACTTTTTCAGTGAATTTTAATAAGGTCCAATTACGTTCTATAGGAACAGATATTCTATTAAGTGTTGGACCTTAGAGATCCTACGTCACAATCAACAAAAATCCTATGTCTAGGGGCTCGAGCAAAAACCGCGAAAAATCCGGAAAATGACAGTAAGAAATGAAAAGAAAACCGCGTAAAAAACCGAGGGTCCTAATGGGTCCCCCGAGCACGCCGGTGCTCGGCGAAACAGACCCGCTACGGTCTAAGTCTAAAAGTCCAAGTCCACAGAGTCCTGTATTATTACAAATAATGAATAATAAATGAACTAGAAACTATCCTATCCTCTCCCACTCAACTCTCTCCTCTCGCTCTCTCCTGCGGCTTCGTCGAGAGAAAAGCCGCCTCCAAGTGCCGCGGCTGCACCGGCTCCTCGAAAGTCACCTCCGCGGTCCTCGGGCCCTCGCAAGAAACAGAGAAAAGGGTGGTCAGACCAATAAAATAATCAAATAAGAGATGAAAATAAAAATGAGGATATATGTGCAAAAATGAAAATAAAACAACCACACAAAAATAAAACAAAAATAAAAAGAAAAGAAAATCAAAATAAAGCAAAATAAAACAAAAAAGAGGATAAATACAAAAGCCGCGAAAAGCCGCGAGCTCCGAAGAGCCGCGAAAAACCGCGAAAACAAAACGAAAATAAAAATCAAAAACAACTACTAAGCCGTGCTCCCCGGCAACGGCGCCATTCTGATAACAGTCCGAATGACTAAGGGTAAAGGTAAAGAAATGGTCGTCGTGACCTCAGTCAATCGAACTAAGTATATCAAGAAAAATTAGACCACTACGAGAAATAAAATCAATCGAAAATGCAAAAGCGGTCTCGCTATGATATTAACCTGGTATAGCTCCCAGGGTCGAACACAAGGAGCACGGATTGGCAGAAGCCTACGAAGTAGTGAAAATGAAATAAAATAAAATAAAATGATTTTTAGTGGTTTTTGTTAATTTTTATATTTTTTTTTAAAAGATAAAGAAAATGAGAGAAAGGAAATACAAGACAACTTCAACAATTTATTAAACACACTAAAAATAATGCAAAAATTAAGGAAAAATTGTTTTTATGTTTTTTAAGTTCTTTACTGTTTTTGGTGAATTTTTGAAATTTTTCTAATGGGTAAATTATTTTCTAAAAATCAAACAGTGCTAAATAAAAGAGGTACTGTCCAGCAAGGCTTGAAACTCAAAAATAAAATATCTAAGAGTCTCACTAAGCCCTGGAGGTAATTTTCCTGTATACTAGATAGAATAAGGAAAATTTAGGCACCCTAATTATTGTTTTTGGATTTTTAATTTATTTATTATAATTTTTATGGGTTTTTAGGGGTTTTTCAATTTTTAAGGTTTTTAAGTGATGAAAAATAGCCAAAATTGGCTAGAAAATCAAACAGCAAGCAAACAACAATATCTAATTTTTTTAGAATTTTTGGAGATGTTTTTATATTGTTTTTGGTATTTTTAAACCTAGACAGTAGCTAAAAAGTCGGTTTTTGAATTTTTAAAAATACTAAATGAAAATAAAAATGTCCTCAAAAATCACAGAAATTCCTACACCATGGCAGGAGCCATGTGTCAAAATCTCATTGGATTTGGAGGTCGTTTGATATTTTATTCGAAAATGCAAAGAGGGCACAGTGCACAAGGACGATTGTGCAAATACCAGAGAATCTGGGGGCCCAGGTGCAAAATACCCAGCAAGTCACGCGCGTAGCGCGTGGCTGGGGCACACAGGGACCAAATGGTAATAAAAACCAAGTCTTAGGGCCTTTTGATAACTCGTATCAAAAGCCCAGGGACTCAGTTGCAAAAAGCCCAATAAAATTCGCACATGCGTAATAAAAACACTCATAGGGGCATAACTGCAATTACTCAAAAATATTCATTCATTTCATAACGACCCAGTTCTACAGGACAAAAGATGTAAAATGCCCAACACAACACGTGACGAAGCACGTGGTCACATACACACAGGGGCATACATGCAATTAAAGCTAAGCACAAGGTCCATACTGCAAATAACCCTACGTAAATAAAGTTCTAAAAATATTTACAGGACTGGAAATGAAATGACAAACTAAGAGGGGGCCCTAAGATATTTACCCCTTTATTGGTCGACGGCCAGATGCGCGCCACGTGGTGGATGGACGGTCAGGATGGGCGGCGCTCTCCTTCTCTTCTTCTCTTGGGCTCGATCGACGGTACGAGGGAGGCCACGTGGATGATCTGAGGGCTGGCAGTGCAGGGGCCTCTCTCCTCGCACGAACGGTCCAGATGAGATCCTCTGGATGATCAACGGTCGCGGCTCCTCGAAAGATGGACGGCTGATGTTAGAACTGGAGCTGAGGCTTCATCGGACGGCTCTGGAGGATGGTGAAAGAACTCGACGCCGGCGAACTTCGCCGGCCTCCTGCGTGAGCTACACTCCTCCTCAGCTGCTCCTGGATGTCGGAACAGGTTCCCGGTGCAGCCCCGCAGCTGATGGTATTGGCCGATGGCCCAGCCGAGCCCTGGAGGGGTTCCGGTGAGGCTGGCGGCGCGAAGCTCCGGTCTGGGATGTAAGGGGGGCTCAGACACCTCCCTTTGGACCTGCAAAGCAACCAGAAAGCTTCGCGGGTCGAGGGCAAAGTGCCTCGACCCAAAGAAGCGGGGTGAAGGTGGCTGGGGGGTCGGGCGAAGGAGCTCCGGCGAGGCGGAAGACGGTGGAGCTCGACTCCCAGCTCCGGGGCGAGCTGGGTTGAGTGGCTAGGCGAAGAACGTGCGTGAGGAATAGGCGAAGGCGATGGGGTGCTCCGATGATCGAAATATGAAGCGAGATAGCCGGAATCACAGGAACACGGCGAACGGTCGATTTGGGCGAAATCCAAAATTACACTAAATGGGTCGGAACTAAGGTCACCTGGGTGATGCTGTAGACTGGGCTGGAGCTCAGCTAGCTCCTGGTCCTCGCCTCAAGGGTCGTCAACTCCCGAGGCTCGAGCTCCGGGTGGTCGTCGGAGCACGGCTGCAAGAAGCGGCCGGACCGATGGTCGGACACCTCCTCCTCGCTGCGACACCGGCGGGGGCAGGTTGTCACCTTGCTGGTTACGATGGAGCTCACTGGAGAGAGAATGGGTAACCAAAGATGGCGTGAGAGTGCGGCGGAGCTCCAACTTTATAGTGCTAGGGGTCCGGGAAGAATGGAGTCGGGCACGACGATCGGCGCGCGGATCCCCATGCAAACCTCCGGGCGAGGATCTCGGGTATGTGCAGATGGATTAGGGCCCGGGGTTTGCGGATTTGGTATTCGGATAAGGTGGGGAAAAGATCGACAAATCGGGTCGAAACCCAGATCCGCACCTCTGGTGGTCCTGGGGGAGGTGTTGACCAGGGGTCAACAATCCCCCGTGGACCAATCAGAGGCCGCCAAGGCTGAGATTTTTATTTTATTTTTTTGGGCCTTTAAATGGCCGAATTTCCAAAAACTCAAAACATGAAAAATGTTTGTTTTAATTTTTTCTATTTTTTTGTGATTTTTAATTAATTTTTGGAAATTAAAATAAGGTATTTACATATTAGCTATACATAGGTATATATACACTATATTGATTTTTGATTTTTGATTTTTAATTAATTATTTTTATACATTTTTATTCCCATTTTATATTTTATTTATTTATAGAATAAAATGAGGAATAAAAGGCTATTTTTACTTTATTTTTATTATTTATATACATATGGGAAATAATTATTTATTTACACTTATATACATGGTATATATACAAGATATTTTTATATTTTTAATTTTGTAATTTTTATTTGATTTTTGTTTTGATTCTTTTTATTTATTTTATTTACAAAACATAAAAAGGAATATTTACAAAAGGTTTTGGAAACAAATAGCTTTATTTACAAGGTGAAATAAGGTAAGGGAGGTGGTCTATGTACATGGTGAAAGGTTCTTTTGGTATTTTTGATTTTTTTAGATTTTTATCTTGTTTTTAATAGTTCCTAAATATATACAAAATATATACAAGTATATTTTTGGTTGAGGAAAATATTATTTTATTTATTTACATAAATATTTACACATGAGCCCCTATCTCCCTCTACTTGTGGCTTTTATGCGGTCAGGCCCATGCTGAGCCCTCCCTTGGGTTAGGTTGCTCAATATTTATTCTAAATATTTCCCTCTTTTTCTTTTTCTTCTTTATTCTTTTATTTTTGCACAAAAACATGCTAATTATTTATATTTACAAAAATGCATGCTTTTGCTAACTTTTCCTATTTACACATATCTACATGCATTTGCATAGGTTTTTGTAGCTAAAATATAAGAATAAAGAGTGATGAATGGGTATTCATCAAGAGGTTCGAGAACACAATTGACCCTTCAATAGTTTTTTAGAAGAAAAGATCAAATTCATTCATCTGATGCAGCATTGACCCTTCAATAGTTAATACATAAGAATACGACAAAACTTCGGCATACTAAGTCGCATTTACCCCCACAATAGACAAACCCCACAAGGTCAATTTGGTCCTTTCAGTCATCAGCTGAAGCTTTAAAAGCCATACCACACTCCAGAGGGAGAGGGCCGCTTCTCCTTCATAGTTACCGGAACCAAATTGCAGGATGAATGGAGACGAGCTCCTGGACGAGAGCTCCCTTTTCTGCTTTGCATCTCAGCCGACAGGCAAGCTGCTGCCTGCGGTCTATTCCGGACCGACGCTCGGCGATATCGAGACCGCGCTCTCGTCGAGCTTCCAAAGGAAGAGCAACAGTGCAGTAGATCACCATGCCAAGTCACCTATATCACTGTAAGAATCAAACTTTGCGGTGGATGAGTCCAATATCAAATTAGGTTTTGCATGATTGTGGTAATGAAATATATATGTGTGTGGTATTGTTTACTTCAGGGTGCAACGGGAGGACAATAAGCATAAGCTGTGGGTTAAATGCCATGCTGATGGGATCTCTGATGATGGATATAAGTGGAGGAAGTATGGCCAGAAATCTATTAAGAACCATTCCAATCCAAGGTTTGGTTTCTCTCTCCTTCTCTCTGAATTCTCAGATTCTGTAAATTTAGGGTTTTGTTTGGATCAAAGCTCAAGAAGCTTCTGTATCAAGATCGTCCTTGTCGAATATGCATGGCGCTTCTGGTCTACAACTTTCTTATCCGGGAAACATGCAGTCCTCGATAGCTATATATAATTAAGTATGTCCACCTACACAGTATAGTTGGAATGGAAAAATAAATAGAAGTTGACTCCAATTCAGAGGAGATATGAATGAGATGATCCAAGTTGTCTGGCACGGTGTGGATTCCCTGTTCTTGCCATAATCAACGACGTCCCACTTGCATTTGGAACCACCCCTCGTGAGTCATGCTTATTTCCCGTCAATTACATCAAGTTAAGGAGGGTTTCAAATTATATGGATGTATTAATTTTAGAAGTTCATTTAAGAACGATTATTAGGTCAATCCCTAAACCATTAAAGTCACTGCAAAATCAATCAGGCGCGGCACAAGTTGGGCAAACTTTGTAGCAATGAAGACTTCCTTGTTAAAGTAGGTTGAATATAGTTTAGATTAGCTTAATATAGGATATTTAAGTACTTTTATCTAATATAATATTATTTAATAATTAATACAGGAAATCATAGTAGAACATAATAAGAAATTATCCAAATACTTTAAAAAGCTATGTCGTAGAGATGATTTGCGGCATCTTATTTTATAATTGTACCAATAACTTTGACTCGCGATGGTTTAACTATTATACAAAATTGGTAGCTAAATTACGGTAGACTAAAAATTGTGGCACGGTGTGTTTGCTGCCGCCATTCTACTGAGGTAAAACTTATTGTACATAATGTCAAATGAATCGGTAGTTAAAATGTTCTATTGCGACCAAAAGTTCATTAGAAAATAGGGATTTTATCACTTGTGCCCCTCCGAGATATCGCAATATCAGTTATACCCCTATCTTTTTGGTAATATCAGTTGTGCCCCTCAAAACTTGATAATTTATCACTTGTGCCCCTCGGGTTAGTGAACGTCCATCCACAGTGCAAACGGCCGTTAACTTTGAGGACATAGGCGGAATTACTTTAAAAAAAAAGGTTAGGAGGTCATTTTACATCCTCCTCATCTTCTTCTTCTTCCTCCTCCTCCCCATCCTCTTCTTCCTCCTCCTCCACCTCCTCCTCCTCCCTAGCTGCCGCCGCCCCCGCCCCTGCCCCGCGCCGCCCAGCTCCGCCTCGAGCTCTCCGCCTCCATCTCCAGGCGCGGCCTTGCGCCGCCATCTCTCAGCAACCCCGCGCGCAACAACCTTCGAGTTGAACCAACCCAACCCGATCCAACCCTGCAACCAAATGGAGCTTAAGGATCGCTGAAGAAGAAGCTCCCTCCACGATCTTTCTGAATCCGTGGAAATAGGGATTCCAGTTTCCACGACACCATTACCTCCATATCACCATCGCCACAGGTTCCGTGGGATCAGTTAAAGCCCATGGGATCCAGGAAGCTCATGATTTGACTGACGAGCCAACGAATGCGATTCATGGACGTCAGGTACAGACATGGTGATGTTACTGTGTTTTTAGAGAGAGAGAGGAAGGCCATCTCTCCCCGCGCGCACCAACCAGGGCCGCCATCTCTCCCCGCGCGCACCAACCAGGGCCGCCATCTCTCCCCGCGCTCGCGGTGCCCCTCTGCCCGACCTCCGCCGCCCCCTGCAGCCCCGACCTCCCCCACCCCTGCCGCCCCTCCGCCCCAACCTCCCCCCGTCCCCTGCCCTCGCCTCTCCCTCCCCCTGAACGCGCCGCCATCTCTCCCCGCGCGCGCGGCGCCCCTCTGCCCGACCTCCCCCGCCCCCTGCAGCCCCGACCTCCCCCACCTCTGCCGCCCCTCCGCCCCGACCTCCCCCCGTCCCCTGCCCTCGCCTCTCCCTCCCCCTGAACGACGCCGCCTCCTCGCCTATCCCTCCTCCGACCCCCGCGCCTCCTCCGGCCCCTTCCGCCCTCCTCCTCCGGTGGCTAAAACTGGAGTGGAGTTTTTTTGTTAAATTTTGATAAAATTTTGACTAATTGATTCATAAAAAGTCATTCAAAAATTAAATAAAATTCATCGTTTGATCCGTAACGAGTGATATGTCCGTGAAAATATAAAAATTTTAGAGATTCGATGGATGCATGAAGGTTTTAGTAAGAGAGAGAAATTATGAATAGAAGGAAGAAGAGCAAATGGAGGAGGAAGAAGATGAAGAATGGTATGGACCATAATACCCTTCTTAACCACACCATGGTTTGAATAAACCATGGTTATTTTAATTTTTTGACGGTCAATCTGACGGAAGGGCACAACTGATGACGGAGCAAGAAGTTAGGGGCACAACTGATATTACCAAAAAGATAGGGGTATAACTGATATTGCGATATCTCGAAGGAGCACAAGTGATAAAATCCCTAAATTTTTTCCTGTTGTCATAATTTTGGTACGTTATTGTAGTTAGTGACTTACATTGCTATTCAAGTTGTAGTTATTCCCCGAGACATAAACGTCCTTGTCAATACCCATATAATGTACGTGAAATTAATGCGCAGGCAGAGAGGTACGCAAATATTTAACTGCAAGAACATGCACTGTGCCATCCAAAGTATTGACTGTTGGGATTGGGACATCTCAACCATATCATATTAAATAGCCACTTTGAATATGAGGATTTTCTTCACCTTCTTCTTTTAATTACATGAAATGTGGATATTTGACATTGAATGTCAAGTATTATTTGCACATTTATGATGGTGAAAATTCTAATTGCGAGATTCCACAGGCATTACTACAAATGTACAAACCCTAGGTGCAATGCTAAGAAGCAAGTCGAGAGATCATCGGAAGATCCGGATGTTTATATCATAGCTTATGAAGGCCTCCATCTTCATCATGCGTATCCCAGTCTCTTCCTCCATCGGCAACCAAAGAACGGTGAAGCTGGCACATCATCAATGAAAAGGTTCGGAATCGACCCGTCAGCATAGCAAACTCAAGAGCACGATAAGTCGGTATCGAGCCTGAAGATGCCGGTAGTCGAGCAAAGCCAATGGCTACTAGATTGGGAAGTAGATGGGCAAACAAGTTCGAGATCAAACTCGAGAGGAGTACTGGAGGACATCATATATACCATTGTTGATTGAGGGACTTGTTGGTGACAAAGCTTTTCTAGATCCATCTGTTCTTTCTCAATGATCCTCTAGCTTCTATTCTTTCATAATCTTCGTCTTGTTCTCCCATCCCCTCCTACTTTGATTATGATGATACTATTTGATACCACTTTAGGATGTTTGTTAATCCTGATCGGAACATCAAGCAAGAAAAGTGTTCATCCGCAGTCAATGTAAGTTGGTGTAATTTCAGTTCTAGTTGGATCGGACTATATATGAATTCTTCCCATTAATATCAACATGCACTGCAGCACTACTCTTCAAGACTTCAACAGCACCATTGGGCCACTTTATTTTTTATTTTTTAGGAGAAATTGGAAGTAATATTAAATTATGCATTAACACCGACCAGGTTTCAAACAAGGTTTGAAAAATCAGACCTAATGTTGAACATAGCTTATGTCAATTTTATTTTGATCAGGCCGAACAAGTGTCTCAAACCGGTGATGATGTCAGTGTTCATGCGTTGAGAACAAATTAAGACCTTTCGCATTTTGAAGGTCAAATCGATTGTCTTGGTTTCACTAGAACAAAATAGACCCAAGATAATGAATAATTTGAATACTCATAGCCATATTTTTCAAAGTTAATGTTATGAATATATTTAGCGGGTATACGCCATTACTAATTGTAACCCTTGTAAGGGTATTTCTGTATTTCTTCTTTCCTGTACTCTCTAGCGTTTCTGGGGTTTTGTCTTACATAAGGACCCCTAGACCTATTGGAATAATCAAGCTATTACATTTTCTCTGACATGGTATCAGAGCCACCACAGCCGCCCTAACCCTAGGTCGCCTCCTGCGTCCTCACACGCCCGCCTCCTTCCAAGCTCGCCTCCTCCCCATCGCCTCCCACGCTCATGCCCACGCCTCCTCCCATCGCCTCCCACGCCCACCGCCTCCCACGCCCATCGCCTCCTCCCATCGCCTCCCACGCCTCCCAGGTTGCCGCCCCCAGGCTGCCTCCTCCCATCGCCTCCTACCCCACCACAGCCGCCCCTCCCTCTCCATGCTCCCTGGCGTCTTCCTCACGGTGCGCCTCCACACGCCACGCCTCCCTCTCACGACCCCGTCGCCTCCCAGGACCTAGCCTCTCGCCTCCTAGGTCGCCGCCCACTTCCTCCCAGGTCGCAGCCCCGTGCCCAGGTCACCGCCCACCTCCCAGTGCCCTAGTCTGTCGCCTCCCAGGTCGCCACCCCCCTCCCAGGTCACCGCCCACCTCCCAGGTCTCCGCCCACCTCCCATGCCGCAGCCCCACGTCCCAGGCAACAGCCCCCCCCCCCCCCCCCCCCCGCTCTCCGAGGCCCTCGAGCCCTCGTAGGTTGCTGCTCCGCCTCACAGGTCGCATTTCTCCTACCTCCGGAGCCCGTGAAGCATCCTCGGCTGACGCTCTCCGCCCTCGCACCCTCCCAGGCTGCTGGTACCTCCAGTCTGCACGGCAACTCGCAGCGCAACACATCAGGCCATCTGCGCCAGTGCGCCGCTATCCCAGGCATCCTGTAACGCTATCTGGGATGTTCTACTAAGTACTCATGTTCTCTGAGATTACCAACATTATCTAGTTCCTTTCTTCTTGCTCTGTGTGGCCGCCATGGCATTTACTCCCACATCTTTGGACTCCAAGCCCCTGTACCCAGCTTCTTCTATGATGGTTCAGGGCACTACTATAAAACTCAAAGGCTCCAAGAACTATGTCCTGTGGTCTCGGTCCTTTAAGGTGTTCATTGGTGGCCAGCGTAAGAACTATGTTCTTACCAAAGTTCCGCCCGCAGAGACGGACAAAGACTATGATATCTGGTACGTTGATAACTGGCAGGTCATCACTTGGATGACAAACAGCGTTGATCCATCTATTGCATCTAATCTCCTGTACAAGGAGACTGCCAAAGCGATGTGGGAGAGTTTTAAGAATACCTATTCGTAGAAAACAACCAAATCCAGGCTTTCAGACATATATACTAAGATTTGGTCTACAAATCAAGGAGATGCATCCTTGATCGAGTATTACAGGCTGCCGACAGGTCTATTTGAGGAGCTTCTTATTTTTCAACCGGTCTGTTGTGATAAACGGGTAGGGGAGCGAGCATAATGGCAAGTATATCGATTCTTATCAGGTTTACATCCTCGATATAAATCTGTGAAGGATCAGTTTCTGACCGGTGCAACATTGCCTACTCTGGAGACCATCTTTGGTCGTCTTCAGGAACTTGAGTCTCCACTACCACCTCCATCTGCTGAGACATCAGCTCATTTTGCGAGAGGACGATCCATCCAATAAGGAGGACGTTGATGAATCTCGTATTCATCATGCTAAAAGTCTCTTATTAAAACCCATGTCTTAAATAATCCAATAAAATCATCTTTAATTCTTTGTTTTTATCCTGTATTATATTATGTATAATTTACCCTTAAATTATTGTATTTAATTTCTTGTATTTATTTTATCATCAAAACCCCCTAAAAATCAGGTAGATAAGTTGTCTATAAATCATTGACCTTTAAAAAGACTAAAAAAATACAAAAACAAATCAAAGATAAAAATCGGTGTTTTTATCCCCTTAAAAATACCCCCAAAAATACCTTCTGTACAAATGACCCCTTTCGACTTTTTGACCAACATAAAAGTTGTAGATCTTGTCGAGACGGGCAACTTTCATGTTTTGACTTTTTCCTAATTTTGCCTCTAACTATTTATTTCATATTTATCTTTGTATTTTCAGCCTGATTTTTTCTGATCGGGCCACGTGGCGCCCTCTGGGCCGCCCACATGGCCCGTCTCCCATTCCGCCACCCGACGCCCATCTGGGTCGTTGGATCTATTCGCCCCTGCCTTCATCTGGACCGTCCATCGCCGCTCCACATCCTAGCCGTATGATATGTGCTCTGATCAGATCTGAGTCGTCCCCTAGCACCTCGTTCCCAGCCATTAGATCCCATCCCTATCCGATGGTCCACCGTCCTCCACGACATCCATTCATATCCAGCCGTTGGATTAGAGCCTAAACTCATCTAAACCCCTCATCTCTACCCAAATCCAAACCGTAGGATCGGATCTATGATCTGATCTCACTCGTCCGACCACGCTCCCATCCTAGCCGTTGGATCTAAGTATCCAACGGCCAGGAAGTCATCTTCCTCCCCCGTAACCCCCCTTCCCCCCAGCCGTTTCATCTCGCAGCCCCACCTCGCCCTTCCATTTCTAGCCATCTCCTCCGTTCACCTCTCCCTCTCATAACATCGCCCCCACGTAGCCAGACCTCCCACCATCCTCGCGCGACCTTCGTATCCTCCCTCCATTACACCACCACCATTTAAACCTCATTCAAAAACGCCTCACCATGGCCGTAACAACCGATCTTCGTCACCTATTTAAGCCGACCTCCGCCACCCGTCAACACCATCCACCATTATTAGGGCTTCGGCCCAGCCTCCAGCTCTCCGCTGACAGCAGAGGAGCCCCTAGCAAGGAGGCGATGACGACCGAAGCCCCAGTGTGATCCGTGGCCTCCGGCCACGTAGCGGTTGCCATCAAATGCCGCCGAGCACCTCGCACTGGCTGAGCAAGTCGTGCGACGACCGGAGCGCCTCCAAGGAGCTCAGCCCAAGCCCATCGTCCACCGGGTTCCCCTCTCCGATGAGGTTCTTCCTCCTTTGCTTTTTCTTGTGTTTTCTCCTAATTTATCCACAGTCTACACTCCACTCCATTTCCATCCGACCACCCTCCGATCTTCGCCTATCATCAGTCATCCTCGCGGACCCCCTTTCCCTTCTCCAGACCCTTCCCCGCTCTGACTCCCCTCTTCTCCTGCTCCGCCGGAGAGGAAGACACCGGCCACCGCCTCACGTCGTCTCCACAGCCCTCGCTCCCCCACCTCTTACTCGCACTACACGCACACACGCTTCGGCTATAACTAACCACTGCAAGAACCTTGATTTGTTGGAGTTCGCATCAGAGCACCTTCGTGCTCCTCTCCTCCGGCGAGGCTTCACCGAGCGTCACCTCTGATCTACCGTGGAGCCTCGTCGCTGCTCCGGGACCTCCGTCGGACCTCCAGAAAGCTTCCACGACCATCAGAAGGCCTCGCAAGGCGAGGTGGAGCCGAAGGCAGGTCACCGGAGCCCCGCCTTCTCCGGTGACCTACGGAGGAGGATGAAACTACAGTTGTCGTCCGATCATCCGGATCGGACAGCTGAGATGAAGACGCGTGGCAGCCGAACCTCCAACCGAAGTTACGGGCTCGGGTTCCCCTGACCTCGACTCGAGCCACACGAAGCCGCCACGTGTACCGAGCCAAAGCTGCCTCCTGAGCCTAGGCGCCTCATGTGCATCGCACGTGAGGTCCTGGGAAATTTGGACGATGGACCTCGGACTTTCAGCTAATTACAATTCGGTCCCCAGGCACGTGTCTCACGTGCGTGCTTAGGAATTTACAGGGAAGCCCTCTAAAGTTTCAGAAATTGCAAAAATGCCCCCGCGCATGGAAAATTTCACAAGGGCCCAAGCAGTTTTTCTTATTTGCATTTAGGTCCCTCTAGGGACCAAAATGTAATATTTATCTTTTTATTTTCTTGCATTTTTATTACAATTATATCCCTACATTGTTTTTAGCATAACTTGAGCATCGTAGGTCCAAATTGCATGATTTTAATGTCATTTTGATCCTTGTTTGTCCTCTACATCATAGCATGTCTAATTTTCTCATTTGTCACTATTTTAAAAGGAGTATTTTTTTGTGATAAATGTTGGTTCTATTTTTCTTGATCTTGCCTTGATTCGATGATCGCTTTTCATGTTGTGATCAAATTGACCCTGATTTCTATTTCTATTATGATGCTCATAATTATCGGGTATTTTTGTAATCTTTTGTTTAGTATACATGTAACCTTGCATAATTATTCATGCACCACTTTATAATTGCATAAAAACCAACTAAAAAGTGCATACATCATGGCATTGCTTTGTAAATAGCATAGTTCATCATGTGGACCTGAAACTGAGAAATATTTCACACTTGTGCTTCATGAATCGAAATTCGATAAGTAAGTTAAGTAGCTGTGTCCTTGCGTTCGACCTTGGTAGACTTGCCAAGTATAAATATTCCACAACATTCAAAGGACTGTGGTTTTTGCTGAACCGAATTTGTCTCCCATACTACGACAATTTTAGATTATTAAAGAGGCAGAAATTCGATGTGACGTGGGCGTGACTCTAACCGGGGACGTGGTCGTGACTTTGGACGAGGACGAGACTCACCACGTGGCCAAGGGCGTGATCATTCTACTGCCCGCTTTCCCGCTTGTATTCATTGTGGTCGCATGAATCATCCGTCGGAACGTTATTGGGCCAAATTTGGCATATCTTCTAATGTCAATAGTGCGTACGAGACGACCCCCTCTGATACTTATTATGAAGTTGTTGTCTCTAACCAAGAATAGCCTACCAGTGACATACAACCTTCTTTTACTGCCTCTGAATATGCTAGTCTTCGTCAACTACTATAGAATAATGCCATTGCTTCTGCTTCAACTGTCAGTCTTGCCACAACCTCTAGTACAGTCACTAACACAGCTTCTACATCAACACCTACATGGATCATTGATTCTGGAGCCTCGACTCATCTAACAGGGGAAGGTAGCCTTCTCACCTCTTCCCGTCCTTCTTCGGTTGTGAAGATTGTATGTGTTGCCATTGGAGCTCATTCGCCTATAACTAGTGTGGGCACTAAGGAGTTTTCCTCCAAACTCCGACTCACAGGGGTTCATTGTGCTCCTGCCTTTCCTCTTAGCTTATTATTAGTACATAAGTTTTGTACTGAGCTTAACTGTCAGGTGATATTTGATGAATTTTATTGTTATTTTCAGGACATCCGGATAAGGCAGATTTTTGGTGGGGGACATGAGAAGAATGGACTTTATTATCTTGACATCCCTTCTGACTCTGGTTTTGCAGGTGTTGCGTCCATTTCCACTAATCCTCTGCTATGGCATCTTCATCTTGGTCATCCATCTGCCAAAGCACTCTCCATGATGATCCCTAAACTTTCATCGCTCAAACCCTTTGAGTGCGAGGCGTGCCAATTTGGAAAACATCATCGAGCATCCTTTCCTGCTCATACTGAGCCCCGTCGTACTATCCCTTTCTCTTTAGTCCATTATGATATTTGGGGACCGTGTCCGATCCAGACACTGAGTGGCCATAAATATTTTGTTGTTTTTACTGATGATTTCAGTAGGTTGTCCTGGGTATACCTTTTAAAAGAACGTTCGGAGATTAATATTATCACAAAAAATTCTTTCATTATGTTAAAAATATTTTCTCCTCCAGTGTACAAATTTTTCGTTCTGATAATGCCTTGGAATTCACCCAAAATGACCTCGCCACCTTTTTTGCCTCCCAAGGGACCATACATCAAACTTCCTGTCCCTATACATCCCAATAAAATGGGGTAGCGGAAAGAAAATTACGACATCTTCTAAATATTACCCGGTCTCTTCTCTCTCAGATGAAAGTTCCCAAAATCTACTGGGGTGATGCTATATTAACTGATGTCCACCTTATCAACAGGGTCCCTTCGCCTTATCTAAATGGGTCCACTCCGTTCTCTCTACTCTACCCCAGTGAGTCTCCATTCCCACTTCCTCTACGAATCTTTGGCTGTGTGTCCTTTGTTCATAGATTTCAAAAGGCAGATAAACTCTCACCGCGTGCAATCAAATGTATTTTTCTGGGTTACTCTTGCACTCAAAAAGGTTACCGGTGCTATGATCCTAATGGTCATCGCTATTACATCTTTACCGATGTCACATTTTTTGAGCAAACAAGCTTCTTCTCTCATACTAACACTGATATTTCTCTTGATCTCCCACCTCCACCCATTGTCGACAAATAAAGACACAAATCTACACCACCAGAAATCCCTTTACCCGTGTCCTTTTTGCAGGATGATATGCCTTCTCCGACTGTCCCCTCCAAGGATGTCCCGGATGATCCTCTAGAGCTTCCCATTGCTCTACGGAAGAGTAAAAGACAGTGTACTTCTTATCTGATGTCTCACTACACCTCTACTGCTAGCTTATCTCCCTCTAACAGATGGTACACAGATGCTCTCAAGTCTATTTCCATTCCACGAGATCACAACAGTGCTTTACAGGACTCTGGATGGCAACATGCTATGAATAAAGAAATGGATGCGCTTATTTCCAGAGGGACATGGGACCTTGTTCAATGTCCAAAAGGGACACGACCCGTGGCATGCAAATGGGTCTTTACTACCAAACAATCTCCTGAAGGCTCAATTGACAGATTAAAGGCTCGCCTTGTGGCCAAAGGTTTTACACAAACCTATGGCGTAGACTATTTTGAGACGTTCTCACCCGTTATACGAATGGGGTCCATCAGGACTATTCTTTCTTTAGCAGCCAATAAATCTTGGTCTATTTTTCAGTTAGATGTGAAAAATGCTTTTCTCTATGGCGATCTTGGTGTGTACATGATGCAGCCTCCTGGTTATGAAGTCGAGGGGGAGTACGTATGTCGACTTTGCAAAGCAATATATGGGCTCAAACAAGGTCCAAGGGCATGGTTTGACATGCTTACTACAGAAATAAGCACTCTTGGATTTCAGAGAACAACATCTGATTACTCAGTATTTGTCAGAAAACGAGCAACTAGTACTGTTATACTTGCCGTCTATGTTGATGATATGGTCGTCACCGGCGATGACTACAATGGGATATTAGAAACCAAGGCCTTCCTTCAAAAGGTATTTGTTACTAAGGATCTTGGTCCTCTACGCTACTTCTTGGACATAGAAGTACTTCGCACTACAGAAGGACTTCACCTCTCACAGAGGAAATACTGTCTGGACATTCTTACTGAAGCAGGAGTTCTCAGATGCAAGCCCTCTGGTATCCCTGCAGATCCAAAGAAACACGTCATCTCATTTGATTTTACCATTGACGATGTCACTCGATACAGAAGCCTTGTTGGTAAACTCCTCTACCTTACTGTCACCAGACCAGATATCTCCTATGCAGTAAGCAGAGCTAGCCAACACATGGAACGACCATGTTACAGCCACTGGCAGGATGTTCTACAAATTCTATGTTACTTGAAGGAATCTCCAGGGCGTGGTCTTTTTATGGGGTAAATGGACATACAGATGTTACTACATATGCTGATGCTGATTATGCAAGTTCTACAGAGGATCGGCGCTCTACTATAGGCTAGGTTATGATGGTTGGAGGAAACACTGTTACATGGAGGAGCAAGAAACAGACCGTTGTGTCCAGATCCAGTGCAGAGGCAGAGTATAGGGCAATGGCTCAAGCCACCTGTGAGATCACATGGTTATTGGCTTTTCTTCAAGAACTTGGTATTAATGTCATTACTCCTATTCCTCTATATTGTGACAACAAATCTGCAGCCTACATTGCCACAAATCCAGTGTTCCATGAACGAACCAAGCACATAGAGATCGACTTCCATTTCATATGGGATGCTGTCAAGATTGGAAGAATTACTACTCCACATATCAGCACCGATCTTCAGCTTGCAAATATCTTCACGAAAGCCTTACCCAAGAAACGTCTGTCGTGGATTGTTTTCAAGTTGGGCATGACTGATAAATATGCTCCAACTTGAGGGGGAGTGTTATGAATATATTTAGCGGCTATACGCCATTACTCATTGTAACCCTTGTAAGGGTATTTCTGTATTTCTTCTTTCATGTACTCTCTAGGGTTTCTGGGGTTTTGTCTTATGTAAGGACCCCTAGACCTATTGGAATAATCAAGCTATTAAATTTTCTCTGACAGTTAAAAATATAAAAAAATATTATTCGTTATCAAATAATCTTTTATTCGTGTCATTAGCACCGGATGTTATATCCGTTGTTGAAGATTCATATTATGGCGATTTTTTCCTTGACCTATTCATTAAAATTTATGCTAGTCATTGCCTAAATTAACGATGATTAAAAGAAACAGTCAAACAAAAATCGTTGTTATATGATTCGTTGCGAGAAATATAGTAGCGGATAAGGTATTCATTGTGAATTTAAATAATAAAGCAACAAATGATATTCATTGTTATATATTTAACTACAAAAGATATGGTAATAAATAGTAAAGTATTCATTCCTTAGACACTTTATTGTAGTGTTTATAAGTCGAAAGCTGGGTTTAATATTTTGATCGATAAATACACATATACACAAACATGTTTACACAAAAAGTTGCATCATATGACAAGATGCAGATTAATACAGTATGTATAAATCATATATTTATTATGTATTGACAAACACACGTTTAATCCATCTTAAAAAGAAAAATTGACCTATGTTCATTTACATTAAAATCCCATTTTTGTAAATACAATCCCGAAAACAAGAAGCAACTATTAGTATTCAGAAAACATATAAAAATGTGTAAATAAGAAAATCCCATTTTGATCAGATTTTTATTATACTGTGTATTTTGGAGGTATTGTTCTTCCCCTTTTTTAGTTTGATTTCCAGGCTATAGTTTTCTACAGGTCGAAGACTGAGCTGCACTTCAAGCAATGGCTTCGAATCAGATCGACGGTGATGCTTGAATGGATCTGATCACAAATCCAAGAGGTGTCACTTGTTCTCTAAACACGCAGTAGATTCTGGCTCCAGGCGGCGGGGCTCTGATCGTTCTCGATGTGATCACGGTGATGGAGAAATCTCCAACGTCGACGTCGATCGCAGGTGTTCTAATCAGCTAAAGGTCGTCTTCGGTCTCCAGATGGATCGTAGGTTCTTGGTTGTTTCACTTCGACGTTGATCTCCATATGATGATCGACTGTTCAATAATTGTCCGTATCTCAACTTTAGATACTCGCAATGGTTCTCGGAGGTTCAAGCATGCTTTGGTGTTTCAGATCTCCTTATGGATGTGTGCTCGATGATGAACACCTGCAAGTGATGATAGGGATCGAAGTAGGCGAACCTCGGCCAGGCGTTAAGGCATACACGGGTGAGCTGAAGAGCTGATAGAGGCGGAGAACATAGATCTAAACCTCCAGCCACCATGTATGGCCGGAGAGGAAGGATTATGGGAGATAGAACGGAAATGGAAGGGAATGACAGGGAACATGAACGATTGGTGATAGAACTCAGAAGTTTTGTTATCAAATCAAAGTGATATCGAAGGAGAAGAGAGGATGGAATGAGAAGAGAAATCTAAGAGAAATGAGGAGGAGGCGGAGAGATCTACCTGGATTTAAGCGGAGGAAGTGATGAAATTGTCGCCTGAGGAACCTGGAGCAGCAACTCCAGGTGGTTATCGCCTCCACGGACGGAGAAACCGGAGGCTGATGGAGGCGGAGCGCAGCTCACGCCGACGGAGATTCTTTCCCTCAAACCTCCCTCAACCTCGCTCGACGGTAGAGCTGTCACCTCACTCCGGAGCTTTAAGGTGGAGAAGAGATGCGTTAATGGCAGATCATCTTGAGGTTGAAGGAGGTTTAGTCCTTAAATAGAGGAGTTTGCTTGGGGGCCAAGGAAACGGGTGTCGTTACCGGCGAGGTGGTGGCCGCACCGCGGGGTTTGTTGGCAAACGGCCTAATGGCCTGGAGGTTGGGCGGTTGGCCGGAGAGGAAGAGGTGAGGGAGGCAGCGGCGTGGAGAAGAAGATAGAAATGGGGAAGAAAGAAGGAGAAAGGGAAAGCAGGAGAGAAAAAGAGAAAAAATAAAATAAAATAAAATAATTAATATAATTAATAATGAGTTAAATTAACAATTAGATTAAATAAATCAATTAAGATATGATTAAATATATAATTAAGTAATTAAGGAGCTAATTAAATAAATAATTTATTAAATAATTAAGTATATAATTAAATAATTACTTAAGTTAATTAATAAATAAATTATTATTATTTATTTTAATTTAAGAATAGAGTATTAATATATTAAAAAATAATATAAACACGTTACATTGTACAATTATACCAATAGGGTCTCGAAACCCACATTTGTCATACCAACTCTGATTTTAACGAAATCAGTGTCATTTGATAGATAATTAAATATATAAACCTTAAGATTGAGTTTGCTCAATTTGAAGTCCATACGGTCAGGTTATAAGGTCCAGAAAATTTAGGTAGCGCCTTCGTGTCCTCAGGATTTATTGGCATTTTGACTTAAGTTATATTTTTGTATTAATTTTTAGAAGTATTTTAGAAAAAAATTAAGTTAATCGAATTTACGGTTAATTAATTAAAAATACAAGAGGTTTCTACATATAGTACATATATACAACAGGGCTCAAACACCAAAACTCACCCGTCTTATTCTAATATTTTTTGATATTTTTAGTAAATAGTATAAATTCAGCAATGGCTGGTCCCAAGCCCGGGTAAATGAGGAGGGTTGCGTTAGGTAGCCGACAACCGGCGTAAAATAGTTGGAGACAATTTCTTAAATATTATTTTAAAAAAAATACTATTTAGGAAGTTGCCTCATGACAGTCGGATTTTTTCAACATGGATGTAAGCAAACATACAGATTTCGTTGGGGCATTCCCTACTTGCGATGCATTGCATTACTCGAATGCAATGAAAAATTGATAAGGGCCGCTACATCGCAACCTGGATGTAATTCAAAATTTGCAAGGGTTCTTGCATGAGGAACGCATGCGGGTAATTAAGCTAGTTCCGCTGCATCACCGCACGGATGCAGTCCAAAATTTACGAGAGTTCCCGCATAATGGACACATGCGAGTAAAGAAGTTAGTCCAAAAGCGATTGCAAAGGAAGTTGCGGATTGGTAGTTGTAATGTTGACACTTTAACTGGAAAATTAATGGAGATAGTGGATGCGATGGAAAGAAGGAAGATTCATATACTATATCTTCAAGAGACTAAATGGGTTGGAGAGAAAGCAAGGGAGATCGAGAAGTCAGGCTTTAAACTTTGGTATTCAGGTAAGGATAAGGGTAGAAACGGTGTTGGAGTGGTTGTTCATAAGGATTTGAAGGATTGTGTGGTTGAGGTGCAAATATTCGGGGATCGGATTATTTTGCTAAAATTGGTGCTTGAAGAAGAAATTATGAATATCATCTCCGTTTATGCACCACAAATTGGTTTAGATGAAAGGACTAAACAAGCTTTTTGGGAGGATATGGATAAGATTTTACAAGGAATCCCACAAAGAGAGATGATTTGCATAGGTGGAGATCTTAATGGACATGTGGGAAAAGATGCTTCAGGGTATGCTAGTGTTCATGGAGGACATGGTTTTGGGGATAGAAATGAAGAGGGAAAAGTCATTCTGGATTTTTAATGGCATGTGATCTTTTCATAGCAAACACTCTCTTCAAGAAGAGGGAGGAGCATTTAATTACTTATAAGAGTGGGCCAACTAGAACACAAATATATTACTTTGCGTTGAGGAGAAGAGATCGGTTGTGTTGTAAAGATTGCAAAGTAATCCCAGGAGAGAGTTTGACAACACAACATCGATTGTTAGTCTTGGATGTGCAAATAAGAGGCCTGGTAAAGAAAAGGAGGGTTCCTAATATCACTAGAACTAGATGATGGAATCTTCCACTGAAGCAATCGAGCTTCAAGGAGAAGGTTTTAGAAGACTTATCTTGGAATTGTAGCGGAAGTGCAAACTAGATTTGGGAGGCAGTAGCATCTTATATCCGAAAGGTAACCAAAGAGATAACTAGGCGAGACGAAGGGAGGAGCTCCAGGTCAAAAGGAGGCTTGGTGGTGGAGTGAAGGGGTGCAAGAGAAATTAAAAATTAAAAGAGCATGCTTTAAGACTATGTCTAAAGATGGAACAACGGAAACTGTCACAAACTACAAAACATCGAAGAAGGAAGCAAAGAAGGCTGTAAGCGAAGCTAAGTCAAAAGCTTATGAGGTTTTTTATAAAAATCTCGACTCTAAGGAGGGTCAGAAAGATATATTCAGGTTGGCCAAAGCAAGAGAAAGAAAGATCAAATACCTTTCTCAAGTGAGATGCATTAAGGATGAGGAAGGTCACGTTCTTGTTACTTAGAAGGACATAGAGAATAGATGGGAGCAGTACTTCCATAAACTTTTCATTGGGGAAGGAAATAGAGAGATCACTTTGGGTGATCTAGCTAGTAGGAAAGTTACTTAATTGTGCAAGCTATAGACAAATACAAAGAAAGAAGTAGAGGAGGCTTTGAAGGTTATGAGACATGGGAAAGGTGTAGGACCGGATGACATCCCTGTAGAAGTATGGAGAGTTTTAGGTGAGCCCGATTTGACTTGGCTTACGAATCTATTCAATGTTATTTGGCGAAGCAAGAAAATACCTGAAAATTGGAGGAGGAGTATCGTGGTGCCTCTTTATAAGAATAAAGGAGACATTCAAAATTGTTCAAATTACAGAGGTATCAAGCTGATGAGCCACACTATGAAAATTTGGGAACGTGTGATCGAAAGAAGGCTGAGGAAAGTTTCCAACATAAAAGAAAATCAATCGGATTCATGTCAGGTCGCTCAACTATTGAAGCCATCCATTTGCTAAGGAGAACAATGGAGATTTATAGAGCTAAAAGGAAGAACCTCCATATGATCTTTATTGATTTGGAGAAGGCTTGTGATTCTGTCCCACAAGAGATATTGTGGAAAGTTTTGGAGAAGAGACAAGTACATGTCCTATACATTAACCTCATAAAGGACATGTATGATAGGGCTTTATCTTGTGTAAGGACCCCGTCTGGGAAGACTGACTATTTTGACATCAACATTGGTTTACATCAAGGTTCAACTTTGAGTCCATTTCTTTTTACTTTGATTATGGACGAGTTACAAGTCACATTCAAGATGAGTTACCTTGGTGTATGTTATTTGCTGATGATATTGTGTTGATTGACGAGACTAGAGATGTAGTAAATGAGAAGCTTGAGGTCTGGAGACAGCATTGGAGACTAAAGGATTTCGTATAAGTAGGGATAAGACGGAATATATTGAGTACACCTTTGATGGAAGTAATGGTGAAGGAATTGAGGTGAAGATTGATAACAATAACATTCGGAAGAGAGATTTTTTTAGATATTTGGGGTCTATTTTGCAACAAGATGGGGAAATTGATGGAGATGTTACGAATAGAATAAATGCAGGCTAGCTAAAGTGGAGAGGAGCCTCTGTTGTTCTCTGTGATAAGAAAATTCCTTTAAAAATTAAAGGAAAGTTTTTCAAAGTAGTTGTGAGTCCTGCTATGCTATATAGATCTGAATGTTGGCCTGTGAACCATAGACATGTGCAGAGAATGGTTGTAGCAGAAATTAAAATGCTAAGGTGGATGTTAGACACACACACGTAAAGATCAGATTTCTGAATGATGCAATCAGAAAGAAAGTTGGTGTAGCTCCGACCGAGGATAAGATGCGAGAAAACTACTTAAAGATGGTTGGTCATTTGCAAAAAAGATCAACTGATGCACCAGTTAGGAGATGCGAGTGTTGGGATGTTGAGCCGGTTAAGAGAGGGCGAGGACGACCCAAGAAATGTTGGAAAGAGACTATATGACGGGATCTTAGTTTTTTGGATATAAGCCCGGGATTGACCCAAGATAGATCTGAATGGAGATGAAGAATCCATGTAGCCGACCCTACTTAATTATGGGAAAAGGTTTGTTGTTGTTGTTGTTGTTGTTGTTATTTTTAGTAAATAGTATTATTAATAAAACAGTTTAAAAGTGAGTTTCATGCATTTGGAGTTTTCTATAAATATTATGAACCTCGGAAGTCGGTTTTTACGGTTTTTCGGTTCATTGTAATATTTTTATTTTTATATTAAATAATTTTTTCTAATATTTTACAAAATAATACATCTTTTTATGAACAACTTTTGTAAGAAATATTTTGATAGGAATTTTCTATGTGATAAATAAATAGGTGAAATATTTATAATGTGAAAAATATATTTAATGTACAATTATGGTCTCGATTTTCTTTATTTTAATCAGTTAAGATCCCTATCTCCCCCTACTTATTTATTTTATCGACCAAGTCAATATTGACATGATCTCAGGGTTAGGATCGGTCTGTATATATATTATAGGATTTTTATCAGTTGTGCCAATCTGAGATATTGCAGTATCAGTTATGCTCCTATCTTGTGGGAATATCAGTTGTGCCCCAACTTCTTGTCGTTCTATCACTTGTGCCCCTCAGTTGCTCTGACCGTCAATAAGTTGAACTTAACCATGGTTTAATCAAACCATGGTGTGTTAGAGGGGTATATTTGGAAAAATATCCCACACCTTCGCGTTGATGGATCTGCACTACTTCTTCAAGCACTAACATTCCCGTAGACGACAATGACGACGTCGATGATGACAAGGATGAGGACAAGGGTCGGGGAGGGCGCCGCCCATGCGTGCGGCGGAGGCGAACTAACTCAGAAGGGTCGTACGGACGCCAAGGCGAGGAGGAGGGTATCGGCCAGTGGAGGCAGGGACGGGGGAGGTGGGGGTGACCTGGGGGTGGGGGCGGGGGGAGGAGGCAGGCAGGGTGAGGGAGAGGTGCGGGGGCAGCAGGGGCAGGGGGCGACCTGGGTCGGGGGAAGGAGGTTGGGCAGGGGAGCTGCGGGGGCGGCGGGGGAAGAGGGCAACTTGGGTCGAGGGGAGGAGGTTGGGCAGGGGGAGCTGCGGGGGGCGGCAAGGGAAGGGGGTGACCTGGATTGGGGGAGGAGGTTGGGCAGAGGGAGCTGCGGGGGCGGCGAAGGCAGGGGGCAACCTGGGTCGGGGGGAGGAGGTTGGGCAGGGGGAGCTACAGGGGTGGCGGGGACAGGCGGCGAATTGGGTCGGGGGAGGAGGTTGGGCAGGGGGAGCTGGGGGTGGTGGGGGCAGGGGTAACCTTGGTCAGGAGGAGGAGGTTGGGCAGGGGGAGCTGCGGGGCGGCGAGGGCAGGGGGTGAGATGGATCGGGGGGAGGAGGTTGGGAAGGGGGAGCTGCGGGGGCGACGGGGGCAAGGGGGTGACCTAGGGGCGGGGAAAGGGGAAGCGCGGGGGCATAGGGTGCACCTGGGGGCAGGGGAGGAGGCGCAGGTAAGGCGGTAGAGGAGCAGGAGGAGGAAGAGAAGGGAAGCAGAGGAAGATGATGGGGAAGGAGGAAGAAAGATGAGAAAAAGACATTTTCAGCTTTTACTTCTAGTTTAATTCCTGTTATATCGCAAAGTTAACGTCCGTTTGCATTGAAAATGAACGGTAACTAACCTAGGGGCACAACTGATAGAATAGCAAGAAATTGGGGGCACAACTGATATTCCCAAAAAGATAGGGGCATAATTGATATTGCAATATCTCGGAAGAGCACAAATGATAAAACCCTATATTATATACACCCTTCTTTTTTCTTTCAATTGTTTTTTCTCTTTATTATTTTATTTTGGATAAAATAAGTGTTAAATATATAATATTAACAAATGTGATTAAAATGTTAATTAGTGGAAATTTATATGCATTTTACCAATGATTTTAGCCAAACATGATGGGGTCTCTATGCATTATCGCGGTGGCATTTAAGTGCATTTCCTTGAATATTTTTGGGATATTTACACCCATAACCCTGAGTAATCTCGTAATTACCCCAGAAACCCTCTATAAATCATAATTACACCCAAACCCTTGAATAAGTGTTCCGTTCTACACTCGTAACCTTCCGTTATTTTAATCCATTAACTCAACTGACATTTGAGTTAATCTAACCCATCTCGGATCCAACGGTCGAAATTAAATAAAAACACAAAAAGAAAAAGAAAAAAAAACCCAGTCACCCCTTCTCTTCCTCCTCCAGCGCACCCCCTCTCCACCCCATCCCACCCGCCTCCTTGTCCGTCAACCACCTCCCCTCTCTTCCTCCACACTCCTTCCTCTTCCTCCACCCACAACGTGTCGCAACCCCCCCCCCCGCCCTCTTCCTCCTCCAGCCCCCTCCCACTTCCTCCGCCCACAACCTGCCGCAACACCCATCTCTTCCTCCTCCAGCCCCCTCCCACTTCCTCAGCCGATAAACCACCGACCACCTCCCCTCTCTTTCTCCTCCATCCCCTCCACTTTTCGCCGCCCACATCCCACCAACCACCTCCCCTCTCTTCCTCCTCCACTCTCCTCCCCTTTCCTCCGCCCATAGACTGTCGCAACCTCCCCTCTCTTCCTCCTCCAGCCCCTCCCATTTCCTCTGTCAACAACCCATCGACAACCTTCACTCTCTTACTCCTCCAGTCCCCTCTACCTTTCTGTCTCCTTTTTCTTCTTCAATTGAGCTCTCCTCTTGCAGAGGCTCCTCGTCCTCTCTAGTGCCAATCTTCCTCCTAATCCCCAGAGTTTCCATCCTCTTCAAAGTGGCGGTCCTCGTCAGAGATGATGAACGCGGGAGATGATGAACGTAGGAGAAATGCGGGAGAAAGGGTGGCACGCCGGGGGACGCGGTGAGATGCAGGGGGTGTTTGCTGGTGGGCGATGGGGGTGGGGGGGCGGGGGGGTCGGGCTCGGGGAATGCAGGAGTAACCGGGTGGTGAGGTTCGGGGATTGCAGGTCGGAGCTCGGGAGGCAGGGGAGGGGATTTCCGGGACTGTAGGCGCGATCGAGGGTTGGGGTTCGGGGATTGCAGGTGCTTGCGGGGAGGGAGGCGATGGAGGCAGGGGACCGGGAGGTGGGGTTCGAGGACTGCAGGCATAGGGAGTGGAGGGGTCGGGGCCCGGGACTGCAGGTGCGGCCGGGGGGAAAGGGGTCGTGCGGGTTGCTGGAGCTTGCGGGAAGGGGGGTGGATGCAGGGCGAGGGGGCGTGCGGACGGGGCCTTTGCTGCAGATGGGGTGGGGGGGATGCAGACGATGAACGGGGGAGCTAGAGTGCGGCGCGACGGATGTAGGGGACCAGAATGGGGGGGGGGTGTTGGGGCCTTTGTTGGAGATGCAGGTGGCACGGGTGGGGGTACGGATGGGGGAGGGGGGTGCTGGAGGGCGGCGCGCGAGGGGACGGTGGTGGGGAGGTTTGCTGGAGGGTGGCAAGCGAGGGG
Source organism: Ottelia alismoides (assembly GCA_037367405.1). Lineage (NCBI taxonomy): Eukaryota > Viridiplantae > Streptophyta > Magnoliopsida > Alismatales > Hydrocharitaceae > Ottelia > Ottelia alismoides. The sequence continues at coordinate 143,645 of JAZKJV010007293.1, forward strand.
GTTTGAGGGGGCATTCCTTGAGAATGTGATTTTGTTCTAGGGGTAAAATTGTCTGAAAAAGATGGAATCTGTTAAAATTAACGGCATAAACGGATGGAAGTTGACACAGGGTTAGGTAATGTAAGGGTTAAACATTATTCAGGGTTGTAGGTGTAATTCGTGTTTGCGCAGGGTTCCTGGGGTAATTACGAGATTACTCAGGGTTATGGGTGTAAATATCCCAATATTTTTTCAAACACGATGGGTCTGTTTAGTTACTCCGATGGGGTGAGTTGGGATAACCTCATGTGAATAGCAGTTGTTTGGATGATTATTAGGGTTTGGCAGGGTTGGAATAAGAAATGTGATGTGATGTCACATTAATTGTGATGGAAATCCAATCCAAGAATGGAGGGAGTAAACTGGGTTACCCCTATGTGGGATAACCCAGTAACCAAGCGGACCCAATGTTTAATCATTTTGTGAGTAACATGTTTGCTTACTTCCTTATAATAATGTGCATGGATCCTCTGAAGAGACCGGCTGTAAAGAGGAGCGCGCCTCGAACTGCAGCTCACAAAGTAAGAGCTAAGAAAACCCATATTTCCCGCTCAATCTTAATCGATCGACTCGAGATTGAAGGGAAGGATCTTATTCCAGTGAGCAGCGGCGGTAGTGAAAGGTGTTGGAAAGCGAAAGTTGGGCAAGCGAGCAAAACGTTCAAATAGAACATCTTCTCCAACGGCTACTTTCGCTCCACCCTTCTCTCTCTCCCCTGCAAACAAACAAACTTCTCCACCTTCCACCTAAAAACCCATCATCCCCGCCCCCACTTCCACGCCGCCAAAGATCTCACATCTTCCACCACCCGCGAGCTTCCACATCTGCAGCCATGGATCCGAAGAAGCCCATCCTGAATGTTCCTTCCTCCATGCAGATGTCCCTCCGCCTCGACACGCTGCCACCTGCCCTCTTCCCCCTCCCCAAGACCCTCTCCCCTTCCAAGACCACCTACAGCGATCGCTTTATACCGTGCAGGTCCTCCTCGAGGCTCCAGAACTTCGATATCTTGGATAGATCCTCCCCCGTCAAGGAAGGTGCCAACGAACTCTACAACCGCTTGCTTAGAGCAGAGCTCTTGGGAGAGGACATGGGGATGGGATCTCCCGCTGGGAAGAACTCGCCGATAAGCCCAAGCAAGAATCTCTTCCGATACAAGACGGATCACTCGGCTCCAAGCTCGCCGTTTCAAAACGGGATTGGGGGACAGCGGTCTGCTTGGTGTTGGCACGGCGTCAACACCCCCGCCGAAGCCTCCTAGGAAGGTGGCCAAGACGCCTCACAAGGTGAGACCCAACAACGATATCATCTTTGCGGAGATTTTGCGGGAAAGATTGATTCTTGGCTTGAATTTGAGGTGGGCTTGCATGCAGGTACTTGATGCGCCCTCCCTGCAGGATGACTTCTACTTGAACCTTGTCGATTGGTCCTCTCAGAATGTTCTAGCTGTTGGGTTGGGGACGTGTGTTTACTTGTGGACTGCAACAACCAGCAAGGTGGATTGAACTAGCTTGGAGTTTTTGGAATTTGGTGATGTGGGTTTTGGAGATCTTGGGTTTGCTGTCTAATATAGGAGAATTTTCGTAGATATCATGAATCATGGTTAACGAAATAATGGAGTTGTATCCAGGTGACGAAGCTGTGTGATTTGGGCCCAAGAGATAGTATATGTTCGGTTCAGTGGACCAAGGAAGGTTCATATCTTGCAATAGGAACTGCTCTTGGTGAAGTGCAGGTAAGTCCATGGAACTAATGATAATCCTCTCTCTTTTTTAATTTCGTTTTCTGCATTTTGTTATGCAGCTTGTATATCTTGTTTGGGTGATACCAAGTAGGCAGAGTTTAAGAATTCCTTGGATAATCTGACTACTTATTATGCTGTTTTTCAAAATTGGTTTTCGTTATACTGCAATTTATTACATGGGGACAATGAATTTTACAGGACATAGTGTTCTTGTTTTGTAGTTGGATTGATTAACAAAATCTGGAAAATAGTTGCAAGTCTTGAGCATTAATTACTGGGATGTCTTGAGGAAATTCAATTACGAGATGATTAGAAAGAAAAGATGTAAACTGAGGGGATGTATTTGTTTTGAATGACACAAAACCGAACTGAGAAAACTCCCGTTCTTCTCTTTGATTATGGTGACAAAATGATACCCTATGGATGGATTTCTTGCTAATTTGGTCAGGAAAGTTTCTTAACATTGTGATGATCGGACATTTGTATGTAATGACATATGAAGGAGCTTGAAAATGTGATTTATCTGCATGGTAGATATGGGATGGCACTCGATGCAAGAAGATCCGCACCATGAATGGTCATGAGACAAGAACTGGTATCTTGCATGGAGTTCACGCGTTCTATCGTCCGGAAGCAGGGATAAACACATTCTTCATCATGACCTTCGTGTTCCGAATGACTTTGTGAGCAAGCTTGTGGGCCACAGATCTGAGGTGCAGCGACAAATTCAGAGCACTCGAACTGCTTGAAAGTTAAATGTTTTCTCTGGTCTTGATTTTTCATCATTCCATTGCTTCTCACTCCAGGTATGTGGACTGAAGTGGTCACATGATGACAAACAGCTCGCATCGGGAGGAAATGATAACCAGGTTTAATCAACAACATTTCATTACCTCAAGTCTATTTAAACTCTCACAACTTCGCAATCACGAACTCAAGTAGCTCCTTGTGTGAATTAGCTGCTTGTGTGGAGCCAGCAATCCCAGCAACCAGTGCTAAGATTTACGGAACATACTGCTGCTGTTAAAGCCATTGCTTGGTCCCCTCATCAACATGGTATTCTTGCATCGGGGGGAGGGACGGCCGATCGATGCATCCGCTTCTGGAACACGACGAATAGCAAGATGCTGAATTGCATTGACACAGGCAGCCAGGTTCTTCCATCGCTTCTCTACCCAGTTATCCATAGACCTGATATATTGAAAGTGTAACTTGTTTTCACCAGGTTTGTAATCTATCATGGTGTAAGAATGTGAATGAGCTGGTCAGCACTCACGGGTACTCCCAAAACCAAATAATGTTATGGAAATACCCATCTATGCAGAAGGTAATATTCGGTTGCCTTTGTTTTATTCTCTCATCTACGTTACAATAAAAAAAATTAAACCGAACATATCACAATTCCGCATCCTAGATTTTATTGGAGAATCCCCTTTCTTTCAGAAGCCAAAGAATGGATGTTCAATTTCATTAGAATATATTTTTTTTGTTAAAGGTAACTGAACACTATCATCAACATAAGAACATATATTCACATGCAAAATTATTAGACTGCTCGTTGTTTTAAATAGGTATTTAGTAGGCACGATTCTTTCACAAAAAATGGATTCTCTTGTTCCTTTAAAGAGGGGGATTTTCTCCCAGTAGATGCAGAATGATGTCGCAAAATATTTGTATTATAGCCCATTGGCATTATTTGGACAAGGGACGAAAAATCAGCTTCTGTTGGGCCGTCCATATGTGATAATAAAAGGATCAAATTGTAATTGGAACAAGATATGGTTTGAAATCAATTTAATTTCAAACTTTTAGTTTTAGACTTCTGCTATGATGACTCTCTGTGGCAATTGATTGGATTTTAGCTGATCAACCAAATTGATCAGCCATACCTCTAAATAGATTGATGCTCTCTAGGAAACTTTGGAATCTTCTGACATTTGGACATCGGAGAGCAAGATATTACAACTCTAAAAATTACACTCTCTACTTATCATCACTTACTTGTGGTATTACAGGTAGCTACTTTGACAGGCCACAGTCTCCGAGTACTATATCTAGCCACTTCGCCGGATGGACAGGTCTAGTTTCAATATGGCTGCACCGTTTCCAATGTCGTCATTTTTTTGTATATCATATTTGACATTTTCCTGCCCAAGAAAATTACAGACAATTGTAACGGGAGCAGGAGATGAAACTTTGAGGTTTTGGAATGTCTTCCCTTCCAAGAAAGCACCTGTATGTGATTTAAGTTACTCTCTTGACTGCCTTTAAAAAACACTAAATTTATAACCTCATAAACAAGATGTTTTATTTTTATTTCCAGGCTCCAGTTCGTGAAAGTGGGATTTGGTCGTCGGGACGGACATACATTCGATGACAGCATTGCTGATGTACACATGTAATTTATTAATTGGTTTGACGCTCGCTACAAGTTACTGGCTGACCAATACTAGGATAACAGTTCAAAAGAAATGGTTTCTCAGATTTTTTAACCAGCCTCACAACCAGAGTGCAGGATTGGAAATGAGCTTTTTGGTTAGTTTGGATCTTCCTCTTTTGGAAGGAGCTCATCTTTTAAGCAGAAGAAATTTGTATTGAATATGTTGCATTTCTTCCGCAGTAAGTTGCATAATTTGTTCTGTGTATTCTGAGGTGACCTGGTTTTTTCGGCTAATATTGGATTCTGTGTATTCTGAGGTGCATGGAAAAATATGATCAACTTTGGCAGCAATAAAGGAAGATCAAAGAATTCCTAATTGCTTATTTTAGTGACTTTATTTTAGGATTTCTATCACTTGTGCCTCTCAGTTAAATGGACGTTAATTTATGGACACGATATTAATTATTAATAATATCGAGGGCAATTGCGTCATCACCTCCTCCCCCTCCAGGCCCTTCCTCCACCACCTCCCACCTCTGCCCCCTTCTCTGTATCAATGAGTCCTCACCGTGGTTCCAGAACGTGAAGAAGCAACTACGTCACTCGGAGCATCAGACGAAACCCTTATCTCAAGTCTATCATGCAAGAAATACCCAACATTCACCTGTACAAGCCTTCAACAATCTGGAGCAGACCAACTTCTCTAAGCCACGTATTCATCATCAAGACCCACCTGGAGCATTCAACACAAGCTTCTCCATCCGTGAGAAGCCCAATAGATTCCGCTGAAGCCATTCCTATGCACGAATAGTAGCATAACCTCGACGCACTTACCTCTCATCAATGCCATCCTTTGCGCGAGATCTGCAGCATGTGATTTGATGCCTCTAATATTGCATTGAAGATCAATCAAGACAAATCTAGTATAGATCACATGTTGTGGCTTTAAAATTGGACTAAAAGAGACTACTTAGGTATGAAGTAGGAAATATCGAATCATAAGACACCACATCTCGATATTTTCATCGATATTCTGCAACCCCTGGCTAGAATTCCACGAATTTGATGGATCTACAGCATTTTCCTACGGTTTGGACGCGGAGCATTGAATAATAAGGAAGAGTATTGTCGAGAGCCAGTACAATTAATATATTGGTTCTGCTGTATAATCTGCAATCCACCACGGAAGACGACCTTGACGTCAACAACATCAGCATGTACCAAAGCCAGAGACTGCAAGCAATAGAGCGGCATCGACCTCTGCCCCTTGCTCGAACAGGGATGAACATGAGCCCTACCCTCTTGTTTAGGTGAAGTTCAGTCCCAGCTCCAGATCATGGTACACTTTTATCACTTTAATCATACCACGGTTTGAACAAATCGAGGTTTAGTTCAACTCATTGACAGTCATATTAATGGAAGGACACAACTGATAACGGTGCAAGAAGGTAGGGGTACCACTGATTTTCCGAAAAAAAGGATGGACACAACTGATATTGCAGAAGTTAAAAAGGGTGATTGTTGGCCACTTGTTTAGCAGGCGAGCTGTATGAACCGGAAATATGCCAAAAAGGGTCCAGTATTTTTTGAGTCTACATAAAAGATAGAATCTAAATTATTATTCTATACTTGGATGTACATTAGATTCAGGTTGATTGGTTGTCATGGATGATCATTTAACTGACCGTGCCTAAGTCTCCGCAAGAGTTGAACATTCATGCTTCAAGGAATATTTAAGGAATAGAATAGAGTTCACCATTTAACATAGTGTACCTATGTCTCTGCAAGGGTTAAGCATTCATGCTTCAGGGAATATTTAAAGATTGGAATCGATCTGTTTATCTTGACCCTATCTTTATCACGTGACTATTTGAGATATCGAGTTAAGTTTAAAAATTATATGCTGAATGATCTAAGTACTCTCTTCCCTTGTAGAAAAATACATGTTTATTTTAATTATGGTAAATTACGAAAAAAGGCCCCAACTATATGCTGATTCACATATAAGGATTTCATTTTTCAAACGAAACAAAAAAAAACATCCGAACCTATTTTTTGTCTTAGATACGGGCCTTCTATGCGACATTAAACCCTAAAGCTGAAAATTTGAGCACTTCTTTGTTACATTTTAAAAAATGAGACTCATAATTGGGAATCAATGTATAGTTGAAGCCTTTTATGAAATTTATCTTTTTTTTTATTATATGTGAATAAAGTGTCCTTGCTTCACGTAAAGGTTCACAACCTCATAGCGTTTAGATAAAACAATTATTGGGAGTTAGCATTTCCTTTATTTCTTTGAATATGTGGAATGGGAATGATAAATCTCCTATTCTTTTCATTGGTATGTGATTTAATCTAAAACTAACTTTAAGTTACATGCATTTAATTGTGTTTTCATGCGAAAGTATGTATCCTTTGAAATTTTGTATATAAATAACACTCCAAAACAAACCAATAAGCCTTTCCTAAACTTTGATGAGAGAGAGATTGAGAAAGAGAGAGATAAAGGAGTGAGAAAAAATCCGGAGAGAGAAAAAAAATAAAAGAGATGAAAAGCGGGTGAAAAGGAGTTAGGGCTTCCGTGCACATACATAAGTACATAATCATATTTCTTTTACTTAGTAGATATGCGTATATACTCTCACATAATACTAAAGCACATATGAATGCAGATGTATATATTTGAATGCTCACTCATGTATATATGCATGCATTGCATACACCACTATGTATCTTCAAGCATACATGCACATGTATGCACACATACATATATAGATTTTCGTGCACAATATCGACGCATATATACCAATGTGCGTACGTGTGCGCACACACAAACACCTAATAAATATATATGTATGTACACATACATTCACATAGATGTATGTATAGATATATGTATTTATACACATCATACATACATAGATGTTGAGACATACAACATACACAATTGTGTATATAAGTACGCACATACCTAACAAAAAATGTATGATATGTATGTATGGACACATACATTCACACTTACTTGTATGTATAGATATGCATTTATGCACAAGATAGTTACTTGTTTATCTCCAAGTTTGTTTTAAAGATGACATACATACATATATCGCAGTCGCTCGCTTATATACTTGTTTATAGGAATGCAGAACATTTCAGTAAAGATCTCAATTACGAATTATTAACTACATACTACAAATTGTTAGATTGTAAAAGCTTAACTTTCATTTATTTAATCAAATTTGTAATGTTGTATTTTACATTGTATATGGCAAAGTTGTAACCTCAAATTATACTGTCATAATATTCCAAATACGAACATGTCAAAGAACTTAGAACTGATCGACCATATCTCTTCATTGATCGAGACATGATCGACCATACCTCTTCATTGATTGATTAGATATGATCAACCTTTAGGATTACCTGATCGATCGGGACTAATCAACCACATAAACTACATGATTGATCATATTTTTGAGTATCATACTCCAACAATCATCAAATGATCGATCATATTGTAGGAATCATTAATAAATTTGAGATGATCAATCAACTGATTTTGCATTATTGGTTATTAGTATAGAATCTTATTGATTTCTTTCTTATTTTATTTCCAATGACTATATTCTCTTGGATTCTTATATAAGGGACCCCATACTCAAAGTTAGAAGAGACACAATGCACTCTAGCTCTCTACAAGTGAAGAAAAATATTCTAGAGTAATATTCTCTTATTTCTCTCTGGTTCTTTAAGTTCTTCGATATTTCTGAGGGAATAGTTCTAAAGATAGTTTCTTCAAGGAAAGCTTTCAGCAAGCATCATTTGATCGCCTCCAAGTGTTTTAGTTCTTCTAACATCGGTTAGAACAATTTTGGCAGGTTATTGATATCGCTCCCGCACCCTTAGTTAATTCGGTCAAATTAATGTCCAAATTAATGTTAATAATTCGTTGCAGTCGGATACGAGAGGCTAATCAAAAAAACCACTTATCGATTAATGTTAAGTTAATTTCAAGCGGCGGATTTTTTTTACTTGGTGAAGTCCAAGGTCGAACTCAGGGAGGCATCTATCTCCTTAGGTGAATTACAGCAATTTTTCAAGTGTTGATGTTCGAGGATCAATTTTTTTGGTCTTTTTAATTTTTATGCAGACATATGCAGACAAGGCGAGCTAATTTAACGTTTAATTTAATTGATGTATCAAATGAAGTCCAAAAATAATGAAAATTGGCCAGATGATTATTTATGATGAAAATGACCTACACTAATTTTTTGGAATTTTTCGACTCAAAATAAATTTTCTATGAATTAAATAAACAGACAGAGTGATTTTCAGTATTTAATTTTTAATAAATATCAAATCACAATTTTTTCAAGAACTAAAATTATCCTAGGTGGCTCTAATGATAAGGGACCTAGGAAAATTAACAGAACTTAATTTTACTGTGAAATGAATTAACTAAAATTAATTTAAGAAAATCACTAAACTATTTATTTAGGCCTTGATATGCGTGCAAATGCTATGAAATTTTTATGGTGTGTAAAAATGATGTCCTTAAGCTACTGTGAATTTTTGATGATTTTTGAAGGCACGGATAATTAATTAAAAATCAAGAGGCATCACTGGGCAAAATATGTCAACAATGCACCAATTAATTCATTAATAATTCAAATAAGCCTACAAAAATTCGACACGTGTGCTCATAGACAGAGGACAAAATTTCCAACAACATGCAATTTTTAGAATCTCAAAATGATGAAAAGTGCACTCTAGGGACACGTGCAAACATAGGGGTGTAAATGCAATACTGGAAATTAGAACTTCAATAAATAAATATGCAGACAGGGACTAAAATGCAATTACCGATAATATGGTGGACTCTTATGCAATTTCTCCAAGGGACACGTGCTCCTCACGTGGGGTCTGCTTCACAGGGACCTCTTTGTAATTTTGGAAAGCTTCAGGGGCATCTGTGCAATTAACCCAGGCGCACGTGCTCCTCACGTGAGCGACCTAGGTTCGGAGGGCGTCGGTGGCTCGGAGCGAGGCTCGGGTCCTCTGGAGGTTCGGACTACGGCTCGGTGCAGCCTCGGGTCGCCCGAGCCTAGGCTTGGAGGCCGAGGCTCAGACTCGTCGACGTGGCGGCCTGAAGGCCCTCGGATCAAGATGGATCCAAGGGTTGTCGATGAAGATGCGTGGCAACTGGAGAGCCGTCAGATCGGAGGCGCGATCAACGGTCGAGGACGGGCGCGGTGAGGGAACACGTGGCGGGACGAGGGCCGTTCGATCGGTTGATCGAACGGCTGCTGCTACTTCGTCTCGAACGGTCCTCCGCCACCTGCGGAGGAGAAGGCGGAGCTCCGATGAAGCTGGCCCTACTCTGCCTCGGTCGCTGGGCATCGATGAAGCGCTTCGTCGGCTCCCACGTAGCTCGGACGAAGCGGGAGCGTACGGCGAAGCCTCCGGTGGCCTCAAGATCCTTGGAGATGTGCTGAAGCTCGACGTCGATGAAGCTCGAAGGGAGCTCCGGTGAAGCTCCGGCCAATGAAGGAAAGAGGACCTGCAAATAATTAGGTGTATATCCGAGGCGTGCAAGTGCTCGTGGAGAAGTTTGGCGTGATCGGCGAGGCCTAAAGTGGAGTTTGGTGGTCCGGCGAGCGAGCTCCAGCCAAATGGCGGAGCTGTTGGTCAGAGGGATGTGAAACGCGTCGTCGGAGTGTGCAGAAGGTACCGCGAGGACCGGAGCTCCTTCGCGGAGCTCGGAGGAATGAAAATGGAACGGGAAGCTAACGGTGGCCGGCGAATAAGTTGCGAGAAATCAAAGAAAAATTATGGAGAAGATCAGAAGGAGGCGGACGGGGTTACCTGGGGAATGGAGCTCGGGTTTGAGCTCCAGGTCTTCGCTCAAGGGATAGGTACGGTCCCGAGCTCGTGCAGCTTCGCGGTGAAGGCTGCGACACGGCGGTGGCGGCCGTGGATCTCGCCGGGGTCGATTCCTTGTCTTCGCTCGAAGACTCACTCAATTGCTGTCACCAAAGGGTTGGTCTGAGCTCGAGGCACCTCCCTGGAGTGGCGGATGGGGGTGAACGTCGCCGGTGACGACGTATTTATAAGGTGAAGGAGGTGGCAGTGCTGGCAAAGTAGCGAGGTTGGTGGTCGACGTGGGGTGACTATGGTGGAGATGGTGGAGCTTGAGGGAGCTGGCGAGGGAGAGGGATGAGTGGGTAATGTCGTGGAGGTGTCAGCGGCCGGAGGAGATGGCCGACGTGCGTCCAAAAATAGGAAGGGGGCGCCCCTCCCGCAATGCAAGGGACGTGGGGGAGAGGGGCGCCCAGAGGTAGGAGACGAGGTCTCCACCGTTGGATCTTGTGATCCAATGGTGGTGATCAGAGTGTGGTGAGCGGGTAGGATTTGATCTGGGGCGCGGAGATGACGGGCCGTGATGGAGCCACGTGGCGAGATGAGGGTGAAGCGCACGCGAACGGCCTGGATGAGGAGATAGGGTTGATCAGAGGGCCACGATTCGCAGGAAGAAGGGCGGCTGCGATGAGAGGATCGGGGATGCGATCAAGCGGCGTAGATGCCGCCACGTGGCTTGCCCTGGTGAAGGCGCTCATGTGTGGTGCAGATCGAGGCGAGGGAAGATCTGACGGCCATGGATTTAAACGTGCGTGGAAAAGGCTGGACCGTTGGATCTGAAGCGAGATCCAACGGCTGAAGGCGCGGGCGGATGAGGCGAGGGGAGGCGGGCCGCGTGGCGCAACCAGAGGGCGCCACGTGGCCTGCTGTGAGTGGCTGGAGTAAGAGACACGTGTAGAGAGAAGAGGGAGCCGAATTTGGAAAAACTCAAAACATGAAAGTTGTAGATCTCGATGAGATCTACAAGTTTCATGTTGACCAAAGACGGAGATGAGGTCAAATATGATACATAAATACAAGGATACATAAATATGCATATGTAGTATACAAAGTGACCCAACAACCCAAGTTTCTCATACGAGCTCCAAATTCAATGAAATTAGTCTCATTTTAAAGGTCTTTTAATATGTAATGTTCTAAGAGTGAGTGGACCTAATTCAGACTTTGTATGAGGGCTTTATGAGTGTTTTAATGTACAAGGGTTCTCAGGCTATTTTGGCTATTTTACAAGGGTGATTTTTGGCATTCTTCCCTATATTATTAAGAAATATATATATTATAGAGAAGAAGTTATTTTGGTGAAGAAGTATTTTACAGGGGATTTTTGGCTTCTTATTTAAATGCAGATGAGCTGCTAAAATGCGTGAATTATGGATGCATGCATGAGTGTTATTTATGCAAGATAAAAGGAAATATGCCTCTATTTTCTCGGGAACAAGGCTCTATTTTTGACTTTTGATGTGATGAATCACAGATTCATCAACCCCCTATACTTAAACCTTGCTCGTCCCCGAGCAACTAAAATGAAATGCAAGAGTGAAATGATTTTGGGTTCCAAACCAAAGTCATGAACAAAAGTTGAAAATGGAGCCTGACTCGAACTTTGGATTAATTGTGTGGCGGAACCTTATTTGGACCTGGACTTAAGACCTAACAGACTTCAAGTTCCACAAGTCTTCTATTCAAGACGCCTCAATAGTCAGGTCAGAACAAATCCTCAAACGCAAATTTCTGATGACTATGATTCTTACTTGTACTGTGTAAGTGATTTGTAACTCTCCACATCAGACATGGCTCGGAACCAGCCTCCTCTAACAAGGTAACTCAATAACCCGGTCCAGTAACTCATTCCTCGAGGAGCGGGGTATTCCCTTCTAAGTTCAAGTGCGACCAACTCAAGAGGAGGGGGTAGAGAAGAGAATGGACGGTAGCCAGTGTAGCTACCTATCCCGGGATGCCTGACCAGTGTAGCCAAGTCATCCAGCTGCATTTCTTTACTAGTATACAGGCTCCGACAGGTTTTTTTTTTTTGAACCTGTCTGATTTTTTTTCCAACAAGAGCAGCATGTACATCAGGAGTTTTTCCTCTTGAGTCAGTAGACTATCCCTCTTTTGAAGCATTATTGCAACCCACAGCATCCTGTCCTTAGATGTCAACACCACCAGACTAGGTTGAGATGCACTACCCTCCCTAGAGGAGGACGGATGTTTCCACCCGTGTGCTACTCCAAGCTAAAGGATTCTACCTCCTCACCACCTCATCAATGAAGAGCTACGTGCATAGTGCTTGTCCAAGTTAGGTCATTATCTAAAAGAATCATGCGTGTGCACGAGATATTCTACTTAGACTAATCAAGATGACATGTGAACATAGACTTGTGGACTCAAAGAATTAAGTCACTTGACCTGAGAAATCTTAACTCCAGTTCCTATGAGGTTCCTCTGAAATTAGGTGGATTAAGGTCAAATCAAGTCCATCCTCAATATCTACTCATAACTTGGTTCAGAACCCACTAGCTTTTCACTTTGCATATGCAAAGATATGCAGATGAGATGAGATGTCATGCTATGAAAATGCAAGACTCTTTTTATTTTTCTATGCAGAGATGATATGCAAGAGTAAATAAGAAGCCTATTTTTATAGTTTTCATCATTTTTTTTCAATTTTTACCCACCCGTTAGTATTGTAAAATATACAAAAATACGCGCAAGTACGAGCTATGGGTAAAGTATATACGTAATATATACACGCCCCCCTATACTTAGCGTGTGCTATGTCCTCAGAGCACGAAGAGCGAGGAAAAAGACATAGCTCGTGCTAAGCGTAGGAGAGCCAAAAGGAACAGAAAAATATAGAAGTCGTCTCGCCCCCCTATACTTAGGCTATGACAGCCTAAGTGTAGACGAAGATCAGAAATGGGGCGGACGAGGAAAAGAGGGGAAATGGATGGATATATACGCGGCGGGCATCGGTCCCCCCTATACTTAGGCTCTGGTCAGCCTAAGTATAAGATAGGAGTGAGTATGAGGACCGATGTGATCTGGAGGATGTACAATGAATAGACGCGGGTCACTCCCCCCCCTATACTTAGGATCTGGTTATCCTAAGTATAGTCATGAAATGATATGGAACCAGGGCGAGTGATTCGAATCACTGGGGAGGGAGGGAGAGAAAGTATATACAAGAAAGAGTGAGAATATACAAGAATTAAGAAGGTTTGTGACGAACCTTCTTGCGGACGCGAGGAGGTGGATAATATACATATGTGTCGCTGTCGGAATCGTCCTCAGATGAATAATAGTAAGGTGTAGGGATCGTCCAACGCGGGTCGACACACGACTGCTTGCTTAGATACGACTTAAGAACAGCCGAACTGAGCTCACTCATATAAATCACCTTGTCCGGACTAGATGAGGACTCTTCCGAAAATTCCTTCTCCAGTGTGTTGAAGGAAATTTTCTTAGTCGGATTTCTAGAACCTGGATCATTGAGAGGGAGTGGAGAGCGATGCGCCTTGAGAGGTTCGGGGGAACACCTCGAGGAATCAATTCTCGACTTCCTCTCACTAGATAGCCGACTAGAAGAGGGGGCAACCGTGTTTTTAAGTGGAGTCAATTTTGTCTGGGTTGTTTCCTTAGAAGGCTCGGGTCGTGGTGTGGTGCTGACTATGGGTTCCTCATCAGACGAGTCACCATAAAGATTGTAATATTCCTGAAGGGTCAGCACATGTCTCGGGAAGGTTCTAGTGGTCTCAGTCGGCTTGGCATTATTGGGCTCTTGTGTCGAATCATTGAAATGATCAAGGCAATCCTCAAATATCGTGTCCGACTCAATGATAGCTTCCGGTCGTGAGTCCTCCTTAGAAGCTGTCACGGTGGTGGTGCAAGCAGTTGATGAAGTGGAGGTGTGGGGAGTCTCTGATCCAACGATCGTCCGGACAGTCGGTTTCTCAGGTGTAGCAGAGAGGTGGGACTCATCTACCTCTCGATGGTCATGACCGTCAGCGGATGTGCGGGTCACCTTAGAGTAAAGTTTATCAAAGAATGGATGAGGTCGAAGCGCTCCCAATGCTGAAAAATCGATTTCCCGAGTCTCGCAATCTATAGCCGCCTTAGCCAAGGCTAAGAACGGCTTCCCGAGAATAATCGGAGACTGGGAAAACTCTCCTTGGTGCTCGATATCAATGATCGTGAAGTCCACCTGGAGTAGAGCACCTTGGAAATTAACGATGACTGAAATGCTTCCTCTCGACCGTTTGATGGATCGATCAGCCAGCTGAACGATCTCTCTCGATTTTCTGATTGGCTTGAGTTTGAGCTTGTCAAACACAGAGGTCGGGAGGATATTTATCGGTGAGTCATCATCGATTCTCGCATGGGTGAAGATGGTGTCTTTGATTTCACACTCAACTCGGGGCAACCGCTTCACTCTGCGGCTCTTGGTCTTTCTCCCCATTACCAAGGATGTGGCCATAGACACTATATGTCTTTCAGTCCTTGTTCTCTTATTGCCCGACCTCTTGGGCATCAATTTACTTCTCACAAATCGTTTGAGGTCGGGGAAGTAATCTATGACCTTTATTAAGGGAAGTTTGAAAATCAATTCTTCATCGAGTGCTTCCCTTAGGGCAGGATCCAATTTTTTTACGTCATTTTCATTTTCAATTTTTATGTGGTTTTTTGGTTTTTCATTTTTTTTGGTATTTTTGATGGATGAATGATCAGACTCTGGATTGGAGGGCAAGTGGTTAGTAGAAGAGGGAGATAGAATGGACTCCAGCTGTACAGACGGTGTGGGTTCCCTAATGTTTGCTTGGCTTTCAACCTCAAAATTACTCATATCCTTTTCCACTTTCATTCTCAAGCTGGCATAAATTGAGTTCAATATTTCCATGACATTTCTCAAGTTGTTACCAAATGATTCATTTTTCTCAATAAGTCTGGAAATGTCATCCTCCAAAAAATTCTCATGACAAATCATGGGAGAGTTCTGCTCAATTGGAGGATACTGCTGAGATATTGGGGTCTCATACTCAACATACCTAGACTCTGGCATGTAATTCTGGGTCGAGTATGGACCATCTAAATGGCAAATATCGGTCAGAACCTCATATGATGGAGTCAATGAAACATGGACTGATAAGTCTAGGTCGTGAGTCCAATCTTGTAATTGTATAGGCTCTTCGAATGAAGGCTGGTTAATGGAGGCTTGATCACTAAAGTCAATCAAGTCTGGAAAATCATGATGTACAGGCATCTCCATTCGAGTTGTTTGATCAACCAAGTTATGCCTTAAGGTCAAGTCGGGATGTGTATATGTAAATGGTAGTATGGTCCCTACTTGAGGTGAGAATGAATTATGTGGGGGCATATAATTTTTCCAATCATCTATCTCAGCAGTGGCTTGCTCTTCATTCAATTCTTTCATTCCTGCAAGCTCTCGAGAATAAGGACAATCAGCCCAAGATGGAAGTGGATCTGGAGTATGGGAATATGGAGTAGGTGAGAAATGCGAAGAAGTGGAGAAGTCAGTCGGAGTTCTGACTTCATGATCGGGTTGAGGAGGGGCCGACCACAGGTAAGGGTCTCCCGTGGATGGCGGAGGAGAAAGCGAAGATGAACGGTATATGGTCGAGGAGGAATGACCAGAGGTCATGGGGTATGGGGACCAATATTCTGACATCTTGAAGAGGAAAGGAAGAAGATTGAGGTAGAAAATGCGCAACTACACAGGATAACGCACACGGACAGACACAAAGACAAACGCAAGAGCAAAACCCCGAGTTCACACTCAACACGGTGAAGGACCCGAAACCGAGTCCAATTAATCTTGTAAATTTTAAGTGTGGTTTTCAAGCAAGATAACAAGGATTACGCAGCCTAAAGGGAAGTCGGCTCAGAGCCGGATGCGTCTTCCCTGTTTATCCTGTCGTCTAAGATACCGCCGCTCCTTCCTTTCTTCGCTCCTATCCCAAGCCGATGGATTCAGTGACCACGCCCCTATCTACCTGCAAGCAGGCGGAGGCTGACAAGGCCGGAACTTCACCCCTGGGGGTTACTGGCAGCTTGTCGCGAAGTACCGCAATTTCGCCCCTATCTACCTGAGACAGGCGGAGGCTACTTGGTACTAGTCAAAGAATCTGAAAATATCCGGCTCGTGATATTTGCTAGGATCAGTTAGAACGTGATATGGAAGACGGGGATTTGGGCTCTACCTTAGGGAGTTCACACACACTCAGGTACCCTCACTCAGCCTGAAAACAAGGTCGGGAATTAGTCTCCCGCAAACAATTTTCAGTTTTTATTCTTTTTTTTGGTCAATACTGTTAGCAGTCCCGATTTTAAAGTTAGGTTATCACTTTAATTAATCCACCACAAAGCACGCCTATCGGACAGTCCCAATTTCCTGTTTAATTTAAGTGAGGAAATCAGAGGGGGAAATCGAGAAAAGCCGATGCAAGTTGAAATCGATGATGCGTATGCTAAGTAGAGAGTACTTACAGTGATCCCTTCGCTTTTTGATGCAGGATGCAATACAGAATTGAAAACTTTATTCTACCTGAAAATGCAGGCGATGAAATCCGCTCCTAGACAGGCAGTTCTATTAGCGTGAAGAACGGTTTAATTTGGACTAAGTCCTACGGTCTAGGTGCGTCTTTTATGTGTAATGTGTGGTCCTATTGATTACGAGCACAAACAAATCCTAGAGTGGCTCGAGGAGCCGCTAGTGCAAGCTAAATTACCATTCACCCACACAGCACACGGGGCACAGTTTCCACTATATTTACACGCGCGAGATCCCAAACGGGAACCGCTGGAAATAATGCAAAAGAAAAATAAAATAAAAAGTACAATGCCTCTCTTTCTCTCAACACAATTTAAATGCGAAGTCCTCGAAGCGTCGCCGACTCCTCGCGGTCCTCGCACAAAAATTAAATGGAGGTCAGGGAGTGACACAAAAATAAAATAATGCAAAAAGAAAATAAGAGAAATAATTACAAGAAAAACCGGGGGTCAGACTACCCGGGGAATGAAAATCAAACACTCAAAAATATGCTATAAATTAACCTAAGCCGTGCCTCCCCGGCAACGGCGCCATTTTGATAACCGCCCCGCACCCGATAGTTAATTCGGTCAAATTAATGTCCAAATTAATGTTAATAATTTGTTGCAGTCGGATACAAGAGGCTAATCAAAAAAACCACTTATCGATTAATGTTAAGTTAATTTCAAGCGGCGGATTTTTTTTACTTGGTGAAGTCCAAGGTCGAACTCAGGGGGGCATCTATCTCCTTAGGTGAATTACAGCAATTTTTCAAGTGTTGATGTTCGAGGATCAATTTTTTTGGTCTTTTTAATTTTTGTGCAGACATATGCAGACAAGGCGAGCCAATTTAACGTTTAATTTAATTGATGTATCAAATGAAGTCCAAAAATAATGAAAATTGGCCAGATGATTATTTATGATGAAAATGACCTACACAAATTTTTTTGGAATTTTTCGACTCAAAATAAATTTTCTATGAATTAAATAAACAGACAGAGTGATTTTCAGTATTTAATTTTTAATAAATATCAAATCACAATTTTTTCAAGAACTAAAATTATCCTAGGTGGCTCTAATGATAAGGGACCTAGGAAAATTAACAGAACTTAATTTTACTGTGAAATGAATTAACTAAAATTAATTTAAGAAAATCACTAAACTATTTATTTAGGCCTTGATATGCGTGCAAATGCTATGAAATTTTTATAGTGTGTTAAAAATGATGTCCTTAAGCTACTGTGAATTTTTGATAATTTTTGAAGGCACAGATAATTAATTAAAAATCAAGAGGCATCACTGGGCAAAATATGTCAACAATGCACCAATTAATTCATTAATAATTCAAATAAGCCTACAAAAATTCGACACATGTGCTCATAGACAGAGGACAAAATTTCCAACAACATGCAATTTTTAGAATCTCAAAATGATGAAAAGTGCACTCTAGGGACACGTGCAAACATAGGGGTGTAAATGCAATACTGGAAATTAAAACTTCAATAAATAAATATGCAAACAGGGACTAAAATGCAATTACCGATAATATGGTGGACTCTTATGCAATTTCTCCAAGGGACACGTGCTCCTCACGTGGGGTCTGCTTCACAGGGACCTCTTTGTAATTTTGGAAAGCTTCAGGGGCGTCTGTGCAATTAACCCAGGCGCACGTGCTCCTCACGTGAGCGACCTAGGTTCGGAGGGCGTCGGTGGCTCGGAGCGAGGCTCGGGTCCTCTGGAGGTTCGGACTACGGCTCGGTGCAGCCTCGGGTCGCCCGAGCCTAGGCTTGGAGGCCGAGGCTCAGACTCGTCGACGTGGCGGCCTGAAGGCCCTCGGATCAAGATGGATCCAAGGGTTGTCGATGAAGACGCGTGGCAACTGGAGAGCCGTCAGATCGGAGGCGCGATCAACGGTCGAGGACGGGCGCGGTGAGGGAACACGTGGCGGGACGAGGGCCGTTCGATCGGTTGATCGAACGGCTGCTGCTGCTTCGTCTCGAACGGTCCTCCGCCACCTGCGGAGGAGAAGGCGGAGCTCCGATGAAGCTGGCCCTACTCCGCCTCGGTCGCTGGGCGTCGATGAAGCGCTTCGTCGGCTCCCACGTAGCTCGGACGAAGCGGGAGCGTACGGCGAAGCCTCCGGTGGCCTCAAGATCCTTGGAGATGTGCTGAAGCTCGACGTCGATGAAGCTCGAAGGGAGCTCCGGTGAAGCTCCGACCAATGAAGGAAAGAGGACCTGCAAATAGTTAGGTGTATAGCCGAGGCGTGCAAGTGCTCGTGGAGAAGTTTGGCGTGATCGGCGAGGCCTAAAGTGGAATTTGGTGGTCCGGCGAGCGAGCTCCAGCCAAATGGCGGAGCTGTTGGTCGGAGGGATGTGAAACGCGTCGTCGGAGTGTGCGGAAGGTACTGCGAGGACCGGAGCTCCTTCGCGGAGCTCGGGGGAATGAAAATGGAACGGGAAGCTAACGGTGGCCGGCGAATAAGTTGCGAGAAATCAAAGAAAAATTATGGAGAAGATCAGAAGGAGGCGGACGGGGTTACCTGGGGAATGGAGCTCGGGTTTGAGCTCCAGGTCTTCGCTCAAGGGATCGGTACGGTCCCGAGCTCGTGCAGCTTCGCAATGAAGGCTGCGACACGGCGGTGGCGGCCGTGGATCTCGCCGGGGTCGATTCCTTGTCTTCGCTCGAAGACTCACTCAATTGCTGTCACCAAAGGGTTGGTCTGAGCTCGAGGCACCTCCCTGGAGTGGCGGATGGGGGTGAACGTCGCCGGTGGCGACGTATTTATAAGGTGAAGGAGGTGGTAGTGCTGGCGAAGTAGCGAGGTTGGTGGTCGACGTGGGGCGACTATGGTGGAGATGGTGGAGCTTGAGGGAGCTGGCGAGGGAGAGGGATGAGTGGGTAATGTCGTGGAGGTGTCAGCGGCCGGAGGAGATGGCCGACGTGCGTCCAAAAATAGGAAGGGGGCGCCCCTCCCGCAAGGCAAGGGACGTGGGGGAGAGGGGCGCCCAGAGGTAGGAGACGAGGTCTCCACCGTTGGATCTTGTGATCCAACGGTGGTGATCAGAGCGTGGTGAGCGGGTAGGATTTGATCTGGGGTGCGGAGATGACGGGCCGTGATGGAGCCACGTGGCGAGATGAGGGTGAGGCGCACGCGAACGGCCTGGATGAGGAGATAGGGTTGATCAGAGGGCCACAATTCGCAGGAAGAAGGGCGACTGCGATGAGAGGATCGGGGATGCGATCAAGCGGCGTAGATGCCGCCACGTGGCTTGCCCTGGTGAAGGCGCTCATGTGCGGTGCATATCGAGGCGAGGGAAGATCTGACGGCCATGGATTTAAACGTGTGTGGAAAAGGCTGGACCGTTGGATCTGAAGCGAGATCCAACGGCTGAAGGCGCGGGCGGATGAGGCGAGGGGAGGCGGGCCGCGTGGCGCAACCAGAGGGCGCCACGTGGCCTGCTGTGAGTGGCTGGAGTAAGAGACACGTGTAGAGAGAAGAGGGAGCCGAATTTGGAAAAACTCAAAACATGAAAGTTGTAGATCTCGATGAGATCTACAAGTTTCATGTTGACCAAAGACGGAGATGAGGTCAAATATGATACATAAATACAAGGATACATAAATATACATATGTAGTATACAAAGTGACCCAACAACCCAAGTTTCTCATACGAGCTCCAAATTCAATGAAATTAGTCTCATTTTAAAGGTCTTTTAATATGTAATGTTCTAAGAGTGAGTGGACCTAATTCAGACTTTGTATGAGGGCTTTATGTGTGTTTTAATGTACAAGGGTTCTCAGGCTATTTTGGCTATTTTACAAGGGTGATTTTTGGCATTCTTCCCTATATTATTAAGAAATATATATATTATAGAGAAGAAGTTATTTTGGTGAAGAAGTATTTTACAGGGGATTTTTGGCTTCTTATTTAAATGCAGATGAGCTGCTAAAATGCGTGAATTATGGATGCATGCATGAGTGTTATTTATGCAAGATAAAAGGAAATATGCCTCTATTTTCTCGGGAACAAGGCTCTATTTTTGACTTTTGATGTGATGAATCACAGATTCATCAGTTATACCATTAGTGATGTTAATTTTTGATATATTATTATTCACATGTGCTCATTGAGTTATAATTACTTGTGATATATTTTGATATTATCTGCAGTTATCTCATTTGTTGATTATTAAGATATCACCGTGCTTTATTCATTGAAAAGTATCTGTAATATTGCCGAGAAAATATTGCGAAATATTCTTTTCATAACCCTTCTCCGTATGTTCTTTTGGTGTTAGTTCCAAAAGTTTGAAGGTTGTTTGTAGATCGGTGGAATATGATTTATTTAATGTAGTTAGAGTACAATCGAAGCTTATCCACCCTGGACATTGCCTCAAGTTAGATATATGGTGTCGACTTTGGAACTTTGTTCCGAAGATGTAAAGCAAATAAACTTTGTAAATGGTTGAAATATCTACGTAAATATATCGGTTATAATAAAGAAGTTGTTTAGCTCGGCTTTTCGGAAATTTCAAGTCAGGAGACTCGGATCATGGTTTTTATTCAATTGGATTTCTTGGGTAACATCATGTGTAATGTGCTTGATTGATTGATTAGTTGTGTTGTACCCAAGTCTATTCCATAAAAGATTCATTCTACCATTCATACTATTATTCACTGCACCCCTAGTGGTATCTCAATCCCAACGAATTCACAAGTGATATTAGAGCGAGGTCTGTTCTACGAATCAAAGCATCGATAACATATATGATAGCTTCAGCAAGCAACAATTATGAAAGTCAATCTACTGCCAGGCCTCTTTCATTTGACAGGATCAACTACAACTGCTGGAAGGTTAAGATGCAAATATTCCTCGAATCTATTGATTAGAATGTGTGGAATATCATCAAGCTCAAGCATACTAGGACCAAGCCTACAAATGTGTTCCTATGTATGATGCAAATAAAAATAATATTCCTAAAATAGTAAAGCCACGAATGCCATCTTATGCGTAATTGCAAAAGAAGAGTTCAACAAAGTATTTGCATGCAAGATAGCTTATGAAATATAGAACAAGTTAAGCATCACTTACTAAGGTACAAGTAGGGTGAAAGAAACCAGGATAAGTCCTCTCCAACAAAGGTATGAATTATTTAAAATGGAGAGTGGAGAATCCCATTCGAGAAATGTACACCAGATTCTCAGGGATTATCAATTTTCTTCAAAATATAAGCATGGAGATTACTGAAGCATAACAAGCAAAGAATATTCTTAGCTCTCACCTATATTTGGATTACCATTACAACTGTCATCAAGGAAGAAAACGATGCCAACACTCTACAAGTTGATGGACTTATATGTAAACTCGTATTCTATGAAGTACAGAAGCAACAAACAACCGAAGTCAAAGTTGCGATCAACAAAAAGAAAATCATAGCTCTTCAAGCTACAAAAACTGCCTTAAGAGATGAAAGTTCTGAGCATGACATAACTCTACTTACCAATAGGTTCAAAATTTCATCAAGCATAGTGATTGAAGAAAGGAAAGTGTGCTACAATGCTTCAATTGCAAGAGAAAGGGATGCTTCAAGAATGATCGTCCTTTGCTCAAAAAGGGCAACAACCAAGAGTTAAAGTAACCAAAGTCCTGTAAAGGCAAAGGAGCGGAAAAGAAACACATGAAAGGACCTTATAAACACCACAATAAGCACCCAAAAGGAAGACATTGCAAGCTACTTGAGATTCTTCCAACTCTGACTCCTCTAGCTCTTCCGGAAGTGATCATACCCTTGCGATAAGGAAAAAGCTATGCTCGGACCTATGGCAATTGATGAAGAGATAACATCTGATGAACCCTCTATATATGAATTACAACAAACAATAACGACTTTGCATGATCTGCTTGTTAAAATGAAAAGGAAAAATAAACTACCATAATCAACAACATACACCATAGTAAAACATCATGAATCTGAAATGGAATCACTTAAGGGAAATATTCACGAACTTATTATCTACTTGTTATTACCTGATTAGTATAACAAAACAAAAGTAAAGACTCTTAAAAATAACATAGACACTTTTGAAATATTTGTTATTAAACTAAAAAAGAACCCATGCACCTTTGTAAATATTAGTGTTGGGTTCACTAAAGATAAAGAAAACACAGATAAATTACTAAGAGTTGACTATCAAATAAACATCAAGTTTGGGATTGGATACAACCCTTAGATAATAGTATCTCTAAATTTGTTAAATTTATTAAACATGTTATACCTAATAATTCAGCTAACTATCAAACAATTACTGTTGAAAGGAGCTTTTGCACTAGATACATGTCGGGCATACTTGGTTTCGATCACGTTCCATACCTCGTAATCAATAAATTTCAGACCTTTTAGTAGTTGTAGTTGGTCACATCAAAGTGTAAAGGTCTGACAACAATTAAATTTCAAATGAGTTAGTGTTTATTGATGTTGCTATATGTGTTGATAATGTTTTGATTCGTTGCATTAAACCCCGCTCCGATACCTCTTATGAGTTCTTGAGTATTACAGTACTGCTGGGGGTGAATAGTACTGTAATACGCATTTTGTACACTATGCTTTTGAAAGTTATCAAGTGTTATTTCAGGGAAATATTGGATTTATAGTATGCACACTTTATGGACACCAGAGTCAATAGATTCGCCTTAATGCAATGATTTTATTGAAACTTGTTGTGTTTATATCAGATACCATCTTGTATAAAAAAAATGGACTCCAAAAGGTTCTTTGAATTGTGTAACACATCAAAACATAGTACCACATCTAGTAATCTGGATTTTTGGTAGTACCTTATAAGTAGTAGAAGCCACTACTTGCAAAGTGCCCATAATGTTATAGATTTATACTCATCAGGCATAATCACATCATTAAGACTAATTAAGCATGATTAGTGCTAATTACCCGTCACTAGTGATAATTAAGTGTCATTTGCATTGATCACATCATTAAGACTAATTAATCATGATTAGTGTAATTACCCGTCATTAGTGATAATTAAGCATCATTAGCATAGATTTATACTCATTAGCTATAATTACATCATTAAGACTAATTAAGCATGATTAGTGCTAACTACCAGTCATTAGTGATAGTTAAGCGTCATTAGCATAGATTGATACCCATTAGCCATAATCACATCATTAAGACTAATTAAGCATGATTAGTGCTAATTACCCGCCATTAGTGTTAATTAAGCGTCATTAGCAAAAGTAGGACACATGGAGTAGAAATCATGGGACACGTGTCGTTTTATAGTCAGGACAAGTGTCAAAACCTCAGTAGTGCCATGTGTCATTATCCTGAGACTAACACATGTCACGGTCTAGTCTTTTGCTTGGGCAACAAGTAAACTCATGGATAAGCCAAGCCTATTACTTAGGCAACAAGTTTTCTTATGATCATGCCATGTGCCATGCCATGTGTCTTCATACATGGTTAAAAAAATATGTGTCATGGAACCTCCCTTACATGCTGACACATGTCACACATATAAAGGGGGTGGAGGCCTATAAATACCCATGACCCCCCATACTCCTCCTCACTTCATCCCACGCCCATATCTCCACCTTAGAGCCGCAAGGCCGCCGAGGTTGCGAAGGAGCACGAGAGGAGCCACGGCGAAGCCCTGTCGGTGATCGAGAGCGTTTTTAAAAGCCGTAACGAAGTTCTGTCCGCATCAGGCCGTAGTAATCAAATCTAGGACGGCTATAGAGGGATATTTCACTAAAGAAGCATTTTCGACCCAAATTAGACAACAATCAGGTGAGGGATTCTCAAGCGCTATTTTAAAGCACTAGTCTTTAGCTTTTATGCATGTTTTATGATAACAAGTATGCAATCGCGTTTTCTTGAGCTTTTACGCATGAATTACAAGTACCATACATTGGATATGAAATCAGGGCTTTAGAACGTATTTCAGACGTCGTTTCATGTGTTTTATCATGATAGCACGTTTTTAAGCATTTCGTTCTTTGTGGAAATACGAATCGTAAGTTTCACTACCTAGATTCAAGTTTTTTTTATATAAGAAATATGTTGTGTGCAGTTACTATGCAATATGAATCGGATTTCAAGTTCTTAATGGTTTTAGTTGTCAGAATATGCATGCTATGTCAAGATTGTTTTATGTTCATGATTTAGCTATTATGAGCTTGAAATAGCAAAAATATGGTTTATTAGTGGCAAGAAAAGAATCAGAATCAGAAGATAAGCACCACAGTAGCTCTTTTATACAAATCATGAACTAGCCATTAGATATGGTGATGTCATTAGATATGACCCTGAAACTGCCATTAGATATGGCAAAACCATTAGATATGGTATCAAGAGGACATTGGGTCCGCATTCTGTATACATATAGGCTTTGGGCCGTATGCAGGGTGTTTTTGGTCTTTGGGACCGTCTGCGCGTATGACTTAGCTTTGTTTCAGCGTTCATGAGTCAATAAATTAGCCACAGTGGTGATTAGTACAAACAGCTTGATAGTAATGATTATGTTTCAGTTTATCTGCTTTTGAAGTGATTTCAGCGTTTAATTGCAAAACTAGCATGCTGTTATATGTAATTTCTGTCATAAAGTTTCTTTCAAGCTATTTCACAGTATTCAGCATAAGTTTTTTTGTCATGATACTCATATTTCAGATATTTAGCTATATGTAAAAAGCTTGAGATCCTTTCACTGGGTCTAAGCTCATAAATGGGTTTAGACTCATCCCATTATATTATATTATGTACAGATCAGCAGAATCACGACTAGCAGGGAAAAGACCGCCTATACACTAGGAGGAGGTGTCTTTTGCTCTTTGTTGTTTTTGTACTATATGTGTTATTTTGTAAGAAGTTATAATAGATAGAACTTGTGTAATATACTTCTTGGTGTTGTGAACTTGAAATACAAAGATGTTATGTTTTTGAGATTGCCACATGTTTGCTTGAGGAAAAAAAAATAAAGGAAAAGAAAGATCTCTGTCGCGGCACGTTCCGGTTAGCGGGACGGGTCATGACAACTTGTGGTATCAGAGCAATGGTTTTAGGACCTTGAACAAGAATTATATTAGGAGTTGACCTATAAGTGGTGGAACATAATTTAGTTATTGATATTATAGTCTTGAGGATGTCTAGAATCATTATTGAAGGATTTATGTTGATAAAGGATCTAACTGAAGTTTTATTTCTATAGGAAACCATGGCAGCAGAGCAGCCACCTGTGACCACACAAGGCCCTAGTCACGAGAATGACAACAATAACAACATGTATGATACATTGACTTTGATTGCTCAAACACTAGGAGGCATGGCTGCCCACTCTGTTAAAAGACATGAATTTGAGCACCAGTTACCTTTTGAACACGTAAAGAAGCTGGGAGGAGAATCATTTGTAGGAGACACTGATCCAAAGAAGGCCAGGGAATGGTTCAAGACTATGGAGAAAATATTTGCTCTTATGGACTGTACAGATGAACAAAAGTTGAAGTATACCATATTTCTTCTGAAGGATAGCGCTGATGATTGGTGGACCTCAGTGAAAATGAAATATCCAAACCCATCTCATATTACATGGGAGATATTTGAGAAAGAGTTCAATGAAAAATACTACCCAAGGGTTTATCAGGAGGAGAAACGTAGGGAATTTCTATTCCTTACTCAGGGGAGCAATGTGTTTGATGAATGTGAGAAGAAATTCACCGAACTTTCAAAGTTTTCTGCTTCTCTGGTTGCAACAGAAGAAGAAAGGTGTAGACGTCTTGAAGATGGGTTGCATATTGACTTAAAAGAAATGGTTTTGGCCACGGGATATACATATTATGCTAAATTGGTGGAGGCTGCTCGCAGGGCTGAACGAGTAGTAATAGAAAGAAGAAAGTGCAATGATCAAGGAAAGAAAAGGTTTGCAGATAGACCCCTCTGGAGAGGAACGATGAACAAAGAACCAAGAATAGCTGGGAATTCAAGGCAAGATAATAGGACAGCTCCTAGAATACAAGGGAATCAAAGAAATAGATATACAGTTGGGACTTCTGAAAACAGAACTCTTTCTTTTCCACAATGTACAAACTGTGGAAAGTTTCATCTGGGAACTTGCCGTAAGGGGACCACTGGGTGTTATCAATGTGGCGAGATAGGCCACATACGTCAGAATTGCCCTATACTGGTCCAAGGCCGTCGGGTTATGGGAAGACCGTCACCAAATGAAAACCGTGATGTTGTTATACGTCGTCCTCCACCTGCAAGGGAACAAAATAAAAGTAATACACAGAAGAGATCAAACCAGAGAGAGGGAAAAGCGTTTGCTATGACCTTAGAGGAGGCCATATCTGCGGATGATGTTGTATCAGGTACCACTATTATTTTTGGTAAAAGTGCCAATACTCTTATTGATTCTGGTGCAAGTCATTCTTTTATTTCACAAAGATTCTCCATACATGCTGATAAAGTTACAAGTACTCTCGAGCATGCTTTAGCAATCTCTTTACCTAAGGGAGAACCAGAAATTATTAGGAATATCCTTCGAAATTGTTTGGTAAAGATAGGAGAGAATTATATTGAAGTAGACCTGATTCCTATGGAGATAAGGGAATTTGATGCTATCCTAGGAATGAATTGCTTAAGTACATATCATGCTCTTCTAGACTGTCATCTGAAGCATGTCACTTTTAGAAAACCAGGTGATATTGAATTCACTTTCTATGGAGAAAGAAGGGTATATCCTACCCATGTCATTTCCTGTCTCTTAGCCCAAAAGTTGATAAGAAAGGGATATTCCTCTTATATTGCTTACGTGTTTAATACTAAAGCAGAAGCAGCCAGTTTAGAAAATATCTCTGTGGTGAAGGAGTTTCCGGAAGTGTTTCCAAACGAACTACCAGGAATTCCTTCTGATAGGGAAATTGAATTTACTATTGACCTCATTCCGGGTACCAATCCAATTGCCTTAGCTCCTTACAGAATGGCCCCAGCTGAACTTAAAGAACTCAAAACTCAATTACAGGAGTTGACAGATAAGGGATTTATACAATCCAGTATATCTCCTTGGGGTGCTCCTGTTCTATTTGTCAAGAAGAAAGATGGGTCCATGAGACTTTGTATAGATTACAGGAGACTAAACAGAGTGACTGTCCGCAATAACTATCCTCTGCCCAGAATAGATGACTTATTTGACCAATTACAAGGGGCCTCTATATTTTCTAAGATTGATTTGAGATCTGGCTATCATCAGTTAAAGATTAGAGGAGAAGATGTCCCTAAAACTGCATTTCGAACACGATATGGGCATTATGAATTCTTAGTAATGCCTTTTGGTTTGACAAATACCCCAACTGCTTTTATGGATTTGATGAATAGGGTTTTCCGTCCATATCTGGACAAATTCGTGATTGTATTTATTGATGATATTCTAGTATATTCTAAAACGGAGGAAGAACATAGAGAACATTTGAGAATTGTACTTCAAACCCTGAAGGAACACCGATTATATGCAAAGTTTGATAAATGTGAGTTTTGGTTAAGGAATGTTGCATTTCTAGGCCATGTTATATCTAGAGAAGGAATAACAGTAGATCCATCAAAAATAGAAGTGGTTCTTAGATGGGAACGACCGATAAATGCATCAGAAATCCGAAGTTTCCTTGGATTAGCCGGGTATTATCGAAGATTTGTTGAAAACTTTTCTAGAATTGCCGCACCGTTGACAAGATTAACTAGGAAGAATGTGAAGTATAGTTGGGACGAAGAATGCGAGAAGAGTTTTAAGGAACTCAAGAATCGTCTCACCTCAGCACCTATACTTAGCCTTCCATCAGGGAAAGGTAATTATGTAATCTATAGTGATGCCTCAAGACATGGGCTGGGATGCGTCTTAATGCAGAATGATAAGGTGATTGCTTATGCATCTAGACAGCTAAAACAACATGAGTTAAATTACCCAACTCATGACCTTGAGTTAGCTGCTATAGTATTTGCCTTAAAAATCTGGAGACACTATCTATATGGGGAAACTTGTCGAATCTTTACGAATCACAAGAGTTTGAAATATATTTTCTCTCAGAAAGAGTTGAATTTAAGGCAAAGAAGATGGTTAGAACTAATCAAAGATTATGATTGTTCCATAGAATATCATCCGGGGAAAGCCAATGTCGTAGCTGATGCTCTTAGTAGAAAGTCTAATGGCCACCTATCTCACTTAAAAGGAGAATATTATCAGTTGAAAGAGTTACGTGCAAAATTAACCATGAATAGCTCTGGAGCCTTATTAACATCCTTACAAATGAGACCCATATTATATGATAAAATTAAGGAGGCACAAGTCCATGATTCTGAAATCATTAGAATGATTGAGAAGATTAAGGAAGGAGATGAAGCCGGGTATACAATAGATGGTCAAGGGGTCTTATTCTTCAAAAGAAGATTGTGTGTTCCAAGGAAATCTGATATAAAGACTGAGATTCTGGAAGAAGCACATAACTCCATATACACTATGCACCCAAGAAGCACTAAGATGTATAGAACACTTAAAAGCTACTATTGGTGGTCTGGTATGAAAAGAGAAATTTCAGAGTATGTTTCTAGATGTCTTATATGCCAACAAACTAAACCGGAGCGTTTGAAACCTGCAGGGACTTTACAGCCACTTCCAATACCAGAATGGAAATGGGAACACATTACTATGGATTTCGTTACAGGATTTCCAAGGACCCGTCGAGGTCACGATGCAATATGGGTCATAGTGGACAGATTAACTAAGTCTGCACATTTCTTAGCCATTAACATGACATACAGTCTAGACCGTCTGGGAAAGATCTTTGTCAATGAGATAGTTAGCTGTCATGGGGCTCCTGTGTCAATTGTGTCTGATAGAGATCCACGATTTACTTCTAAGTTATGGCAAGCTTACATAAAGCCATGGGAACAAAATTAACATTTAGTACTGCCTTTCATCCTCAAACAGATGGTCAATCAGAACGGACTATCCAGACTCTAGAAGACATGCTTAGAGCTTGTGCACTGAGCTTTAAAGAAAGCTCGGATGAACATCTCTCACTTATAGAATTTGCATACAATAACAGCTATCATACTAGTATTGGATGGCACCTTATGAAGCCTTGTATGGTAGACCATGCAGAACACCTATCTGCTGGAGTGAGGTTGGAGAAAGAAAATTGGTTCAACCTGAATTAATACAAAGTACAATAGAAAAAGTTGAGGAAATCAAGAGATGCTTGAAGGCAGCGCAAAGCAGACAGAAAAGTTATGCAGATAAGCGAAGAAGAGACTTAGAATTTCAAGTGGGAGACCACGTGTTTCTAAAAGTATCTCCATGGAAAGGCCTAATTAGATTTGGGAAGAAAGGGAAGCTAAGCCCTAGATACATTGGCCCTTACCAGATCACAGAGAGAATCGGAAGTGTGGCCTACCGTCTTCGACTTCCATTTGAACTAGCAAAGATACATGATGTCTTTCATATCTCCACACTTCGGAAGTTTATTCCAGATCCAACCCATATGATACAACCTCAAGATATTCAATTGAAGGAAGATCTGTCATACGAGGAGATTCCTGTGGAAATTCTAGATTATAAAGTACAAGAACTTCGTACAAAGAAGATTCCTTTAGTTAAAGTTTTATGGAGGAGTCACGCAATAGAAGAAGTCACATGGGAACGAGAGGAAGAAATGAGATCTCAATATCCCCACTTATTTTCAAACTAGCAAAGGTACTTAAATTTCGAGGACGAAATCTATTTCAAGTAGGGGAGAATTGTAATACGCATTTTGTACACTATGCTTTTGAATGTTATCAAGTGTTATTTCAGGGAAATATTGGATTTATAGTATGCACACTTTACGGACACCAGAGTCAATAGATTCGCCTTAATGCAATG
Source organism: Ottelia alismoides (assembly GCA_037367405.1). NCBI lineage: Eukaryota > Viridiplantae > Streptophyta > Magnoliopsida > Alismatales > Hydrocharitaceae > Ottelia > Ottelia alismoides. The sequence goes on from JAZKJV010007293.1 coordinate 174,201, forward strand.
ATTTTATTGAAACTTGTTGTGTTTATATCAGATACCATCTTGTATAAAAAAAATAGACTCCAAAAGGTTCTTTGAATTGTGTAACACATCAAAACATAGTACCACATCTAGTAATCTGGATTTTTGGTAGTACCTTATAAATAGTAGAAGCCACTACTTGCAAAGTGCCCATAATGTTATAGATTTATACTCATCAGGCATAATCACATCATTAAGACTAATTAAGCATGATTAGTGCTAATTACCCGTCACTAGTGATAATTAAGTGTCATTTGCATTGATCACATCATTAAGACTAATTAAGCATGATTAGTGTAATTACCCGTCATTAGTGATAATTAAGCATCATTAGCATAGATTTATACTCATTAGTTATAATCACATCATTAAGACTAATTAAGCATGATTAGTGCTAACTACCAGTCATTAGTGATAGTTAAGCGTCATTAGCATAGATTGATACCCATTAGCCATAATCACATCATTAAGACTAATTAAGCATGATTAGTGCTAATTACCCGTCATTAGTGTTAATTAAGCGTCATTAGCAAAAGTAGGACACATGGAGTAGAAATCATGGGACACGTGTCGTTTTATAGTCAGGACAAGTGTCAAAACCTCAGTAGTGCCATGTGTCATTATCCTGAGACTAACACATGTCACGGTCTAGTCTTTTGCTTGGGCAACAAGTAAACTCATGGATAAGCCAAGCCTATTACTTAGGCAACAAGTTTTCTTATGATCATGCCATGTGCCATGCCATGTGTCTTCATACATGGTTAAAAAAATACATGTGTCATGGAACCTCCCTTACATGCTGACACATGTCACACATGTAAAGGGGGTGGAGGCCTATAAATACCCATGACCCCCATACTCCTCCTCACTTCATCCCACGCTCATATCTCCACCTTAGAGCCGCAAGGCCGCCGAGGTTGCGAAGGAGCACGAGAGGAGCCACGGCGAAGCCCTGTCGGTGATCGAGAGCGTTTTTAAAAGCCGTAACGAAGTTCTGTCCGCATCAGGCCGTAGTAATCAAATCTAGGACGGCTATAGAGGGATATTTCACTAAAGAAGCATTTTCGACCCAAATTAGACAACAATCAGGTGAGGGATTCTCAAACGCTATTTTAAAGCACTAGTCTTTAGCTTTTATGCATGTTTTATGATAACAAGTATGCAATCGCGTTTTCTTGAGCTTTTACGCATGAATTACAAGTACCATACATTGGATATGAAATCAGGGCTTTAGAACGTATTTCAGACGTCGTTTCATGTGTTTTATCATGATAGCACGTTTTTAAGCATTTCGTTCTTTGTGGAAATACGAATCGTAAGTTTCACTACCTAGATTCAAGTTTTTTTTATATAAGAAATATGTTGTGTGCAGTTACTATGCAATATGAATCGGATTTCAAGTTCTTAATGGTTTTAGTTGTCAGAATATGCATGCTATGTCAAGATTGTTTTATGTTCATGATTTAGCTATTATGAGCTTGAAATAGCAAAAGTATGGTTTATTAGTGGCAAGAAAAGAATCAGAATCAGAAGATAAGCACCACAGTAGCTCTTTTATACAAATCATGAACTAGCCATTAGATATGGTGATGTCATTAGATATGGCCCTGAAACTGCCATTAGATATGGCAAAACCATTAGATATGGTATCAAGAGGACTTTGGGTCCGCATTCTGTATACATATACGCTTTGGGCCGTATGCAGGGTGTTTTTGGTCTTTGGGACCGTCTGCGCGTATGACTTAGCTTTGTTTCAGCGTTCATGAGTCAATAAATTAGCCACAGTGGTGATTAGTACAAACAGCTTGATAGTAATGATTATGTTTCAGTTTATCTGCTTTTGAAGTGATTTCAGCGTTTAATTGCAAAACTAGCATGCTGTTATATGTAATTTCTGTCATAAAGTTTCTTTCAAGCTATTTCACAGTATTCAGCATAAGTTTTTTTGTCATGATACTCATATTTCAGATATTTAGCTATATGTAAAAAGCTTGAGATCCTTTCACTGGGTCTAAGCTCATAAATGGGTTTAGACTCATCCCGTTATATTATATTATGTACAGATCAGCAGAATCACGACTAGCAGGGAAAAGACCGCCTATACACTAGGAGGATGTGTCTTTTGCTCTTTGTTGTTTTTGTACTATATGTGTTATTTTGTAAGAAGTTATAATAGATAGAACTTGTGTAATATACTTCTTGGTGTTGTGAACTTGAAATACACAGATGTTATGTTTTTGAGATTGCCACATGTTTGCTTGAGGAAAAAAAATTAAAGGAAAAGAAAGATCTATGTCGCGGCACGTTCCGGTTAGCGGGACGAGTCATGACAAGTACTATCAATGACATATAAAAAATTTCGTTAAAATTATCAAAGTAAATAATTGGAAACCTGGAATATGAATACATGGGATATGAATACATGATATAATTGGAAACCCACCTTTGATATCTTCAAATGGATAAAGAGCTTAGTCTTCCTATCATGGGATATGAATATCCATTGTCTATGATTCACTTCACATTTATTTGGGGTATCCTACAACATAAAAAATAAATTTTTTGATGATTAATATTTGTTTTCGATTGTATCTTCTTGAGAACCTTTCCGCTTTAGACTTTGTAGAAGATGCAGATGCATGTATAGTTCTATTTCCATTTATATATATAGGGCATATCCAGAGGGCACTGTGCCGATTTGGGTCGTGGTGAGCACCAAACGTGGGCTCGCCACGTGTATGTGTCGGTTCTATTTGGAAGGGGACGGTTTTGGCAATAACAATGTGCATGCATTATTAGCATAATAAGAATTCGAATTAAATCATTTCCTTAAAAATAGGTGGTCGGTTTTAGTAAGATAAAAAATACGCATTTAAATTATTGTCGGCATATATTCTATTTATGGAATGATCATTCCACGTTTGGATTAAGAAAGATAAATTATTGATTATAATTATTGATTACGTCAATTACTAATGTCCATACAATAATTACCTATTACAAAATATACATATTTGAACGCATTATGATTGTTACTGAATTTATAGTTATTTTACATCTGTAATATTACATTGTACAGAGATCAGTAATTCATTCATGTTACTCAAGTAATACATATTCAGTTCTCAAGTAACTATTGTTGTGGGATCAGTAATTAAGTATGTGAATTACTAATGTCCATACAATAAGTATTGATTACAAATGTCCATTTTACTGAAGTCATTTTGATTGTTACTAATGTTATAGTTACTTAATACTTTGAGTCTTACTGAAGCACCTCTTATTACATTGTACAGAGATCAGTAATTCATTCATGTTACTCACGTAATACATATTCAGTTCTCAAGTAACTATTGTTGTGGGATCAGTAATTCAGTATGTGAATTACTAATGTCCATACAATAAGTACTGATTACAAATGTACATTTTACTGAAGTCATTTTGATTGTTACTAATGTTATAGTTACTTAATACTTTGAGTCTTACTGAAGCACCTCTTATTTACTTATATAACATTTTTAATTACTTATAATGTATCGACTGTTACTGATAGCAATACATAAGTTACTGGTTACGTGATTTTTTATACTTATTCCAACTTACTTATTCCATTACCTTCTTTTACCTACAATTTATTATATGTTACTGATGCTTCTATGTATGTTACTTGTTTTATTCTTTGTTTTGAATTACTATCGAATCACACCTTCTTTACTTATGTAGCCTATTTAATTACTTGTAATACGTCAAGTGTTACCGAAAATCACACATAAATTACTTAATTATAGTTATATGGTGAACATCCAAATGTCAACTGTCTTCTAGTTCATTTAGATGATGTTGTTTTGCTCTCGCTCCTCGGCATAACAACAGCTTCTTCAAGACACCAAATTGTGCATTGTTCTGCAAGAAATAATAAGTTAATTTATATTCGTGAATAGTAAGAATTGTATAAAGAAAAGTAATTCAGCAATATACTCACTTCAGTAAGAATCATTGAATGACAAGTAACTTGTAATGAATTGTTAGAACATTTATTATATGACAAGTAACTTGTAATGATTGTTAGTAACTCATCAATATACTCACTTCAGTAAGAATCATTCAATGACAAGTAACTTGTAATGAAATGTTAGTAACGTTTGATTATTGACAAGTAACTTGTAATGAATTGTTAGTAACTCAGCATTATAGTCAGTATATCTTCAAAGTAACACATTAAAAGTAACAATTTTGATAGTAGTAGTAACATAAAATATCTTATAAGTAAAATAAGTAGATATATCAGTAACTCAGTATATATTCAAAGTAAAACATTAAAAGTAACAATTGTGTTATCATTAGTAACATAAAATATCTTATAAGTAAATTACTTAAATACATCAGTAACTCGGTATATTTTCAAAGTAACACATTAAAAGTAATAAGTGTGTTAGCATTAGTAACATAAATATATCTTGTAAGTAAATTACTTAAATACATCAGTAACTTTTTATTGTATGAAATCAAAATACCTTCGAAAAGATTCAATGGACTACAAATCGTGTATCAAATTCAAATCAGTCATAAAAATGCGATTCAAATCGTGTATCAAATTCAAATCAGATTCAATGGACTACAAATCGTGTATCAGATTCAATCAGATTCAAATCAGATTCAAATCAGATTCAATGGACTACAAATCGTGTATCAACTCATGATCCAGAAACATAAAAAAAATCAAAATCTGGTCTATAACCAGTCAGATTCAAATCAAAATATCCAAAAAAATCTTTCTACATATTATAAGATTCAAATCAAAATGCGAAAAATAAAAATCTAATCGAAATACAATACCTTGCATTAGATAAAAAACGATCGCCTCTCTTTACATGATTCATCGCCTCACTTTGCAAATCGCTAGATCGAAAAATGCGAGATCAACCGCCTCTCGTTGATCTATCAACACACGTTTCCATAAACGTATACTAATTTAAGAATTGCTTAATATTTCCAATTAGCTTCTCTTTCCATTTTGGTTATAGTTCCTATTTTTTAGGGATTGAGAGATACAAATCTGACGATTGGAATTAGAGGCTCACCATGACCCAAATCGGCACAGTGCCCTCTGGATAAATTCCCTATATATATATCGGCATGATTGGGTTTAGGTTTTACTTCTTGTTCCTCCAATTTGTAACCTATTCCATATTTGGTGATCATAAGGACTTGAGTGGAATAAGCTATCCTAAAATTTTAATAATTTTAGTAAACTAGCTACGCCATTTATAAATCTATTAATGTTTGATTTCAGGGTATTAACTTTCTTCTCAAGTTGATTAATGTTATTTTTAAGATTATAAGTTGCGATAACAACAGCTTTCTTTTAGTTAATAGTTTCTCATTTCTTTCTTAGCATCAGAAAGTAATCTATCTAAGATATTGTTTCTATTGCTAAAATCTTTTTTTTAAGACTAGATTTGCATTCTTGCTTCATTTTCATGCACCTAGAAAGATTTCTACTATATCCTTCTACAAATTTAGTGAAAGATATGTTAACCTTGATATTGTTTGCTATAAGGCATAGCTACATTGTTGTTGTATTTAAATCTTTATATTGTTTTTATTCACTTGAGCTAGAGTTTGAGTTATCCTAAGTGATTACAAATACTTTCTATTTGAAAATATTCTTCTCCTTCACTTCTTTCATGTCCTTTTTATCTTCTTTCTGAAGTAGACAATACCTTGCCATATGTCCTTTATTCTACGGTCATAGCAGATGATTTGTTCGCCGCTTTTCTTGGAGAAGTTCTTTTTGAATTTTCTCCTTCTCTTTTACATATTTATGGAATTGTTTAAGAGACAAAAGCTATATCTTCTTCATCCTCTAACATGTTTTAATTTTAGTAGATTTTGCTTTGAATCCTAAAGATTTATCTTTCTTGGAGTCTTATTCGACATCTTTTTTCACATCATTCTTAAGGTTAACCTCATATGTCATGAGATTTCTTATTATCTCTTTAATAGAGTGTTCGCTAAGATCCTCAACTTCATTGATTGTTGTAATCTTCAGACGTCATTGCTTGGTGAGAGATCACATGAATTTCTCAATTTTGTCCTTTGTTGACTATTATTTGCCAAGATCCTTGAGAGGATTTACAATGTTTGCAAATAATATAAGTAAATCGTGTATCTATCTCTTTGATTGAGTCATAGAACTTTATTTTGAAGAACTCGATTTAAGAACTTCAATCTTGGATTTCTTGACTTGATCAATCCCTTCATGGGTGACCTCAAGATATATACATATTTCATGGACAGTCTCTAATTATGATATCCTGTTAGATTCATTAATTGATGATGCCAAATTTAAAATACGCATTGCCTTACCATTTTTTGAAAATCACTTTCATTATCAATGGGTGTGTAATCTCTGATTTCTTTATTATTTCCAAAACATTGAACTCTTTTGTGATTTTGCATAATGAGAGACCTCATGGAGCGATTTTATGTAGATAGACATTTTCTTCTTCCAATACATATATCTAGCACCATCTAAGTAGGACGGTTGGTTAGTTTCAACATAGTTGCTGATCTTGGTCGAGCCCATTGTAGTAGATTGACCGCTATGATTCGGGCTTTGTTAAATAAGGTATTTTATCTTGTTGTTGCAACTCAAATTGAACGGTCAAAATTTAATACTTATAAACCATATAAATTAAGTATACGAGTCGAATACTGGGAGTATTCAATATATCACCTAAGTTTTGGTTACATAATGCAAGGGTTATGTAAACAAGTCTTTTTGTGATTTTTGGTGTTTGTATTTTGTAAGGATTTTGCTAAAAATGGGGGAAAATGTAAGATGGAATATCCACATATGCTAAGATAAAACAAGTACAATGGGGATAATTTGGGGGGTGGGGTGGGGGGGGGTGTATGTGATTTTGCCGATTTTTGTGGGTTGTCTTTCAAAATGAGTGCAGCCCAATCAAGCACAAAAACTTCTAATGCATACTTTGTCCATGGAAAAATTTAAAGACTAATTTCTTTAATGATCTCCAAGTTCTAATTTTATTTTCTTTTGTCTTTTTGACCATATGTCAAAATAATAGGATGAAAGACAATAAAGTATAGGTAAATATCTGTACATCATATTCCAAAAATTCGTGATCAAAATTTATTCTATTAAAGTTTATTCTTTTGCCTATTAAAGTTTATACTTGAATAAATATCAACCTAAACAAAACGAGGCTAAGAGTTTTCTAAAACATTATTTTAGACAAAAGTCACGATAGAGTAAGTGACCATAAAAACATACAAGAAATGTATATTTTTATAATCTCAAGGGCCAACTTAATTAGACACTTACAAGAAATAATTAGACACACTTACAGGAAATGGGCATTAATCATAAGCTAGCAACTACGTGGAATACCTTAAGCCATCATTGCCTAGTACGTAGGAGGTACATTTAATATAGGATAATATACTATTCTAACCATTGTTTATAGTATATTTTAGGAGTCATCGAATGGATGAGTGTCATGAGATATAGGCATTTTAATTTATTTTAAGTCCAACAGATTTTGTTTGGGGGCACAATGAAAACCTATTCGGTTTTTCTAACATACTAAGCATTTGATGGTGGGGAAGTGGTACATGCTACTAGAAGGGATCGTATACTGTATGGGTGTTTCTACAGTAACTGTTTGAGCTGTTTGATCTTGATCGAGCGATTTGCACGATTTTGCGCGGGACGAGCCCACAAAAAGTACTTAATCATGTGAACCGCTCGATCTTCAAACGGTTACTGCAGACTTTGTTGCGGTTTCGCTACAGACTATCAAAGCTAATGATTTCTTCTACATAGTTTTTGTTTGCACATTAGAGAGATCAAGGAGGATGTGTGCCGATGTGGGTACACGTGCAAACAAAGAGAGTACCACCATGGTTTTCCAAGGAGGATCTTAACGATGAGACACAAGTGTGCACATATTAATTATATAGTGGAGAATGGCTTTAGTCATAGGATATATTGTTAGCATATTAAATAAGCATGATCTGATTAAGTTTATATAATATAAATATCTCAACAACTATATTATAACAGGTTCTCTATAAGGTTATCTCCATCTAATGAGCAAAAAAACACATGCCAAGTATAATTAAAGAACTCTTAAGGGGTTGTGGTCATTTTAAGGTTCTAATTATATTATGTAATTATATGATTTTGCTCTTATAATTGTAAAATATGATATTAGCTACATTTACATATTAATATAATTGTTGCTACGTTTTCATTATTTATATATTTCAAGCAAGTACAATACACAAAAAAGTCATGCTTGTATTTTGAGAAGTTCTAAATTGAGAGTGTGATTCATCATAGATGCAAAGGAGCAATCGAAATCACCACACGTGAATCAACTCTAGTACGGAAAGAATACACATTAGACGAGAGTGTAGTATTCTATGCAGAAAATGATTTGTTAAACAATTGTAGCTCAAATAAGAAGAAGCAACAACAAGTCAAGCAATCCACAATACACAAAGATTTATACATATTCACCGCACACAAGGGTTACGTTTTATTTTTAAGCTTGTCCTACCCATGGCTTACCAACTCTCATTAACGAAATTAATTATGGTGCAGTCTAAACCGCGTAAAAACAACAACCTTACTTGATTTATCTTCTACATGAGGAGAAATGCTTTCATGGAGAACGTCTCAGAGTACACAACTTCACACAAGGATCTATCTTCTGTTTCATATCAATTTGTAATTTTTGTATTAATTTGTAGTATGATTGATTGTGTTATATATATATATATATTGATTTATTTAATTAGCCGATTCAACCACTTTTCTCTACATGTTCAATTTAATCCGATTTTAAGAATAATGATATCGCCATTATATTGAACCAATTTGCTTCTTTAGTTCAACTGATTCGACCTTTGTAATAAAGATTTAGATTTAGGGCATATTTGGTTGCTGTGTACATCGGGGTACACCGACATACCCCTTGCTCCAACCCTCTTAATCTGGGTTGGAATTATTTGTATTGACCGTACAAATTTTTTGATATACCATTTTTTAACTATATTTAAATATAGTTATTAATAAAAAATATATTATAATCATTAAAAAAATTAATATAATACATAATCAATATCACATCACAATTATCATTCCAACCCCAAATATTTCAAACAACTACTATCCAACCCAACCCATTTAGAAAACAGACCCGTCTTTGGGTCGGTTTCAGCTGTACACATCTCTTGAGTGGATACTTATATATCTTTATTTCGGGCGAGGCTCCTGCCATGGCCCTCCCGTTGGTGCTTCACCCGCTCTCAGGCTGCAAACCTTCGCCTCCCTCTCACACTCGACGCCTCGTTTTCGCTCCATCTCTCCACGAAGCCCTAATCCCCACCCGCGTCCGGTCTCTCCCCTCCGGCGAGATCGAGGGAGGTATGTTCCCTCGACTTAGGATTAGAAGTCCTCGATTGATCACCACAAGGTTTGATTGCAACGGTGCCTTCTTTTCGGTTAATACAGAGGAGGAGGAGGAAGTGAATGACTTGGGAGTCAAGGCCGCGCTCTCCATGTTGAGATTTTACAAAAGTGAGATCATTTCCTCTCCTTTTTTGATCCAAAAAGTGAGATCATTTCTTCCCTATTCTATTGCAATCGCGAGAACGATGATGCGTTCGCATGACTGTATGGTTTCTTGGCGTGCAGGAGAGATCTCGCCGTTGATCCCGACGAGTTGTCGGTACGTGCCCACGTGCAGTGAGTACTCGATGGAGGCGTATAAGAGATATGGAGTTGTCAAGGGCACCGTTCTTACTGCTTGGCGACTCTGCCGCTGCAATCCTTTGGGTATTTTTTTTGCAAGTTTTAGCTGTTTTTCGGTTGATCTGAGAAGAAAAAAAGGTGCCTTTAAGTGTTTAATTTACGGACTATGTTGGGCTTTACCTTGTCTATGCATGGGCAATGTCTGAGGAAAATTCGCCTCGACGGTACATGGGTATTCTTATTGCCTGTAACGGGTCTGTTTGGTTGTCAGGGTACCCCAAGATAGTCCGGCATACTCCCAGCTTCATCCTTGCATTCTTGGGTTGGGATTATGTGTATGGACCATGCCATTTTTTTGGTATATATTTTTTAAACCATGTTTGAATAAAAAACTTAACGTAAAAAACATATTATAATCATTAAAAAGTTAATATAACATATAATCAATGTGACATCACATCACATTTATCATTCCCACCCTCTTCAACACTGCTAACCATCCAAACATCTACTATTCATAAGAGGTTATCCCAATCCAACCCAACCCAGTTACCAAATAGGACCTTAGGTAACCTTTTTATTTGTTAAGTACTGTAAGAAAACTGTTCTTACCAGCAACGGCTACCTTTTAAGAGGAGCCATTCCCAGAGGCAACAACTCCCATACAAAATCAACCTGGGAGCCGTTGCCCCTAGAAACAGCTGTCTTATAATGAAAGCCATGGCATGTGGTCATGACTAGGGCTTAAATAAAGCTCCAACCGTGACCTCAGCCTGATCCCACAGACAGAACATTTACCCCACCCACAAAGTCCTTCCCCTTCAGTGTAATTTCTTTCACGCACAGTCCCCCTTGCACCCAACCTTCCCCTCCAGATCCGCCCTCGGGAGTGGCCTCATCGATGAGGCACTCCTCCTCCATCGTGGTGCATTCCGTTCTCGGTGGGCTTCTCTTCTCCCAATGTGAGTATGCCTTGACCCCACACCACATTTCTTATCAATTCCATTTTTTTTGGAATGGGTTTGACCTTTACCATAACTTCATTTCGTATCCACACCACGAATGGTGCAGAAGTTCATATATTTCACATGATGTTGGAGAAAAATGACATTTTTTGTGAATGTGGAGTACAACTGTGATGTTCATTTTGCAATACGCGGAGATGATGGGAGTCTTATACCAACTGGTTCTATTTACTGACCTTGTATACACATAAGATCATACGTTGGTATCCCGACATGCTATTGTTATGGCATGGGAACCCATTCTATGTCTCATCACCCATTGAGACTCGACCTTCTACTTCCATAGCCCGTGAACCTCCTTATGTATCTCCAACTCCTGTTGAGATGACAACATCAGCATTTGTTCCCCAATCTTTGGGATCCTGTCTGGATGATACACATTATTTGCCGCAGATAGGGAAACTCGCTCCAGTACAGATTGTCGTAGCAAATATTGGGGAGGACCACGATCCATAAGATTGATCGTATGATGGAGGATACACCATAGAATGCTATTGGCGAAATGGAAAATGCTGAGAACCAAGAGGTCCATGTTGAAATCGACATTCTACTCTACAACACATGTGGCGGTGATGGTTACATCTGAAATGGTGATGCCACGATATATTTTCATTGTGGACTTGCCATTTCAGGCTAGTTGAAGAATGTGATGACGTTTAAGTCAAAAGATGGTTTAGTTTATACGGTTAAATTATTTAAAGAATGAGAGATGACAATCACGTTGCAGGATGTAGCCAAGGTTGTAAAAATCGGTAGTCGGTACTCGGTCGGCCGAGTCACTGACTAAGGATTAATCGGCAGCCGGACGAATAATCGGAGTTAGTCAGACTTTAATCGACTTTGAACTTATGATTATTTTGAATATATAACTCATTTTTATAGATGCATATATATACATAATTTTTGTACACTTTTATACTATCATAATAAAATACAATAAGTAATCAAATTCAAATGAAAGATTAAACATATTATAATAAGTTTTCTTATAAAAAAAGTAAAACATAAAAAATATGATATCTTCAAGCAAAAATTGATCGACTAGAGTGCCTAGTCGGAATTAGTCGGTACTCGGTCGGCCACCCCATCGACTAGACTAGTCGGACCTACTAGTCGGGCCAGTCGGGCGACTTTTACAACACTGGATGTAGCATACATATTTGGACCGATGATTGATGAAAATAATGTGATTGGGTACACATCTTCATCCATCTAGGCGGGCCTTTGCAAGAGGCTTCTTAGTGTGAGGATTGAGAGGCCCAACATTGACGGTGCATGCATCTGCATGACATGGCTTGTAGATCACTTCACAGTACTTACCCAGGATGTTGATCATAAGATGATATTGCACCACACTCATGCTTACATTATGCAACTATTAGAAGGGGTCGCTTTTCTAGACAAGTCAGGAAACGAGGTTTAATTGGAGGTCCGCTTGTCTAGCATTCCTTTATGGATAGTTGTGTGTAGCCTTCAAGGCAGATGCAATTGAGATTTGTAGTCCTCTCATCATACTACAGTTGCGAGCTTGGGAACATTTTCCAACATAGCACCATTGTGCATTGGAGGTTAATGTGGCAGGGAAGTTTGTTGGGATGCCGTTAACGGGTTAATTTTGATGTCACCACTGAGCCCACGAACGTTGTATGATCGTATTGTGATGTATTTTACCTTCAGACAACCTCACATGTATAGAACATAATCCAATATGTTGCTATGATACTATTCTTTATATGTGATTTACTGATATTTCTCTTGATTTTTTGTAGGTTGTTTGGATGCCATACACTGCTGACGTGATTCAGATGCTCTCCTATTACTTCTTAGATGCGTAGAATTTGCATGTGGCTAGGATTTGTAGCGGTGTAAGGGATATCAGGGCCATGCAACACCTGCACATGACTCCATTCGATAGATCTTTAAAGGAAGATCAACGTGGATTGGATTCAATTCCACGTGAATTTCCTGGGAATGTGGAACAACATGCGAGATTACATCATGGAGATAGTTTCCATAGTGCCAGGAGATGGAGTCACCAACGATTATATGACCTGGTACAACTGTGTTACCCGCTGCTTCATTGGCAGACATGGATGCATGATGGATTTTGTTGTAAGTACCAGTTATAAATTCCAAATATTTTCAACATATAAAAAATGACACAAGCCTTTCTTCATTTCAAGTGTCAAGGTTCAGGGGGATCTATCTTGTGAGGGATGATCTGTATTGACTATTTGGCAATTGATTTTGAACGCCGACTTATGGATGCCATTGAAAGGCAATTTAGTGATGGCTCAGATGATGAGGAGGAGGGCGGAGGAAATGAAGAAGAGGCGATTGCATAATCGAGTGCTTCAGAGAGGGGCGAGGATGAGGACATGGACGAGGACGTGATACTCGAGTTGGAGGAGGCCGACAGCGGCATAGCTAAGCAGCTGACTTTGAGGACTTCTCATAGCAAACGCCCACAAAGATGGCCTCAAGGTTTGATTTTTAGACTCCATTTCAGGTGCATTATAGTCCTGGCAGCCCGTCCACACCAACAATCTCGATGAAGGAGAGGGGCCCTACTGACGATGACCCTTTTGCATTGCTCCTTGTTGCTAACACTGCATATAGCATTTCACAGATTGACCAAGCTAGCCAGATACGGCATGCCACCCAACCGGAGCCCGAGGTGCCTCCACAGGAAACAAAGGAAAAGCTAGCAAAGATAAGAATCTTCCGTAGGAGAAAGCGTCAATGATGTAATTGTTATATATATTCTTATGTATTTCATGTAGAGCTTGTCTATTCCCAAATCAATGAGGAATGTTTTGTTATAATGTATGTAGTTGTATAAAACTTGGCTCTTATTCTATCTCAAATGTATTTGTAATTGTTCCCTTTTATTAAGTATTTGAGCAAGAGACAAAAAAATTGAATGCATTTCCAGAAAGAATTTTGAATGCATTGTCAAAAAAATTTTGAATGCATTTCCAGAAAGAAGCTCCCTGGAATGGGGAGTTGTCTGATTTCAGCAGAGACAAGCCGTTTCTAGGGGAAACGGCTACCGGGCTGATTTTTATGGGAACCATTGTCTCTAGAAACGACTCCTCTTAGAAGGGGCTTCCTTACAATACTTAACAAAATAAAAGCTTGCTTGGGGGTCACGGGGAATCAGAATCCTTATGTACCGTCCAGGTGAATTCTCCTCAGCAATGTCATATCAATCTCCAAGGCTAATTAAAATAGAGAAACATTCACAATTATTATACACACACACTCAGGGGCAAGGGACTCGGCTAGCTTTGGTCTCCCCTTTTACTAGGTAGGTATCTAAATGCATGTCAGAGTGGGGTCCTCAGTTCCAGTTTTGCTCTATCGAAGCATGATTTTCATTTAGACTTTCCATTAAAACACAATAAGGCTCAGGAAGCAGTCATAGGCAGGAGTGCTGTGCTCATATCGGATCCCTTAGTTAGATGGCGATTTCGCTCTACTACCCCAATCTTCACTTGACGCAAGACGGACTCCTTTGTGGAATTAGACCAAGCTGGCCTCCTTGACTCGTGCTGTGTACTTGAAAGTGTGTTGATGGATTGGCTTTAAAATGCACGTTGCCGATGACTTTAGAAGTTATTCTTGCACTAATATTTATAGAAAATATATTCCATTTGCTGAATTATTTTGTATGATCTTCTCTTGCAGTTGTTTAAACCGATCTTTAATTTTCTGCATGAGCTTTGGTCTCAAAAAAATTACTGCATGACCATTTCTTATGATCTTCCTTTGTCGGGGGCGAATGAGAGGACTGTAGGGGCGAATGAGAAGGCGACTACGGGACTGTAGGGGCGAGTGGAGGCGGGACTGTAGGGGCGAGTGGAAGCAGATTTTCCGGATTGGGGGATCGGATGGCGAGTGGACTGTAGGAGCTTTGTCGGGGGCGAATGAGAGGACTGTAGGGGCGAATGAGAAGGCGACTACGGGACTGTAGGGGCGAGTGGAAGCGGGACTATAGGGGCGAGTGGAAGCAGATTTTCCGGATTGGGGGATCGGATGGCGAGTGGAAGCGAGACTGTAGGGGCGAATGAGAAGGCGACTACGGGGGGCTACGCTCTACGGGGAGGGGCTCCGGAGAAGGGCTGCGCGTCGAGCTCGCAGCCCGTAAGCCCTCAGTTCGTTGCTGCAGAAGCGGAGGAGAAGCTCGCAAAAGGTGAAGGTTGGGTGACGGTCTCTCGCAAGAAACCAGGGCGCGTTTGCTGGCGGTGCGGAGTGAGGGGCCATCTGGCTTCGGTCTGTGTTGCAAGACCTCGTTGCTTTGCATGCGGCGGTTTGGGTCACAAGCAAGCGGGGTGTGGAACAAGATCGAGGGGGGATGTCGGTCGATTCCCGCTCGGGAGGCCTCCGGTGCATTCTGGGGTTCCTCGCGTTGAAGGGAATGCTTCAGTCGTTGCAAACCGATCTTTCGCGCAGGTGGTCGCAGGGGGGGCGCGCTCTCTGGAAGAGGTGGAAAGGGCCTGCGGGGGGGGGGGGGGGGAGACTACCTTCCACGCGGGCGAGTCGAAGGTGGGGAGGCTCGATGCGGGGCGGCGAGTCGAAGGTGGGGAGGCTCAGGTGGCAGGGGGTGCAAGTTCCTCGAAGGGGAGAGATGGTCATTCGCGTGCCACGCGAGGCGGAAGGGTGGTGGTAGGGGTCTTCCTGTCTCATTGCATGACGGTCGAGGCGGTGAACAACGTTCTCGTGGAGCTTCTGGGGAGCCACTTCTCAGGGGACATGTTCTTGCTGGGGACGAAAAGATGCTGCGTGAGGGGACTTTCAGAGGATCAGCATTTCCGCTTGCTTCACGTCGGGCCTCAGGGAGGCATCATTTGGAGGGATTTGCGTTTTGCAGATGGAGCGTGCTCGGAGCTGGAGGTTTATGTGGCTGAGGTCAGAGGGGTTCCTTTCCTGTCAAGATCCGTCCATTGTCTTCGGCGACCTCTGCGGAGGTGGGGTGAAGTGTTGGCCGTCACTAACGACGGCTTATCGCCGGGGGACGATCCCGCTTCCACGAAGGTCCTCATGGAGTGCAACAAGGCCTTTCTCGATCGGGCAACTGGTCAGGTGTTCTTTGAAGAGTTAAAGCGGGGAAGGTTCTTTTGCAGAATCGAGTTGTCGGTGGTGGTGCCTCCACCGCCTCCACCTAAGCCGGGCCGGCTGGTTCTTGCGGAGGATGCCGGCAAGAGGGTCGTTTCGTGTTCCGAGGAGAAGCTTCCGCAGTGGGGTGTCGCTTCGGGGATCTCGCCGCAGTTGGGTTCTTCTTTGGGGGCAGCGCCATGTTATGATGTTTACATAAGGCCTTCACCCGTTCTCGTACGTGATGCCCATCCTTTCGCATGGAATCGGTGCATGGTAGCCGCCCTTGGGGATGTGAGGAGTGACGTGGCGGGGGATTGGAGTGACGTGGCGGGTTGGTGCACGTTTTTCGGAGGGGATTTGGCTTTCTCGGTTGAGTCGCCAGGCTCCGCCTTTCGGGTTCTTTCTCCCGGGGTTGGTTCCCTTGGACGGGGCGCCAGTCCTGCATTCGGATCTGCACGTGATTCGGTAAGTCGGGTGGTCGAACTGGACCCGACCGAGCTTTCTGGAGCGGGCCCTCTTTTATTTGAAGGTCGGGCGGGAGCTCACCCGGGTGCGGGGGCTGAATCGGGTCCTCTTATATCAGCGGTGGACCCGACATCCTTGGGTCCTTCGTCAACCCAGATCTCCGCTCACTCCTCGGGAAGTTTGCTAGAAGATTTGCGGGCGGAACCTTCTTCTCCTCACAGCGATGAGACTTCGCAGGAGGATTTCTATGGAGGGGCATGGGCCGTTGCTGAGGGGGGGCTCGATAATGCTGGTGCAGAGGGCGAGTCATCACGGAGATCTTCCAAACGCTATAGAAGAAGACGCAGCTCTCGGTCGTTGTCAAGGGAGCACTACTCTTGCTTTACCTTTGAAGAAGCGGTGGCAGAGGCAGCCGGGGTGGTACCTTCATGGGTCTACAAAAAGGTTTCCAAATGAAAGTTTTGACTTGGAATGTGAGAGGCGTGGGGGATGCGGATAAGAGAAAGATCTTGGGTACCAGATTCAAAGAGTGGGGGTGCGACGTCATTCTTCTGCAAGAGACCAAGTTGGCCTCTCTGGATGAGGATGTTTGGCGCTCCTTCGCGGCGGGGGATCTGGATGAGTTCTCCACTTTGCCTGCAAATGGGCATGCAGGAGGTTTGCTTGTTGCTTGGAAATCCTCGGGGTTCTCCCTTGTTTCTACCATCAAGGGCAACCACTCTATCTCTGTTTTGCTTTCCAGGAAGGAGGATTCTGAAACTTTCGTTTTCTCATGCGCGTATGGCTCTTGTTGTGCGGCTCGTAGAATGGAGATGTGGGACGAGCTTTGGCAGACCGCACAGGAAACACAGAACTTGCCGTGGCTGATAGGAGGGGATTTCAATGTTACCTTGCGTCCTTCTGATAGGCCCCGGTCCAGGGGGGGCTCGGACTCGGGTTCGGCTGAGTTTGCGGACTTCCTTAACGGCTTGGCTTTGCAAGATATTCCTGCATCGGACGTAAACTTCACTTGGAGGAACTCTTCCTCCAAGTCGTGCATTGACAGGTTCCTCGCGTCGCAGGCTTTAATGTCGTTGTTTCCCCTGGCGTCTGTTCTCTCTAGGCCGCGATCTTTCTCGGATCACACTCCCATCATCTGGGACTCTAAAATGACTTCTCCTGCGGCTGGGTTCTTTAGGTATGAAAGGTGCTGGCTGCTGGAGGCTAATTTCCGTGAGGTGGTGGCTTCTAGCTGGGCGGAGGAGTGCGAGGATCGGTCGGCGATTGTGAGATTTGGGAAGAAGTTAGCGCGTCTGAGGAGCGCTCTGGCTTTGTTCAAAAAGAGGTCGCGGGAAGCTAGGGCGTCGGCAATGAAGGAGGCGGAGGACATCGTTGCGGCAATGGATGCTTTGGAGGGGGTAAGGGACCTCTGCGCTGAGGAGATGGAAACCAGGGCTGCGGCATTGGCCGCGGTGGAAAGGGAAGAAAGAATGAGGGTGGCGGAGTGGCGTCAGAGAGCTAAGGTCAAGTGGATCAGGGAGGGGGATGCTAACTCGTCCTACTTTCACAGGGTGGCTTCTAACAGGAGGCGGTCCAATTTGATTCACTCCATCTCCTTCGGGGGTAGGGAGGTCGTGGGCGAGGAGGCTTTGGGGAGCGAGGTGGCCGCATATTTCAGGGAGTTCTCCTCGGTTCGTGCGCCACGTCATTGGTTCTGGATGGGGGAGGATACCTCGAAGCTTTCGTCCGCGCGTTGTGCGGAGCTGATCAAGGAGATCTCTTTGGAGGAGGTCAAGAGTGCTGTTTGAGATCTCAACAGTGACGCCTCGCCAGGGTCGGATGGTTTCCCTATAGCATTCTACAAGGACTTCTGGGAGGTGGTGGGGTTGGAAGTGTGGGAGGTGGTATCGAAATTTGCCGGCGGAAATAAGGGGTTTGATAAGATCAATAGGGCTCTCATTGTCTTGTTACCTAAGATCTCCTGTCCACACGCTATCGAAGACTTTCGGCCAATCGCGATTTCTAATGCTTTATACTTGATCGTTGCTAAGGTTATGGCGCGGAGGTTAGCGCCACTGCTTGATGATTTAATCGAGCCCTCGCAGGTTGCTTTCATCCGTGGTCGCCAAATTTCCGATGTTACGGCGCTTGCTTCTGAGATGGTGGAGATCTGGGTGAGGAGGGGGAAACAGGGGATCCTGTGGAAAGTGGACTTCGCAAAGGCCTATGACTCATTGGATAGGAACTTTCTGTGGAGGGTGCTGCGGGCTCGTGGATTTCCTGATATGTGGATTGCGTGGATGCGCTGTTGCATTACTACTGCTTCTTTCTCTGTTATGTTGAATGGTCGGGTCGTCGGCAGTAGGTTTCAGCCGAGAAGGGGTGTGCGGCAGGGGTGCCCTTTGGCACCCATGTTATTCGTTATTGCGGCGGATGTCCTGCCTAGGATGGCGGCTAGAGTGGTGGCGCGCGGCCTCTCCTTGGGCTTCTTGTGCGGCTACCAGAACGTTCCTACCCTTCAGTATGCGGATGACACTATTGTTTTCATCGATGGAGGATTGGAGGAGGTCAGAGGGATGGCGGTGACGTTGAAAATTTTTAGTGAGCTATCGGGGCTCCTCAGTAATCACTCCAAGTCCAAAGTGATTCCTTTCGCTTGGGATGCGGGCTCGGCAGCAACTTGTGGGGAGCTTCTGGGAAGTCTTCCCTCTTCTCTCCCAATCGAGTATCTTGGGTTGCCGCTGGGAGCGAGGAGGTCGAGGTTGCATGATTGGCACAAGGTGGTGGACAAGGCGGAAAGGAGGCTAGCTGGGTGGAGTGCGGCGTTGGGGGAGGCCGGCTCGTTCTTATTAGGTCCGTCCTTGCCTCGATCCCTATCTACTACCTTTCGAACTGGATTATTCCGATGGGGATTAGGAGGCGCCTCGAGGGCCTCATGCGGAGCTTCCTATGGGGAAGAAGGGGTCCTTCCTCGCGGGGTCTTCACTTGGTTGCCTGGGAGGAGGTGACGAGGAGAAAGTGCGATGGTGGTCTTGGCATACGGCGGCTGGATTTGGTTAATGATGCGTTGATGCTCAAGTGGGTCAGCAGGCTTTGGGGCAGCGCCAACAGCTTCTTTCCCTCCATGCTGCGGGATGTATTATCTCTCGGGGTGGACATGTTGCGCGACGTTGATACTCGGCGGTCTGGAACCCCCTTCTGGCGGGGGATCACTTCGGCAGTTAGGCGGTATTCTCATCTCTTTAAACCAATGCTTGGGGATGGTAATTCCTTTCTTTTCTGGCGCGACAGTTGGGCGGGGGCGAGCTCTCTTGGGGACGCTTTCCCTCGCCTCTACGCCCTGGCTACAGATTCGTGTGCGACGGTGGCCTCCGCTTGGAGTGGGGACGAGTGGTTCCCTTCTTTTGCTAGCAACCTTTCGGATGAGCGGTTTGAAGACCTCTTGGCTCTCCTCCAGCTTCTTACGGGTGCGCCCACACCATCGAGTGGCAGGGATCATTGGGTTTGGCGCGCTGAGGTCTTCTCCACCCGACGGGCGTTCAGAACCATCTCGCAACAGCCGTCCTCGCAGCAGGAACTCATGTGCAAGGATCTTAGGTGGATGTGGCGTCTGAGGCTCCCAGAGAGGGTTGTTTTCTTCTTGTGGCTATTGAGACGCGGGAGGGTGCTGACTAGAGATAGATGTGCGAGGTTTGCTGCGGGAATCGGCTCCTTGGACTGTGCGCTGTGTGATGGCAGTGTGGAGTCCTTGGAGCACCTCTTCTTCCTCTGTCCGAACACTGCTGCAATCTGGGAGGAGGCTCAATTACAGTGGGTTAACGCCTCTTCTGCTTCGTCGTTTTGGGACTCGTTGCGTTCGAATTATGATAGGCCGAGGAGGGAGCTGCTACGCCCTCTCGCGTGCGTTTGGGCGTTGTGGCTTGGTCGGAACGCGAAGATTTTCAGGGGTCAAAGATTTTACAAGGAGAATATTATCGCGCACGTTTCTTTGCTTGTAAATGACTGGCTGATACTGTAGTGTGTTTCTCTTTTTGGGTAACTTGCGGGATCTGCTCGATCCTAGGCGTCTGTATCACCCTCTTCTTACTTTCCTTTCCACCTTTTTAATAAAATTTTGGGGCGATCACCATGGCGTGTATCCCCCGAAGAGCTTTGGCTTCAAAAAAAATGATCTTCCTTTGTCTTTTCAATAAAATAAATATAATTGTTTGCTTGATCATGCATTTGTCCCACAAATCAACAACTGAATTACCAAGAGAAATGGGATAATAACCTAACAAAAATCGATAAATTTCTTGATGTTTTCTTCTGACTTTTTTAACAACACGAAAAAGGGTGCAACTTATTCCATCATAGATGTGCCAACCACATGAATCAATGTCAGGCTCTACCAAGAAATGTGACTATTGTTCTTTATCATCAGTTACTATCCTATGCTTGCTTAGGTGTAAGCCGCCTATAGCAACACAAGAAGGGATCTCTATATCTGTTTATGATTTAAATTTAAACAAGGAGTATACTAAGATGATATGTTTTCGGAGACTATGAGACGTTATATATTGCTTTGGAATATTCAGTTAAGATAGAGTTTGTTTATGGGAGATGGATTTCTTAGGGTAAATGATAAAAAAAGGGTCTCAACTATGCCTTGATTCCCAATTAAGGGACTCATTTTTCAATTGCAACAAAGAGGGGCCTGATCTTATGTTTTTGTTTCAAATAGAGGCCTCTATAAGCTTCAACGACCCTTATATGTTGACGTTAAACCCTTAAGTTGACTATTCAAGCCCCTATTTGTTACAATTGAAAAATGAGGCCTCTAATTGAAAATCGAGATATAGTTGAGGCCCTTTTTCATAATTTACACATTTATTTATTTTGTTTTACCGCCAACTTCTATCCTAGGTTGTGTACAAGGTAGTATAGACTTGCCTCAGATTTTTCCTTTTCTGTTTTCCTTGGCATGCAAGAAATACCTATTGTAATTTATCATTTCCATTGTTCTCGGATCAACTTAGGCATTAGCTTTTGCTTTTACCTTGCTGTATTTTTTAAGGATTACGGACAAATTTTAGATAGACTTTTCTTTAGATTGATAGTGATCTTTGGTGGTATGGTAACATTATGTTAAGTTTTTTCCAAGAGGAATCATGGTAAGTTTGAAAGGAGAATGTATAGAATTTGCTATAGTCATCGTCATTCTTGTTTTTGAATTGGATACATCATACATGAATGAAATCTTTGCTTTATATAAATGTATGTTTGCTTGGTTCGAATATGGTAGTTGAATGGCTAAGTTTTTTTCTTGGGGAAAGTCAAAGGATTATACTAGAGATGAGTAGTTGTCCACATATACGAATGACTATATGATATGTTTCATCCATATATATATGAATATTTTAATGCTTTTTATCTACTACTCGGAAAGTTATTTTTCTAATGTTGAGATCCTTTGTGAGATCATGCATATCTACATTAGTCTAAGTAATTTATGCATGCACGTCTCTTTCTAATTCTGGATTAGAGATTCTGGATGTATGGACAGGGATGTTGATAGATTAGCAGGTTTTGTCTTTGGTTGAGCTACTGACAGAAGCACGAGGAACTCCCGGATTGGGAGCATCTGTTCAAGAGGGTTTCAGTAAGATGGTATTTGGGGACACCATTGTTGAGGACTATGGTACCACTGCTCAGTGGCACATGATATGGGAGTTGTGCGCTTCACTGACACAAAGTTGGTTTAGTTACAAAAGTCAACACGTGGAATGTTTGGAGGGTGGGAGACTTTAAGAAGAGGACATTATGTGATCTATTAAGTAATTGATAGAGTGACATCGCTTTTATTTTGGAAAGTACGATGAGTGGTTGGATGATAGTCACTGGAGATCTTTGTGTGGCACAAGTTTGTCAGAGTTTTAGGCCATTGACTCAATAAGGATTTCAAGGGGTATATTCATTGCTTGGAAAAATGAACTCTTTCGACCAGATGAGGAAGTGAGCATGCAATGTTCTCTCATTGGTGCTCGGGAGAGTGGCTGATCATATTCTCGTTGCCTTCCCATTTGTGTATGAACCGATGTATGCTCAAAGAAGGAAGGTTCGTTGGGAGGGAATTATGGTTGGCTGCATTTCCTTTATATTTCTTCCATGGTTTGTTAGGGATGACTTCAATGTTAACCTAATCTCTAGTGATTGTCTGCATCTTTTAGGTTGTAGGACCACAATTGAATGCTTTTGCTTCTTTGATCGGTGATCTTAGATTCTTAAGCTAGATATATTTGATGCGACAGATTACCATTATACTTAGCGCGGGTTCATATCCTAGGTAGGGCATGTTTGATACCGATGGAGCCTTTTAGCTCTTCTTTCTACTACTAGCCTCTAACAAGTTGCTTCCTCATTCTTGCATGGATCATATATCCCTTTTCGTGATTATGGGGAGGGCATCATCCTAGTCCTTTTTTCATATTTAAATGATCATGGTTACTTAAGGATGGCTTCAAGGAATTGGTTGCTCATTATTGTTACTGTGAGGGTTTGACCATAAAGTTACCAATCAACAATGATGCAAACGCGATTCGGCGTCGACGTTGATAATATTTTTTTGGTGGATTTTGGTGGAAGAAAGAGAGAGGTTAAGGAGAGAAATTGGAGGGGTTGAGGAGAAGAATAACTCGTCGGAACGAGGGGTTTGGAGAAGAGAACCGTGGAGATCGCGTGGAGGGAGAAGAGAGAAGGGGAGGGGATAAAATGAGATAAACTCAATTTTTACTTCATAATTCACTGCCTAACAACAAGGGCCTACCCTCTCTTTATATAGGAGAGAGGGTTTACAAAAATAGGCAACTCAATCAAATTGACAACCGACTTTCCTAATCGGACTCTAACAACTTTAATTTGACCTCTAATGACTTTAATTAGACTCTAACTAATTAATTGACCAACAATTATAATTAAAATCTACGAAATAAACGTTGAGATCACAGGCGATCTCAATTATTTAATTAGACCAATTTGACCGCTAAAAACGTAAATAAAATTGATAATTATTTAATTAAATAAATGTGGCCCCATAATTTGGGGTGACGCTGCATCAAACAACAACAACAACAACAACAAAGCCTTTTCCCACAATTAAGTAGGGTCGGCTACATGGATTCTTCGCCTCCATTCAGATCTATCTTGGGTCAATCCCGAGCTTATATCCACAAAACAAAGATCCCTTCGTATGGTCTCTTTCCAATACTTCTTGGGCCGTCCTCGCCCTCTCTTAGCCGACTCAACATCCCGACTCTCGCATCTCCTAACTGATGCATCAACTGATCTTCTTTGCAAATGACTAAACCATCTTAAGCGGTTTTCTCGCATCTTATCCTCGATCGGAGCAACACCAACTTTCTTTCTGATTGCATCATTCCGAATCTGATCTTTACGTGTGTGTCCACACATCCACCTTAGCATTTTCATTTCCGCTACAACCATTCTCTGTACATGTCTATGGTTCACAGGCCAACATTCAGATCCATAGAGCATAACAGGAATATAAAGTTACCAATGCTTAGGAAAAACCCGAGTGAATTCAAGAAGGTATAGGATTAGCATACTCGTATGTTTTTTTGGCTAGGAATATAATTCTAGACTTAACTGAGTTGAAGATGAGAGGGATCTTAATATGGATGAACATAAGGAGTAGCTTATTCTACATAACGTGGTGGTTGAGGAGGGCAAGAAATGTGAATTAAAGTTATAACAGAGATCTAAGCAAAAAAGGGATCATGGAGGGCAATGTGAGTACTGAATTCTTCTAGCAGGAGAAGGGGAAGGAGTTTTATCCGCTCACTTTTTGTGGATGGTGGCATAATCCACAGGGATTAGGGGATGAGGAGGGCGGTGTGGCACACTTTCATAATTTGAGTAGAAAGGTTAAGAGTAGTGGTTGGGTACGGGTGCAACTGGCCTCTAGCAGGAACGTGCTAATGGTCTTACTCGGAGTTTTAGCTTGGATGAGGTTCTGATGATTGTGCTTGAGTTGAATGTTGATGGGTGGTCTCTTGGGCTTGACGGCTTCCTGATTTTCCTAATGACCTCTAAGAGTTGGAGTTTGATGATCTCATAATGTTGACTAAGGAGTTCTCTTCTTGGGGAACTCATTCTTTGATTTGATAAACAAGGCTTTTATTTTCGTGTAACCTAAGGAGTTGTTGAAGATTTTGGAGGATTACATGGTGATTGCTGTTTCTAATACTATTTACATTATCATGGTGAAGGTGCTTGCTAACAAGTTGCGCTTGGTCATCAATGATGTTATCTCTCTAAGTGCATGCGGTGTTTATTTCCAAGAAGTAAATGATGGAGAGTTTAGTGAATGGCCATTGAGTAGTGGTATATTAAAAGCATAATCAGGTCGAAGGCTTGATACAAAAAGTAGATTTCTCTAAAGCTTATAACAATATCGGCTAGTGCTTTTTGTGTGCTTTGATTGCTAGGAGTGGTTCACCCGATACTTGGATTATTTGGGGGTAAAAGATGCCTTACTACTATAACTTTACGATTTTGATGAATGGTCATCCAAAAGGTGGTTTTTCTAGCCAAAGAGGAGGGTTAGGCATGGATATCATCATGTACCTCTCTTTATCTTGGTCGTTGATGCTTTGATCATTATGATGGGTCAAGTGTTGTATAGAGGAGTTAGTTCTTTTTATTTGCTCAATGACATTTCTATCCTTATGGTGTACTGGGACTTCTACAACCCTACATACTTTTGGGGGTTGTTTGGTCCCCTTGTTAATTAGGCAAAATAAGATTTCATTCCTTTTGGCCTTTTTCAGCTGGATATGGTTGAATACAGGCGGGTCCTTATTACCCTCATAGGAGTCTAGTCTACTGATGTCTTATTTGGGTCTTCCCCTTGTTTGTAGTCAACTTAGGCAGGTGGAGCAGCTACCTCTAGTGGAAAAATTGGGCGCAAGCTTTCTAGCTAGAAAGTTGTTTCCTTCTCTCGTGATCAAGGCTTTTACAAACGGAAGGCAGATAGTGTGGTTTCCTTGGAATTGAGATGAGGCGTAACCTTGAGGTGTAAGCCTTAGTTTTTTTTCCCAAAAAATACAATTTAGCTAAAAACAGTGTATAATACAAGAAAATTATAGTATATGTAGATCATCATACATTCAAAGTAAATAAATGATTTTTGAGTCTATTTTTTTAATGTTTAAGGGGAACAAAGGGTTGGATACATTGTACTTAGGAGCTTTTTATATGACCTTAAAATCTCTCATGTGAAATATATCCATTTATATACTTGTATGGTCAACGATGTGCCTAAGCATTAAGGTTTATTTTTCAACACTTAGCTCATCCATTCTTTTAAAAAACAATTAGCTCTTCCATTATCATCTTTTATATAATATTTGATACATGCAAGAAGCTAATAAGTTGAAATTAAAATGTATTTTTTTACAAGTGACCTTTACTGGTTAGTTCAATTGGAAATTCTTGCAAAGTTTTTGCACAAAAAGCCACGTCTATGCAACATAAATAACGTTGATTGTTTGTTACACTACAATTTTCTTGATCCCCTCTAGTTCCCATCAAAGTATCATTCACGATATCTTCTTCATACCATCTTCAGCTAGATTGTGCTAAGATAATGCAAATAATGTATTTATTATTTCACATTTATTAGACTCTAGAAATAAAACCTCTAAAAAACTAACTCCTACAGTCATATCTTTGCTCTGAGCACATCAAGCAACCTCTTTATTGAAATCAGCAATATACACAATTGGTAAATCACCTATCTTCCTTTACAATGGAAAAAAGTTGAAAATGGAAAAACGTATGTAAGGTTTTAGATGGAAGAGAAAAAAACAGTGTAAAAAAATAGTAGAATCCGAGGCCCATGCCTCGTCTCGCCTCACCGCCTTGGTCGGCTTTGACCATCTGAGGCACACACTTTCTCAAAACCATCTGAGGCAAATCGCCTTGAGCTAAAAAGCATCACTTTACCTTGAGATGTATGCCTCGATTACCTCGAGGCTAACCTTTTCATACCATGCTCGTGGTGATTGTTTAGTGCACCTGAAAGCGGCTTTCTCGACAATTCCTATTTTGTTCATTTCCAACAGGTTGCATGTTTGCGTTTGGCACTGTCTGGAGGTGGTAATGAGGAGATTCTTTTGGACCAACTTGGGTAGAGAGTCGATTGGTGGACAAGTTTTTGTTACGCATCCCATGGATGAGGGAGGCTTGGGAGTTTGAGGCTTGAAAAGATGGGCATGCTCTCCTGTTGAAGTAGGTGTCTAGGTTTTAGGGTAGTGATGTGGGTCTCCTTTGTTGATTGGTGAGAAGCATTTATGGGATTTTTGCTCAGTTATGCACCATCATGCATGCAGTTCACTATCTAACTTCATCCTAGAAGGGTAACTGCACTATGCTTCCAGAGATGACGATCAATATAGGACCTATTTTGGATGGTGGTTCTTCATTCAGCTTTTGTACTGATGATCAAATGGGGGTAACACTTTGTGCGATCGCTTCTTGAGACTCTTTGCTATGATGATGCATCGTGATTTAAACATGTTGGGGTGGTTGAAATAATGGTGCTTGGTTCCTCACCTTTTGGTCTGGCTTTTTTGATCAAAGATTGCATGATTTTCTAGGATTTTCTGAAGAGCTTGGGTTTGTTGCAGGTCCCCCATCTGATAGGGACCACTAGTGCTAGAACAATGGCATAGTTTTGGTTAAGAAGGCATACAGGGCCTAGTCAACCTCCATTGTTTTCGATCTTGAGATTTGCAATGAGATTGCAGACTGATTTGGGTCTAAGATTTTCCTTTGGATGTTTAAGGCATGAGCACAATACTGTGAACATACAGGGAAAAATCTCTAATGATGTGAAGGCAACATCCCTGTTATGGGGCGATGGCCATGAAGATATTTAATATATGTTCTTTTCTTGTGATCAGGCTAGATAGATATGATGTGAGGCATCGATTGGGTGGCTTGATTCCTCCTGCATGGAGGGATTCATGGAGTAGCTCAGTTTTTAGATCATTTGTGAAAAACTGAATTTCTCTCCTTTGGCTGGCCCGTGATGGGGGGCTATTTTTTGTTAGGAAAGATTCATGTAACTCATGCCAAGGCTATTCTGGAGTCTTTTATCTCTGGAAGTTGTTTGGTACATTTTGTTAATATATAATTTTTTGGGGTGCATGCCCTTTCTTTTTTAACAAAAAAATCTGTACGATTTGATTCTTGGATTTATGGAAGTAATTGAGTTGCACAATTTTTTTCTGGTAGGTATTACTGAACTCATTTGAGGTTTGTTGTGAAAAATAGGTGATCTTTTATTCAAGGGAACCCTAAGCTCTCTTATATAGGGAGAGACCTCAAGGGTAAAATACATAGTAGTCCAGAGAACAATAAAAATTGCGAACAGGTACATAGCATATAATAATATCTATCTCTACACTCTCCCTCAAGGTGGAGCATAGATGTCTATCATGCTCAGCTTGGAAGAACATCTCTGAAAAGGTCCTCTGAGCAACGGTTTGGTGAGTAAGTCAGCAGTCTGATCCCCTGAACTCACGTGAGCTGTAGATATCAATCCTCTCTGGATCAAGTCTCTAGTGTAGTGGTAGTCAACTTCAATATGCTTTGTTCTTTCATGAAATGCTGGATTGTTGGCAATAAACAAAGCTGCCTGATTGTCACACTGAAGCTTCATGGGTAGAGGTACAGCTACATGTAGATCCTCTAGTACAGATCGAACCCACAGCATCTCCGTGCTCGCTTGCGCCATGGCCATATATTCGGATTCAGCACTGGACCTCGCCACAACAGTTTGTTTCTTGCTTTTCCAAGAAACCAGAGAGCTCCCAACAAAAACTACAAATCCTGAGGTCGATTTTCGATCCTTAGGGCATCCTGCATAATCGGCATCTACACATGCTGAGATAGATAAATATGTGCCCTTTCGGAACAGTAACCCTGAACCTGGAGAAGACTTCAGATACCTCAGTATCATGTATATGACATCCATATGAACTTGTCTTGGCTGCTCCATAAATTGGCTCATCCTGCTTACTGCAAAGGCAATATCGGGTCGAGTTATGGTAATATAAAGGAGCTTACCCACCATTTCTCTATATCTCCTCTTGTCCACTTCAGCAGTGTCATCATCATACAGCTTCATGCTTGGATCCATGGGAATACTTGATGGTTTGCATCCAGCCATGCCTGTTTCAGTCAAAAAATCTGTAATGTACTTCCTTTGGGTCATCACCAGACCCTGTGCGTTCCTGGCAAATTCCAACCCCAGAAAGTATCTTAGGGTTCCAAGATCCTTCGTGACGAACTGACGGCCTAGGAATGCCTTCGCCCTCTCTATGCCCTGAACATCATCTCCTGTAACCAGAATATCATCAACATAGACCATGATGACAACCGTACCTGCCGATGACTTCTGAGTAAACAACGAGTGGTCTGCATTGGACCTCTTGAATCCCTGTCGTTCAATCAGATTGGAAAGCTTCTGGAACCACGCTTTTGGGCTCTGTTTGAGGCCATAAATTACCTTGTGAAGTCTACACACCATATGCTTCTCCCCCTCAGCAGTGAACCCTGGTGGTTGCTGCATGTAGACTTCCTCCTGCAGATCTCCATACAAGAAAGCATTCTTGACATCCAGTTGAGATATACTCCAATCACGTACCACGGCAACTGATAAGAGAATGCGAAGGGTAGAATGACGAGCCACCGGAGAAAACGTATCCATATAGTCCATGCCATAGGTTTGTGTAAAACCTCGCGTGACCAGCCGTGCTTTGTACCGATCTAGACTGCCATCAGCGTGGTATTTAACTGTGAATACCCACTTACAGCTCACAATAGATGCATTAGGAGGAGCAATAACCAGGGACCATGTGCCACGAGACTGTAAGGCACGCATCTCGTTTTCCATAGCCATTCTCCAGCAATCTATCTTCATAGCTTCCTGATAGGTCCGTGGTATATCCACAGAAGACAAAGCTGCAACAAATCTCTATAAGTCGCCTGTGAGGCGATGAAAAGACACTTGTGACGCAAAGGGATAAGATGCACAGGTCCGCTTCTGCTTCCGGATAGCAATATGAATATCAAGATCATCCTCCGCTGTACTGGATGGTGTAGTCTCCTCCTGCAATGAAGAATCCTGCACGTGTACCATATCTGACCCGTCAGTAGTAATGCCATCTGAACATACCTGAGGCGTGATGGATGTCTGACGTGTAGCCTGAGCAGGACCTGACCGACGCGTATAGAATTTTGGTAAAGGTGGAATAGGAGGTTGTGGAAGTGGTGGAGATGGAGGTGGTGGTGGTGAAGGTGACATAGAAACCGGAACAGGAGTGGATTCAGGTGAACTCCAACTGGGAGGCGGAGGAACATAGACATCATCGTTGGTAGTAGATGGTACCAGACTGTCACTTGCAGGAGAAAAAAACATAACAGACTCAAAGAACGTGACATCAGCACTAACAAAATATTTCTTGTTTATGGGGTCATAACAACGATAGCCCTTCTGAGTCCGAGAGTAACCGACAAAGACACACTTGACAACTCTAGGGGCCTGTTTGGTTGCAGGGTTGGGCAGGGTTGACCCAACCCTGGTTACTATTCACAAGGGTACTTCCTCCTCACAGATTACTATTCACCCAGCCCAACCTAGCCCAACCCAACCCTGCCCAACCCTGCAACCAAACAGGCCCGAGAGTTTGTCAAGTCCAGGAGTCAGTAGATGAACAAAAGCAACTGTACTAAAGACACGAGGAGTAAGTAAGAATAATTCCTTGTCAGGGAAAATGATAGAAAGAGGAATTTTCTCACCAAGGACAGAAGACGGCATACGATTGACCAGGTAGCAAGCGGTAAGAACATCATCCCCCCAGAAAGAGATAGGAGCACAACTCTGAATCAGTAGGGTTCGAGTAATGTCTAGAAGGTGGCGATGCTTTCTTTCTGCCACACCATTCTGCTGAGATGTGTATGCACAAGTGGTTTGGTGAATAATGCCCTTTGACGAAAGAAACTGAGAGAGGGACCATGTGCAGAATTCAAGAGCATTATCTGTACGAACATATTTGACAGTAGAAGAAAACACATTTTGCACTTCATTAATCAAATTTTTAATCACATCTCTTGCTTCAGACTTATTCTTCAAAAGGAAGACCCAAGATACACGAGAAAAATCATCCACTACCACTAGATAAAATATGTGTCCCTGATGATCGGGTACACAACTTGGACCCCATATATCTATGTGAAACAACTCGAACGGGGAGCTACTGCTTCGACTCTGACGACTAGGAAAGCTAGACCGATGATGCTTTCCTAACTGACATGCTTCATAGCGAAAGGAAGAACTGGGAGAGATCTGAGGCAGAAGATGTCGCATTTTTCTGGAGCGGGAGATGACCAAAGCGGAGATGCCAGATGTACGGAGATAGTGGTCCGGCGGAATGAGAAGAGACGTCAGCATAAGAGTTCCGGACCAGCCGATACAGACCATTCTGCTCAGAGCCACAGCTAATCACCCTGCCCGTTAGTATGTCCCGAAAAATAAGAGAAGAAGGGTCAAATATAGCACGACAGTGCAAATCCTTCGTAATCTGACTAATAGACAACAGATTCATCGAGAACTCAGGAGCATGTAGGGCATTCTATAGATGCATAGAAGGAGATAGGAAGACCACCCCCTGTCCAACAAGAGGGGAATGAGTACTATCTGCGATCCGTACTGAACGGCCATGGGGAATGTCCCTGTAGGACCCAAGTCTCTCTCGATCTCGGCAGAGATGATGTGTGGCACCAGAATCTATATTCCAATCAGAGATATCATGAGAAGATGTGAATGCAGTAGCGCTACCTGAGGTACTAGCAGCAGCAGAGGAACTGGCAGATGCTATAGCAGCAACATCTTGCTGGAGGTCCACCAGAAGAATCACCAGATGATTGTGGCATAATATCACGTAGACGTGCCACAAGTTCGTCCAAACGATTGTCTGCAGTAGATGCCAATTGGGGGTGAGAATGCTCTGCTACACGTGCCGATGCTGGGAACCCATGCTTAGAGTAGCATGTCTCCTCTGAGTGGCCTGTGCGGTGATAGTACGAACACGGCTGACGAAAGCGACCACCCCTACCCTGGGGTCCACGTCCACGTCCACGACCAGAAGACTGACCACCTCTCCCACGCGATAGTGCCATCGCCGATGGGGGTGGAGTAGATGAGCTGGAAGAAACTGATATGCGACTGAACCTCCTGTAAACATCCTCCATTGGAGGAATAACTGCATCAGCCAAAATCTGACAGCGGGCAGCCTCATACTCAGGATCTAGGGCCGCAAGTAGAACGCCCACCATGGTGGCATTCCGAAATGTCTTCTGCTGTTCAGGAGTCGCTGTGAGCGGAATGGTACTGTATAACTTCTCAAACACCCCCCGTAGGGATGTGTACAAGGAGTGAAGAGGTCTGTCGTTCTGCTTCATCGTGAAGATATCATGCTGAAGCTGTAACATCTTGGTCTCATTTCGTACCTGGGAATATGTAGCAGCCAGAATATCCCACATTGCCTTGACAGTGGGCTGATGGACATCATTGGCATTCTTCATCGACAGTGTACCTGACAACCAGACCTTGACATACGAATCATCAGCCTCCCAAGAGGCATATATCCCTGTCTTCTCTGCTGGCTCATCCTCGATAAGAATGTGCTTCTTACCGTTTGACTTCATGAGACTCATGAACTGCATCGCCCAGAGCTCATAGTTCGACCCGTCCATCTTTACTATTGGCGCGGGACCTTTGAACGCGCCTATGGAGGGCATATCAACCTTTGATTCTGACATATCGCCGATGGAGAAGAACTAGGGTTTGTAGACAAAGTGACAGATGTCTACACGCACTGCATAGGATTCGAGTGCGTATGTAGACGTTACGCACCCAAATCCATATATCTTGAAGAAGAGACGGCTACGATCAAGGCGTCAGGAGGCGCCGCGGTGCCGACTAGAACAAAAGCCAGCCGACGGCGGGTGGCAGGGGTCCGGCTAGGGCACGTCGGGGACTGGGGTCCGGCTAGGGCACGCCGGGAGGTGAAGGCGAGATCCTTCTGTGATATGGTTTGTTCTTTCTGGTCAGGGTTGGTGGTGGAGGGACCAGCAACAGTGAGATTTGCGTCGAAGTTGGATGCACTACAACTCAGACGTTTGGTGTTCAAGAGGGAGACTCGGGCAGAGCAGGATCTAAGGAGGACTCGGGCGCAGGATGAGATGGGGAGGTTGAATTTGCTGGAGGATGAAAGATAGTTGGACGGGGAGGAGCTTGTGAGCCGAGGGGTGGTCCAGAAGATCTTGGAGGATGAGGATTGGAAGCGGGAATTTTGAGTGGAGACAAAGATCAAGGCAGAGGTGGTTGAAGGAGGGGATGCCAATACGAGATTTTTTCACGTGGTGACGAACGGTAGGAGGAGAAACATGATACACTTAGTAGAGGTGGGGGGAGACGAGTTCCTTGGGGAGGAAGATAGCAAGGGTAGTTACGGACTATTTCAGATCTCATTATTGAGGATGTGTTGGGTGTTGTGGTTGAATTTGATGAGGGTAACTTTGGTTTTTTGATCGACTCAACCGTTCTTTCATTTTTTCCAGCTAGCTAAGAAGGATATGGCAACAAGGATTGATGATTACAACCAATGCACTTTCCAATGTGATGTACTTGATTATGGCTAAGATGTTGGCCAACTGTCTCGAGGATGTGGTGAAGAAGATCATTTCATCGGCCCAAAGTGCATTCTTGCCTGGTAGGCAACTCATGGATAACGTTGTAGCAGAGTGGTGCAGGAGGAAGGTGAATGGTGTCTTGTTTAAGGTCGATTTCTTGAAGGCGTGTGCCCTGTGGACTGACGCTTTCGTTGGGTCTCCCTATATAGACGAGACTTTCCGGATAAGTGGATCTCGTTGATGAAGAGGTGCTTGAGACCACGTCGTACGTTGTTCTAGTAAATGGATAGCCAAAGTGGGATCTTTTTAGCCTCAACGTGGTGTTTGTTAGGGATGCCCACTAGCGCCGTTACTTTCTGGCTTATGATGCTTTGATGGTCATGGTTGCTCGGGCGCGTTAGTGGGGGTTATTGCAGTGGTTACTCAAAGGATGGGATATCTTTCCCCATCTTCTAGTATGTGGATGCCACGATTTTGTTTACGGAGGGAGGAGCTGACAATTTTAGAGGTTTATCAGTCATTCTGGACATGTTTGAAGATGTCTCTAAGTTGAGGTTAAATATGGTCAAGTCGGAGTTTGTTCCGTTTGGCTTGATGGTTGTAGAGATTGATATGTGCGATGGCTAGTGGTGGTTGCTATGCAAGGACTTGCTGTTGCGTTACCTTGGTGTACCATTAGTGGCTGGCCAGATGCGGGCCACTGACTGGTTGTTGGTAGTTGAGAAGATGGAGCAGAAGCTAGCTGGATGAAAATCTGTTTGATTGTCCGGGGGGGGGCAAACTATTGCTGTTATGTTCGGTTCTTTTGGCAATCATGATCCTCCTATCCGCTAGCCTGGTGCATGTTGGCATTAGGAAGAGGCTTGAGACCATCATGAGGTGTTTTTTTTTCTGATCATCATCTGAGCAATCAAATGGCTTTCCCTTGGTGGAGTGGGGGACGATGTCGTGCCTAAAGGACGATGGGGGCCTTGGTGTTCATAGATTGGAGGAGATGAACAAGGACCTTGCTCGGAAGATGAGCCACTAGTATTTGGGGTGACTGTGATAGCCCGATGTGCAATCTTATTCGGAGAATATGCTTGCCTGGATTTTCGTTCCCAGGCTCAGGGGACCTCGGTTGGGTTTCGTCTTTCTTCTGGAGCTTCTTCTGGAGGGGCATTTGCATGGTGCATGAGATACGTCCATTGCTGAGGCCTGTGGTTGGGGACGACACATGCTTCTGATTCTAGACTGACAATTGGAGTGAGGGCGGGGCATTGGACGCTAGGTTCCCGTGACTAAAGGCGTGGGCGCCTGGTAGTGCATCCAAACTACTCAGTGACAGAGGTATGGGATGGACGCACATTTCTTCCTCAGTTTAGATTTGAGCTCTCGGAGCAGCAAGTGGAGGAGCTTCTAACCATGTTGGGGACCTCGAGGAGGTGTTTGGGCCCGCGAATGATGGGATTGTTGATGCTGGCGTGATAGTTCATTTTCAGTTGGTAAGGCCTACTGGGTTCTAAAGGGCACCATGATTTTTTTATCTAGTGGATGTGTGACTGACTGCAAGCGAATCTGGAAGTGGAAGGTTGCAACTCGTGTGAAGGTATTCTTATGGTTATTTAGGAGGTAGACTATGGACAAAGGACATATTTGTGTGTTTTATCCAGGGGGCTAATCCGGAGTGCCCTTGGTGTTTGGAGGTCGTGGAGGATGTTGATCATCTCTTCTTCACTTGTGGAAGCTCTGTGGAGGTCTGAAACTATTTTGGTAATAGAGCTGTGTGGTCTAACAATGTCTCGAAGTTTTGGTCCTCCATTGGAACGGATTGCAACAATGCAGAGAAGGAGAGATCGAGGAGTGTTGCTGTAATATAGGCACTTTGGATGGCAAAGAATGGGTGATCTTTCGACATGATCGGTTCTACGATGCGATGAGTGAGAGTTGGAACACATAAACATATATAAATACTTGTAATAAGCTTGGAATGATCTTTGGTGATAAATGGTAAAGTTTGGGGGCATACTCCTATACGGTGCACACCCTTTTTTTCAAAAAAAAAAAACATTCTAATCCATAGAGCATAGCAAGTCTCACGGTTGCTTTATAATCCTTTCATTTGACTTTCAAATGGATTTTCTTATCACAAAGAACAGTAGATGTTCCTCTTCACTTTAACCAACCTGCATTTATTATATGAGTAACCCATCAATTTCTCCAACCTATTGCAAAATAGAACCCAAGTATCTAAAAGAATCTTTCTTCTGAATGTTATCGTCGCCAATCTTCACCTTGAGTCATTTATTGTTGTTTCCTCAAATGTGCACTCCATATATTCACTCTCAGCCTTATACGCAATCCTTTAGTCTCTAAGGGATGTCTCCAAACCTCCAGCTTCATACTTACTACATTTCTTGTTTCATCAATCAACACAATATCGTCGGCAAACAACATACACCAAGGTATCTCATCCTAAATGTGATTAGTAAACTCGTCTATAATCAAAGTAAGAAAGAATAGACTCAAAGCTGTACCTTGATGTAGACCGATGCTAATGTTTAGGTCTTGTCTGTCGAATTCCCTTCTTCCTTTTTCTTAGTTCAGTCTTAGTTTGGTCATCTCTGGGCAACTCGTGGGCTAGATAAAAATAGTCAGTCTTCCCAGATTGGATCCTTACACAAGATGAAGCTTATCTATTATAAGGTGGTACTAAAAACTCCTAGAACTATATTTATTTCTTTTATTTCCAAGTTAGACTGTTGCAGGGGAAAAGGTGGTACTAAAAACAGTACCAGAGGTAAAATTTGTTCTCAGTCTCACTACAAAATACTCATCTCTTGTCTAAAGGAACTGTTCTGATTCCCAAGTCACTGGAACCTTGAGATAGCCTGCTACTTCCAAATTTTGCCTGCATCTGTTCCTGTGATTTACCGAGTAAATACAAATAGTTCAAGTATCGGTATCATACCTCAGCTATCTAATGAAGTTCTGCAATTTGCAACGTGCAGGTAGTTCCGGGTTCGACCCTCCTCGTTGGTTTGATGAGAAAAATCCAACCGGAGAATGAAAGTTTTTCATTCAACATCTCCGATTCTGGTGTAAATTGTAGTATTGATGTTGTAAAGTATTCGATGATTGCAAATGAAGCGATCCTATTGTATACAGTTAGAAGCCTTTGCCACAATCGGAGGATGGGATGAAATAGTTTGTTGCATTCTTGTTTCAGTGTTCGCAATTATACCCCATCTTTACTTCAGAGATTTCAGGTTTGTTTGATAAATAATATGGTGATTTTTACGTGAAGAGATGAGTAAAAGTTATCTTGTGTCATGACAAGCATACTTGTGGAGGTTGAAATATATTTAGTGACATCTCTTTGTTCGATATCTGAAGTTATCAACGTATGTAAACAATATATAACATGAGATCTTATACTGAGGTGATGTAGGAATGGATAAATTGTAAATTTGACTGGTCTTTAAAATATCATTATCGATAATGTCAATAAGTTTTTGAGCTGAAAGATGAATTGATGTTAGAACTCAGCAGTTTAGTTATAGGGGAAAAACTGAATTAAAGGAGCTAAGGATGAGTTTACTTCTTTGTTATTCCACCCGTCCATAATGTTTACCTTGCATGGGAGATGATGAGGTAGAGCGGATCCTCTGCTGTACAGCGGAGTCTGCTGTACGAGCAGAGATCGAGCGGTTGACAAAAATCTGGGTTTTTGTGGCTTTGCTCGGTATAGCAGGCTATGCTGTACAACAGAGGATCCGTTCTTGATGATGGGGACGTGATGATTGTGGGAGACGGCGCGGAGGTAATGATAGTGGATGATGCAACAAAGCTCCATTTCAGGGAGAAGAGAGGGGTAGCCACTTGTGGACGACGAAGTGGAAGGGGACAAAGAGGTGATGGAAGGGTTCGAAATCAGATCGGAAGAGGTTGTGGGCAACGACGTCGAGTACTCGAGGAAGAGGACAACATAGGAGGTTTCATCCTTCACGGACTCCACTTGAGGGAGGACGGAGGAGCACTTGAGGGCTTTAGTTGTTTATGGCTATTTTTGCTTTGATCGTTTATCTATTGTTATTCTAGTCCAGGCCCTGACGCACAACGAAATTGATCTCAATTACCGGTTTGCTTTAGATGGTTATATTAGATGACTTACCAAAGCTAAAGACTACTTATGTTTCTGATTATAACGACTCTAATCGAGTATTATTTAATTTCCATGCGTAGACATCATGCAGTCGGGTTCAAATCTTTGCTTTGCTGTATTAACTGCAGGCAGAGAAAACACCAGCATAAATTTCATTAAATGTTGAGACTAGGAACACGAATATAGTCCTAGAATCCATGGATTCTATCTGCAATGTTCATGTGGTATCCTTGGTTGTCTCGTATGAAATGGTGTATATCTCTTGAAATATAAGAATACGTCGTCTATATATTTATATAATACGGTGAGAACTTGTAGCTGAAATTAGGGTGACGTTTGATCCGTTAGTGGCAACTATCATAAACATCTCTTACTAGTCACATTTCTATTGATTGACAAGATAGTGTAAATACAACTAGTACATTGTTCAAATGAAGACGCGCCAAAATCAGTAAAAATGTACAGAAAACATTTTTTTTCAAGTCACGGCTACATGATGAACATGTACAAAGTGTCCACAATATGTTTATTTTAAGGATATATAGTCTCCCTTCAACTTACCTTCAAGTATTCACAGATACAACACACAATTCCTGATTGGATTAGGAATCTTACATTAAGAGACTAACAATTTGATTGTATAACATATATATGAAATTGATTCACATAATTGGACTTGATTATTGTGAATATTGATTCACAATAGTTAATATTAATGTGAATATGATCTGCATTGAATATTAGGACTAGTATGTGAATATGATTTACATAACCGATGCTCAATTAATATAGATGCTGATTCGTATTAGTTAATACATATGAATAGGATTCATATTTAATATAAGGATCTATATGTGAATATGATTCACATAAATTCAATGGTGATGTGAATTAGATTCACATTGAATATTGAATTTACATTAAACATTGAAATTTTGAATATAATTCATTTCATGGAGGATATCTTGATAATTGCCGCATGATAGAATGAATTATCATGAGATAGTTATGATGATAATTAAAGGTAATAATTAGGAGAGGAGAGAGTCTCTTTCTTGGTCGTCCTCATGGGCCCACCATGGGGCCCATCATATCTCTCCATGGCCATCCATGGAAGTTGGGCAGTTACTCGACTTAAATATGGAAGGGGAGTTGGACCTGAGGTCAATGGTTGTAAAGGAACATGCGATGCATAGTTTGTGTGTGGAACAAGGTCACGAGGATGATTGAGAAGCTCGGGCGTCGGGCGAGGCCTGCCAAAGAGGGCAATGGATCATGGTCAACGTGGGTTAAGGATGCCAACTGGAAGAAGATGTGTGTTATGGTGTTGACACGTATCAACACCACAAATTTGAGAGGGTCAAAATTATTAAGAAAATAAAAAATATAAGATGATCGATTTTTGATAAACTCAACGAATGAAAGATGTTAAAATATACATTTTCTACTCCACAGCTCCCAACTCAATAGTTGTTGTTTGAACACTGTTATATATCAAACCCGGTTCTGATACTACTTCATTGACATCTTCCTTCTCCAATTCATATCTCTTTTCTGCACACTTGGAATTGGATTTCCAATACTTAAATCGATGGCTTATATGTCACAGTCTACGCCAATCCATAGGGTTTTTTTAGCCCAAATGCATGTATAAGATACATGGATTTGATTGTTTTTATTTTAGTATTTACATTTTATTATTATACATATTATTGGAAACATTTTGATAATTTTATTTGATTTTATTAGGTTGGTGCAGTCCTTTAGAAACTAGGGAAAATTATTTCGTGGGTCTAAACAACCTATGAATCATTGTTTATGATTTTCCCTTTTTATTTTGAGTGATCTTGTGATTATTATATTTTTTAATGTAATACAATAACATAAAAAAATATGTAAAAATATATAACAAGGGATGGGAAGTGATGATGTGGCTTGAGAAAATTGTATAAGATGTTAAAATCCCACAGTGTATAGTACAACTATGTTCAAACCCCACTTTGCATATATGAACCCTAGCCACCTAAAAAGTATTTTTTAAAAAAATAGTATATTTTTAATGTCCATATGATCAAGTTATGTGTTGTACAAGTTTGATTAATTGCAATTAGGTTTGTGTTTTCTTGGTATCTATGCACATTGTATTTTTATCTCAATTTTGCATTGTTATTCATATTTTTATTGAATTACTTCAATTAGAATCAAGTCAATTGGAGCTTGTATGCAATCTATAAAAAACAGGAAGGTTTCCTTTTATGTATGTATTTATTTAGCCATGTATATATGTACAATTGAGGTTCTTTTTTAGTTATTTTCTTGATTTTCTCTTCTTGAGTTTATTTGTATGTTATTTACATATAACTAATAGTTTTTATTAGCAATGATCGTTGTACAAGACTGTCATTTTATGTGAAACTGTGTATGAATTTGCTAAGAAATTCGGTCTAAAATTTGAGTGCAAAATAGATAACTAACATATTCATGAATCGACTAACTCTTAATCCAAATGACTACTTTAAATTTCAGCTAGTTGATATTTTTCTTCAATCGATTACTTTTTTAAGTGGCATTTCTTTACTATTTGTTGCTATATTTCACCTAACACACTTTAAACGATAAATTAGCCTAAGTGAGCCTATAAACATGACCTTTATTCACTCTAACTCATATACGAAGTGTTTACATCACAATTATATTCGTATTGCTTGTCTTAACTCTTGTGAAAAGCGATATAGAGATGCTCCAACTCTGTTATTCACATTCAAAACACTTGTGGAGGATCCAAGTATCACTTCATTCATTCATGTTGACCATTTCCATATATTATGTACTGAGATTCAGAAGGAATTTTGCGGATAAAGATGCACGCATTAAGCAACTCATGGTATGTTGTTAAGAGTCGTCAACTCGTAAATACACTATATTATGGTTGGGTTGTCCGTGTTAACAATCCGTTAGTCATGTTGAAAGCTATAGCAAGGAAGACTCAAGTCGTGATTTTTTACCTGAGATGTTTTCCACTTTAAATATTGTATTTTTTGCGGTTGTGTTATTTTCTTTTTATTATTTTGTGACTATACGGTGCTACATAATGAATTTATTTAATGAAGAATTTGTGTTTGACAAATAACTCTGAACATTAAGATCCACGTAGAAATTGTAAAAACTAACAAGAGTGCGCACAAAATTACGGAGATAGACAGCAATTGCATTTGTTAAGTATTCCTTTAGGAGGTTTGTCCAAAGACTCCAAACTAGGGATGCAGACGGTTACATATATATCCATATCCGATTCGTCACCGTATTCATTTTATACATATTTTGACATTTGTATCCATATCTGTTTTAAAATAGATACGGATATGGATATCGTTTTGATATCCGCAAATATCTGTATCCGTATCCGTATATCCGTTTTCGTATATAAATATAGTAATAGATTTATTTTTAACCATATATAACATAATTCTATACATTCTTTTGCCATATTTATATAACTTTATGATACAAATACATTTAGTAAATTTATATCATCTGTTTTCCATCTAATTCATATATATATTTAAGTCAATTCTATAGAGTATTTCTAACATTACTCGTATGCGATTAATATCCTTTTTATATCCGTATCCATTTTTAAAGACATGATAAGATAGTTTTAATATCTGTCAATATCTGTATTCGCATCCGTATTAGTATGCAATTAATATATGTATCTGTATGTGTATGCATCCGTTTTGTTTACATCCTACTAGGGGTGTCTATCGACTTCAACAAGCCGAGTTGGCCTCAACTCGGACTCGAACTCGATAAGAAACCTAAGATTCGAACTCAGACTCGATAAGGATCGAACCTTGGATCACCAACTCGAACTCGAACTCGTCGAGTTCGAGCTGACTCACAAGCCTCATATCGAGCCACGAGTTTCTGAGCTGGCTCACGAGCCTCAAAATGAGCTGACTCACGAGCTTCTTCGAGACATGAGTTTCTGAGCTAGCTCACGAGCTTCAAAATGAGCAGGCTCGTGAACCTCTTAACGAGTCATTACTTTATTTTATGTATTTAATTATACAAATGACATCTGTAACTTTCATTTTTTATACTCTTTTATGTAGTTTTTTGGGCAAGCAGAATGATGGCCTCTATTTTATATCAAACTCAATGGGAAGTTTCGATATATATGTTTTCAACTTTTTTATTAAAAGGGGAAACGAGATATCGAGTCGAGTTTCCGAGTTGAACAACGCCCAACTCGGACTCGACTCGATAAGCTAACGAGCCATAAAACCCAACTCGGACTCGAGCTCGTTAAGGTTTCGAGTTCGGCTCGTGAACCTTTAACGAGTCGAGCCCGAATTGACGAGTTCGAGCTTTCGTGACAGCCCCTAATCCTACTCCAAACCCATGCGGAACGTTTGTATTGGGGTTCATCATTTTTAAAGGAAAAAGTCGCGAGTTGACGCTGCAAAAAGGTGGATCCACGAAGACACCCACACTGGTTATACGTCATTATTGAGCGTATGCGATAGTTTTTTGCACCAAACCAACGCGCCGACAAAGGAGTCGCACCACCACCCACCGCACCATTACGTATGCAAACACCTCGTGGCCGCAATTGGCGAGTGGCGGAAGAGGAGAGAGAGAGAGAGAGAGAGATCACTTCTCCCTTGTGTTCATTTTTTTTGTTTTGTTTTGCGTCGTTTCTATCCCTGTAATCAAGTGGTGTCGAGTGGAGAGTAGGAGTGAACCTCTCGCTTTCTCCGAATCCGCATTGGACTGCTGCTGCTTCCTCCGCCTTACGTCCATCGAACGGTTGGCATTCGGATTCCCAGGATCTTGGGCGCGCCATACCGATCACCACATCCCTCCGAGGTGCACGACCGCCATACGATCCCTCCTTTTTATGGTCCTCCTCTTCGTTCCTTCGTTTTCGTATCTGTATTGTTATTTGATTTAACTTTCATTCAATTCCAACTGCAGAGGTTCCTTTCCCCTTCTTCACAGATCTCACTCTTCATCACCTCGTAAGCGATCCATCCTTCCTGTGTTCCGATTTTAGGCATGTGCTTTCTCTTTCTGTGATTTGGGGATCTTGGGTCGTCTTAGTTTGGGATGGCATTGGGACCCATGGGGGAAAGGCGGGGTCTTGCATGGGGAAGGCGGTGCCATTTTGGCGGTTGGTGATTTCGAGCAGGGTGGTTTTGCGGATCTTTCAATGGTGGAGTGGGGACTGTTAAGAGGGAGTGCGTACCAGGTGGTTGATTGTATGTTGGGTCATTATGGATGGGGTCGGTATTGGAAATTACGGGGAAAGGTGGAGTCTTGCGTGAGGATTCAGATTCAGCGGAGGCAGGTTGGCGTTTGGTTGGTAATCGAGTAGGTGGGTGTGCTAGTTGGGTAGTGGCTCGAGGGCTTTAGGTGCCATTTTTGTGTGGTGTATGTCTGGAATGGGTGACTGTGGGAGTGAGGAGAGAAGGGCATGGTAAGACAGAATGCTGGAGTTGTTTAGGATTGGTGAACAGCCGGGATAGGCTAAATAGTGAATCTTATTTTTAACTTCCTTTGTTGTGGATTATTATGAGTAGTTTGCTTCTCACAATGGCTTGTGATGTGAACCTTTCCCATGTACCAACACACATGATCTTGCCCATTTTGCTATATTGAGTCGTGGCAGTGCAACAATTGCTTTAGAAATGGGCATGCGTTGTCATCATTTCCTTCATTTGGTCTGTTCTTGTTGTGTTTTAAGCTGTGAAATTGGCGGGTATGTTCTTGTTTGTTATTGTTGCTGTTCCCGCTGTAATTTTGTTTGAAGTACTGACATTGTTCAAGGAAGATAGTTTCTTTGGGCCAAGCTACAAGATGTCGGCAGGATACAGGTCCTGTAAGACCCTTGGGGACTCATGCGATGCACTCTAATTGTTTGTGCCGACCAACTTCCTTTATTCAACCTCTGCATTAGCCTTAGGGTTGAAGTTTGTTTGGGGGTGACAGAGGCACTACAGTTCAGCACATAACACATTTTTGTCAGATTTGAATGTTGGTCCATTTCATTATTGAGAGTTAAGTTGTATAATTCTGTATTTATATTTGCCTCTTTCGAAGTTTGTTCAACTTGGACTTTGTGACTAGAAAATGATAAAAATTGTGCTCTGCTAATTTGAAACTAAGTATTCTTTCGGTGTTTTAAGTGTGCTAGCTACACGAACTCCTCCTCTTCTTGTAGATTTGCCTTTCTCTTTCTCAGACTTGGTCTCAGATAAAGCTAGATTAATCTTGATAGTTGCATAGTCATTAGAAAGATATGGATATTTTTCCCTTCATTTTTTTCTTGAAAGTTTTATAGTGTAAATTATATCCTAGGAGGCTCAATGCTGGCGGCTGACTTTTTTCCTAACACATTGGGCTTCATGATAATATTCATATATTCAAGATGTGATGGTAATTTAAGCTTTTTGTATGAAGGGATCTTTTGCAGATAGAATGAAATGCTTGGAAAAGGGTTTATTATGACTTGTATATTCTGGGTGGGTCACATTGTTTCATTTAGCGGTTATCTTTCACTACGATCTCAATCCTATAAAAGGGTGTGCCATGAATGCTTAATGGAAAATGTAGAGGTCACTTCTTTGTAGACATGGTTTTTGTTTTCTGTAGAGAAAGACGATCTTTCGGATGGTTAAAGCTATGTGCTTGGTTAAGGACACATTTTTTTCAATGAATAACA
This sequence comes from Ottelia alismoides, assembly GCA_037367405.1. Lineage (NCBI taxonomy): Eukaryota > Viridiplantae > Streptophyta > Magnoliopsida > Alismatales > Hydrocharitaceae > Ottelia > Ottelia alismoides. Next base: position 218,207 of record JAZKJV010007293.1, read on the forward strand.
TCAGAGTGGACTTTTAGGGTTCAACATAATGATTGGTATTAACATTATCGTTACTCTTAACTACAGTAAAGCAGTTGCAGGAATGTTGGTAGCCATTTTTATTCCGTTCCCTTTCATAGGCATCCTATTCTCTGGAGAATCGGACCTTTCAACGCTTATCACAATTTTTAAACATGGATGCTAAGAGAAGCTTGTCCACGGTGGAATAATTAAACATGGCCATGAAGACCAAGCATGCCATAATTTTGAGATATTTGTTATTATTATTGGTTTGTTTATTTTCTATTTCTTTTGTCTTCTTTTTGTAATTTGCTCAATAGGTTCTTCTCCTATATAAGAGAACCCTAAGGCCTCTCATTAATCAATTCATTCTCATTCCGTCAACATGGTATCGGAGTGATGGTCCTAGATCGGAGTTCTCATATCCCACCCTAACCCTAACCCTACCACCTCGGTCACCCTCTCTCCATCTCGCCACCACCGTTGTGCACCCTCTCACCGCACCGCCACTGTCGCTGCGCAGCCCTCTTCTTTGGCAGCCACCCAGGCCGTCACCTCCAGCCCTCCAGGCCACCGCCCGGGCATCTCCAGGCTGTGGCCCATGCCGCAACCCAGGTTGCCGCTCGGCCTCCCCATGCCCCCCAGGCCACTATCGGCTCTCCCGCGTGTTGTTGCGAACCTTTGAGGTTCGATCGGTGGTTTGATTTCAATTGGAAACGTGATTTCAGTCATATAAATCGTGTTTTCTGGCCCTAGCGAGTGCGAGGATTGATGATGATGGTTGTATGAGTCTACTTGTGCAACCAATCCTTCATATGTTCGTGTAGACTTGTTCACACTGGTCTACTCCCCAGTTGAGTTCCACCTTTGGCAGTTTTATCATCCTGGCAGAGAACAAGGGTGACATTTTCTCATCTGGAGCCTTCAATGGCCCGACTCCTATCGCTAAGATGGATGGGACTAACTATGAGTTGTGGTCCATGCAGTTTCTCACCCTCATGCAGTGCAACAATAAGAAGCACATTCTGACAGATCTAGAGCCAACAGATAAGACTAGGGCAAATGCTTCTTGGAAGCAAGATGTCGTGTATGTGTATGTTTGACTATGTGGGACCCTCACCACAGAGATAGCTAGTGATATCCTGAACCAGCCTACCGTCAAGGCGATGTGTGACACTTTGGCTTCCACCTATGCTCAAGAGAAGAATGAGGCCAAGATTCTTCAGCTATAGTTTGATATCTACAACGTCAAGCAGAATGGTTGTCCTCTGCACGTGTACTACTTTTCACTCGGTGGCATGCTCGAGAAGCTTCATAGATATATGCCTATTACGACATCTCTAGAGTAGCAGAAGTCTTATAGGAACTCTACAATGGTTGGAGTTTTCATGGCAGGCCTTGATAACGAGTATGATGCAGCACGCACACAACTTCTCACTGGGCTACCATACCTCCCATGGAGGAAGCCTATAGCCGTCTCAGTCGGATTATCATGCCTTCTACGACCACTCCTCTGCCCTCTTCTGCTATGACCGCTTCTCGTGGACGAGGAGGGCCGACCCAGTCTAGAGGACGTACCCCTCGTGACAGAGGTTGTGGCATCTGCGTGGTCCTTGCACCTTTTGTCATCGATCGGGACATGCAGAGGATACATGCTACCTAAAGCATGGATATCCTATTTCAGGTCATGTAGCAGAACTGATTGAGCCTTCAAAGACTCCAGCTTCCCAGGTCGATCCTTGCCTAGATGATATTGTCTCTTGTATTCTAGAGATCATGACTCCTATTGCTGGTACCATCACTACAGATATCGCAGCCGCAGCCGGAGCCTTTTTTTTTTTTTGAAATCCAGAAGCAAGGGGGATACACTTGACGGTGCACTCCCCAAAAATCTTATTCAATAAAAAAAGGGAACAGAGAGGCCAACAGAAAAAAAAACAAAAACCACATTACAAAGTCATTACGACGCCCAGTCCCTCACCAGGTGTTTTGTAAAAGAGCCCACATTCTCCTTATAGAACCTTTGGCCTGAGAACAATAAGTCATTTCTCCCCTGCCAAATCGCCCATAGCACAGCCACCGGAAAAAGCAACTCCAGCATCGGCCTCCCTTTATTAGCCCGAAGCGCAGACCAGAACGACTGGAGGTCACTAGTACAACACCAACCCAAATCAATCCCCTGCCAAATCTCAACCACCTTGGGGCATAAAAAGAAGAGATGCTCCACGGACTCAACCGTCGCATCGCAAAGCAGACATCTATCGGAAATCACACCTAAGAGCCGGGCACAACGGTCCCTCGTCATCAACCTCTTCCTCCGCAGCAGCCATAAAAGAAAGCCAACCCCCGGAAGCTTTAGAGCCCACAGAAAGGCACAATCAAGAGTGATACTCTCCGACAGCGACGGTGGAGGACTAGTGATAGCGCCAAAGGCCTTCTTGACCGTGAAGGGGGACTCCTTCCAGCACCAGTGATCGCGCCCCCCAGGAGGGCGCCCAACCTCCCTCACCGCCTCGATCAACGCCAAGAATTCCTCCAGCCGGAGCCTCTTTGAGCTCTTCAAGTATCATCTTTGTTTCTACTGGTAGTACTAGTGTAGACATGACGAAGTAGATTATGGACTCTGGTGCTTCACATCACCTGTGTGGAGACAGAGCGCAGTTGAGGTCCTACAGGACTGTACCACCTGACAGATGGGTTGTCATTGCTAATGGCGATCACTTACCTGTTACAGGACAGGGGGAGGTGCATTTGACGTCGTCCATGCGTCTTCATGTTTTATATGCTCCTGACTTCCAGATGAATTTACTTTCCTTTAGTTAGATTAATAAGGATCTGCATTGTCATGCTATTTTTGACCCCTCGTCTCTTATGTTTTAGGACATACTCAGGGGCAAGGTGATTAGATGTGGTCGTGTCATGAGTAGGGGGGCTATACAGACTGGTCCAACCTCCTCATACTGGCGCTTCTACTATACCTATTGGACATGTCTCTCCATATCAGTGGCATCTTCGTTTTGACCACCTTCCTCTGCAGAAGCTGTGTCATGTTCTCCCTCATATTTCTACGAGATCCTCCTTTCAGTGTGAGGCATACCAGCTTGGGAAGCATCACCGTTCCTCCTTTCCATCTCTCAGAGTCAGAGCAGTTCTCAGTTGTTTGAGCTGCTACATTTAGACATTTTGGGTCCGAGTCGTGTTCCTGATCATCAGGGATACCATTTTTATCTTGTTGTTGTCGATGATTTTTCTAGACTATCCTGGGTCTTTTTATTGAAAAATAAGTCTGAGGCTAGATTTGTGATCAAGTATTTTATTAATGAGATAATGAATATTTTTCCTGCCAAAGTCAAATACCTTCATTCTGACAATGCTTTAGAGTTCTGCACTTTGCAACTTTCTGAGTTCCTTAGATCTCTGACCATTGTTCATTAGACCTCGTGTGTCTATACTTCCTAGTAGAACGGTGTTGCTGAGTGCAAATACCGTCACTTACTTGATGTGACCAGAACCTTGCTGATACAGAGTCGTGCTCCTCATGTTTACTGGGAAGATGCTATCCTCATTGCATGCTATATGGTTAACCGCATGCCCTCGTCTTTGTTGGGAGAGAAGATTCCTTTCTCGATTGTGTTTCCCGATAATGATCTTTTCTCCCTTACTTCTCGTGTGTTTGGTTCTGTTGCATTTATTCATGATGCCTCTACTGGTTGTGACAAGCTCTCTCCCAGAGCTGCCAAGTGTGCTTTTGTCGGTTAGTCTTGTACCCAGAAAGGGTATCGTTGCTTTGATCCGTTCAGGCAGAAGTACTTTGTTAGTGCTGATGTCACTTTCTTTGAGTCTGTCATGTATTTTTCTCCTACAGGTGATAGACTTGCTTCGTTTGACTCTGATGTTGAGATCTACATGCCTCCTCCTATTGTCATACCACTACGACTACCTCCACCATCACCACCTACACCTGCTCGTGTGGCTCCTCCTACTGTGACATGGTTTTTGCCTCGTATTTTTACCCGCATGTCTCACTCAGTCCCCCCTGTTCATAAGCCTTGCCCGTCATCCAACACGTCTCATGTATGTAATGAGCACATTGTTCCTACTTTCTACTGATGGCACTACTGAGTTGTTTGTGCAGCAGGTAACTATACAGGTAGAGCAGGTGCCCTCTCAGGAGGGGAACTCATATGTTACGGACTTGGCAGATGATCTTGATGTGATGCTGCTCTTTGTAAGCCGCAACGTAAGTGTGCTACTTATCCTCTTGCAGCTCAAGTTTCCTTGAGCAGGTTGTCAGAGGATTTCAGGAAATTTACCCTGGCACTATCAGTTGTGGAGATGCCACAGTCATATCCGGAGGCTCTTCAGGACAGTCAATGGAGGTTAGCTATTGTGGAGGAAATGATCGCTTTACAGTCATGTGGTACATGGAGTCTTGTTTCTGCTCCGATTGGAGCATCTGTTGTGAGATGTAAATGGGTATTCACTGTGAAACACCGTGCGGATGGCAGTGTGGATCGCTATAAGGCAAGACTTTTGGCACATGGGTTCACCCAAACATATGGGGTAGACTATCATGATACTTTCTCTCCAGTTGCCAGACATTCTACTTTGTGTATTCTACTCTCTGTTGATGTGACACGAGATTGGCCCCTTTACCAACTTGATGTGAAGAATGCCTTCCTCTATGATGATAGGAGGAGGTCTACATGCAGTAGCCATGGAAGGCGATATCGATATCGTTTTGATATCGTATCGATACGATATTTCGGTGATATATCGCCGAAATCAAGGAAGGTCGTATCGATATCGTTTCGGTCCGTCCGGAAATGGATATATCGGGATATATCGTCGATATATCGACGATATCGGTGGAAACGTCGGAATGGCTCAAAAAAGCCATTTTTGTCATTTTTTTAGAAATTAAGATCATGAAACAACAAATAGCTTAAAAATACACACTTATATCACACAATCGGTCTTTTGTAGCCCATATATCATACATATCGATCATATTGAACATATCGCTGTTAATGTTTGTTCCTGACCTATAGATATTGGAAATGGATTCCATTCAAGTTCTTATAACATTAAATAACTTACAAATATACACTTAGATGTAGGGATGCAAACAGTTATGGATATATCCGTATCCGATCCGTCACCGTATTCATTTTATACATATTTTGACATCCGTATCCGTATCCGTTTTAAAATGGACACGGATACGGATATTGTTTTGATATCTGCAAACATCTGTATCCGTATCCGTATATCCGTTTTCGCATATAAATAGTCATAAATTTATTTAAACCTTCTATAACATAATTCTATACCTTATTTTACCATATTTGTATAATTTTTATGATACGAACACATTTAGTAAATGTATATTGTGTGGTTTCCATCCAATTTGTATATATTTAAGTCGATTTTATATAGTCTTTCTAACATTACTCATATGAGATCAATATCTGTTTTACATCCGCATCCGTTTTTTAAGGATATGGTAAGATAGTTTTAATATCCATCAAATTCTGTATCCACATTCGTATTCGTACTCAAAAACGGATAAGGATACGGTAATGCCTATATCCGTATATGTATTTGTTTGTTTGCATCCCTACTTAGATGATAGATATAGATCATTTGTGAAGACTTGATCCTTGTATTCCACATATCGGTCATATCGAACATATTGCTGATTCGTTGATACTGTTAATTGTTGACAGATATATATTGAAAATGGAGTTCATCCAAGTTCTTAGATCACTAAATAACTTACAAATATACTCTTAGATCACACGTACCGGTCATCTATGAAGCTTACCCGAAATAAAATATATATATATATATATAAACCATTGTGTGTTTTAATACTAGGTGTAGCTAGATATGTATTTTAATACTGGGTGTAGCTAGATAAGTAGTTGAATCAATCTTGCATGAATAATAGCATTGATATATGGAGATATCGGTGAAATATATGCGATATCGATCGTTATCCATGATTTTTTATACTGAATCCAGTCATTTTTTACCGATATGAGCCGATATGGCGATATAACACCGATATCCCTGTAAAAGGATATAATGGGTGATTTCGATACCCCTACCCTATCTATATCGACGATATATCACCGATACGGCCTTCTATGGACGAAATATCACCCATGTAGACGCACTTTTGTTAAGGAAATGCCTGAAAAGGAGGATATATCGTCATATCGGTACTCATATCGGTCTCATCTCGATATCGATATATCGACGATATATCGCCGATATATCGTGGTATTTCCTTCCATGGCAGCAGCCACCTGGGTTTGCTGTTGAGGGGGAGTGTCAGAAGGTCTACAGGCTACACAAGGCTATCTATGGCCTTAAGCAGAGTCCAAGAGCATGGTTCCAGAAGCTCTTGGACCTGATAGAGTAGCAAGGGTTTATGCGATCGACTGTTGATTACTCTGTATTTGTGTGAGGACTTAGAGAGGTACTATTACCATTATGGCTTATGTTGATGACATTATTGTTACAGGGAATGACGAGCAGGGCATTCCGGGTGCCAAGGACTTCCTAGGTCAACAGTTTGTGACCAAGGACCTTGGACGTTTACATTGCTTCCTTGGATTGGAGTTTGCCAGGAACCAACGAGGTCTTGTGATGACATAGAGGAAGTACGTTACAGACCTTCTTTTAGAGACAGACATGGTAGATTGCATGCCTATCACTACTCCTATTGACCCGAGTATGAAGCTCTATGATGATGACACGGAGGAGGTCGACAAGAGGAGGTACAGGAAGCTTGTTGGCAAGCTATTATATGTGACTATTACGAGGCCCGACATATTCGTTATCGTGAGCAAAGTGAGTCAGTTTATGGAGCACCCAGACATACACATATGGATGCAGTCCATATGATTCTTGGATATTTGAAGACTTCACCTGCTACGAGACTTCTTTTCAGTAGAGGCACATCTCTTTCAGTTACCGCATGTGCAGATGCAGATTATGTTGGGTGTCTAAAGGATAGGAAATCTATATCAGGCTTTGTTGTGTTCATAGTAAATTGCCTGGTTTCATGGAAAAGCAAGAAGCAGACTGTGGTTGCCAGATCGAGTGCTGAGTCAGAGTACAGGGCCATGGCACATGCTAGCACAGAGATGATGTGGGTCAGATATGTTCTTACTGACATGACTATAGAGGTGCATCTTCCCATGCACATCCAATGTGACAATCAGGTTGCTTTCTTTATTGCCAAAAACTCGGATTTTCATGAGAAGACGAAGCACATCGAGGTGGATTGTCACTACGCTCGTGACATGATTCAAAAGGGTCTTATCTCCACTACGCATATCAGCTCTGGAGAACAGTCTGCGGATGTTCTTACTAAGGCTCTAGCCAAAGGGCCTTATCAGAGATGTTCCAAGCTGAGTCTGATCGATATCTACGCTCCAACTTGAGGGGGAGTGTTGAGATATTTGTTATTATTATTATTATTGTTCTTGTTGTTTTGCTTATTTTTATTTCTTTTGTCCTCTTGTAATTTGCCCAATAAATTCCTCTCCTATATAAGAGAACCCCAGGGCCTCTCATTAATCAATTCATTCTCATTCCGTCAACACATAGTTATGCATGGCTTGGTATGTCGGACAGTTGTTGCCGTTCTAGGAGAGCAACCCATCAGTATAAAGGGATACAATTCTTACTCTATGGGAGGGCAACCTATCTGTATAAAAAGATAACCAAGAGCCGTTTTAATCAGCTCGCACCCTCGTGCATATATTCAGCCCAAGCCAAGTGGGTGGCAACATAAGACCTCCATCCCTTTTTATCTCAAATATATATTACTCAAAATCCTCAACGAAGTCAAGTAACCTTAGACCTCCTCAGGGGCACAGAAACAGAAGTCAAATGCCACTTCGCTAGTCCTCTTTCCCAGCCACCTATTTACAGTCTTGGATCATCATGGTTCCCATCTTCCATGTACACAGATATGAGAATAGTGGAAGCATAACCCGTGCTAACCTCACATAAGCAGTTAATGTAATAGAGACATTTGATGATAAGCATGATAGATCATCATAAATTCTTAAAATTTGTCATTCAATATATCAATATAATTAAATCTTCAGCCTGACCAGCTCATGTATAAGGAGCAAGATATTGTAATGTAGCAGGCGAATCCGCCGTTTCAGCTATTCTCTTGACTCGAAATGAGAGCAGGTTTGAAATGAAAAAAAATCTTAGTGTCTAGGGTCGGGCCAGGAGGGTCTCTTAACGCCTTCTTTTGTCTTCCCGATTCATCACAAAAACTTGCCATGGTACCTTAAACTCACAAGCTTACTTAATGCTGACCTCACATCTTCCTTCAATCAGTCCACATGTGCCAACTACAGGCCTTCTAATGTCCTATTTACCTGCTTTGTTCTCTTCTGCCCTGCGGTTCTTGAGTATCCCGCGAGTGAAGACTGTCCTCTCATCCTAGCTTATGCTTTTCCTGTCTTGTTCTCATGCTGAATAGTCCAACCAGCACTAATTAGCCTTCAGTCTGCCAATGTGAGAAAGAAATACTAGCCCACTCTTATGGCTGTCCCATTTCTGTAAGGAGCTTCACCTGCATGTTTTTTTATAAAGAATTCTAAGTTCTGTTTGCCATCATTGTTCGTTTTCTCTGGCTAACTCTACCTGATTGTTTTGTTTTTTTTATTTTCTTCTCGTCTGCTCCTGCAGTTAATATCTTATTTATCTAGGCAATTGGAAGATATTGTTTTGTTATTGTTGTCTATCCTTGAAATTTCCGTTCGACTATGCTGCCTCTTCTATGCAACTTAAATGCACTCATATTTATGCAGTACAGCTCTATCACATTTATGGGTAAATTTGTTTTTACCTGGATGAAAATAAGAAATGAACTTCATCCATGGATTTCATTTCCTGAAGTGTTTTTCTCAATGTAATGTAGTGCTTCTATAGCCTTATCCAGTGCAGGACCATTCTCATTACACTAACACTAAGACAAAATGACAATTCTGCAGATGGCTGACGTTGTTAAGGACTTGACTGCTGGAACAGTTGGAGGAGCTGCACAATTGATCGTGGGGCATCCATTTGACACAATTAAGGTCAAACTTCAAAGTCAACCTGCTCCACTTCCTGGCCAACTTCCGAAGTACTCTGGTGCCATCGATGCTGTTAAGCAGACAATTTCTGCTGAAGGCCCAAGAGGCCTGTATAAAGGAATGGGTGCTCCACTTGCAACTGTTGCCGCCTTCAATGCTGTCCTTTTTACTGTAAGGGGGCAGATGGAGGCACTATTGAGATCCGAACCCGGTGTTCCACTTTCTGTGGAACAACAGGTAGTATGTGGAGCTGGCGCAGGTGTTGCGGTTTCCATCCTTGCATGTCCTACAGAGCTGATAAAGTGCAGGTTGGTGCTGAAATTTATTTGCACACGTTGGCCTTACATGAACAATTGGTTTGACATGACAATGTTCTCGTGATACATATCGAGCTAAGCTTGCAATAACCCACTAAGTAGTTGGTCCGTGTATGCAGTTTGGTGGGATGAACAAATATAATTACTCTATTCGGTCACTGGCCTGACCAACTAATCAGCCGACAAATAGAATAACTTTCAGTTACTAATCGGTCCGACTAATGAAAAACTTGATTTCTTAATATTGTGTTTTTGGGTTTTCAGAATTTTTTTATGTAACTAAAAGTAAGAGGTGTACTGTTTGATTTAACTGCAGTTGGTACTGTAATGAACAAATCTGTATAAATATATAAGAATATATGTATTAGGTATAAATTTTTATATTTAAAATAATAAAAAATCATATATAAATATTTTTGATAGTCACTTGAATATTGTTCGTTCTCTATTTGGTAATCCTTCTGAGTTCTGACCATGGTTTAAAAAAACGCGTCTCGAGGCGCAAAGGCGCTCGAGGCGAAACGGGGCGTTGAGGAATCGCCCTGAGGCGACCGCCTCAGACCCCCTGGTAGAGGCGTGCGCCTCGGATGCCTGAGGCGGTCGAGGCGAGGCGAGGCGTTGAGGCGGGGCGAGGCGCAAGGTGAGGCGTAGGGGGCTTTTTCAAGAATTTTTTAAAAGAAAAAAATGGTCCTATTTGTATTTTCATATGTTTATAAATGTTTTATTGTTAAGTATATATTTATGCAAGATGAATGCTTAAATTTGACCTCTTTCATATTCATATGCTTAAATTTGACTCCTTTCATATTCATATTTAACATTAACATGTCCAATTATTTCAATAAACTCTTACTATTACACCCTTAAACATATAAAAAAGTGTATACGAATTCAAATACCTATATAAGAAAAAAATTTTGGACGAGGGCGCTGCCCCCTGCAACCCCCGCACAGGGGGCCAACCTGGCCCCCCCCAGCCCCCCCAGGCTCGCTGACCGGGTAGCGAGACCCCCATACTGGTAGGGTATGGTGGCATAGGAGGAACATCATACTGTTCTTCATCTGGTTCAGTAGAACATACGATTAGGATTCAAATCTATGATTCATATCAACAACTTGTACTTTATTAATGAATGCTTTGGTGTGGTGACTCCCGCCTCGGGAGGGCTCCCCCGTGCTTTTACTCAAAAAAATCTTTAGTGGCAACTATAACCAATCCCTTTTTGATAAAAAAAATTTTAGTGATAGTTATAGCCAATAATTTCCTTTTGATTGGGTAGAAATTTAGTAGAAAGGTTTATGGCATTAACATATCATCATATAGTTTCCTTTTGATTTCCTTTTCCGTGTTCTTATCTTCATAATATCATCATATAATACATTGTTATATACTATATGTTTGTCAGAATATATTATTTCACCAATAAATATATTTATTATATATTTTATAATTATTTTTCTATACAAACTGAGGCTTACGCCTCGACCGCCTCGAGGCTACGCCTCGCCTCACTTCCAGGGAAAACGCCTCGTTCCGCCTTTCGTTTTTTCAAACCTTGGTTCTGACGTTGGCTTTGGCAACCTTGAGCAGTTAGGTGCCTTTTGATTATATTGAAATGGGGGTTTGCTTAATTGATGGGGGATATCAGGTAAAGTTGGTACATAAGCCATTTGGTGCCCAATGTTGGTATAGATTGTGGGCTAATGCAGTTGGTTTCTGTTTTCGTTGTTTGACTATCCTCACAATTCCCCATCTTAGCTTCGTCACGGTTGTCGGCAAGTATATGATAAATACTTTTTAAGTTTTATAAGTTGACTTTCAAGGTAGCATTTTTTACTCATCCTGTCAACTTAAGTTTCTTAATTTTGTCTCCTTGTAAGCTAAAGTAGTATTGTAAATAGTGATCTATCTCAGATTACATATACACTTATTTTAATTTATAATATTTCAAGCTAACCTAGATCTTAATTAGTTTGTTAGACTATTTATTTGTGGAAGTCCATTTTGTACTTAGTTATGAACGAGCATTAACTATTTGTATTTTAAGCTAATAAGGTAGGCATTAATTAGCTCATGAAATTTAGCCGTTTGTGGAAGATTGTTTTGTTAGTTAAAGCTTTTTTATTTTTGAGAATGATTAATGCTGGAGATTAGTGGTTCGTTAAATAATTTGTTATCTCCATGTGTAACTAATTTTCACGATTCTCCCATCTTACCCCCACTAGGAATATTAAAGTTGTGTATTTAAGTGCTTGTTGGAACCTTGATGCGCATGGAATTGAGCTTTTTTGCTAGTTTCTAGGTGTTCAATGGCATGGCCAAAATATGTGTATAAAACCTTGCATCTGATCCAACTCCGACTCCATTCTTATGCGTTGTTTTTTCACGGTCATCTAGATATGCTGCCCAGCTTAGCTTTCCTTAAGATCTGTTTGATCAAATCCTTGTCTGGTTATTTTGTCGTAAGAAAACTTTCATACCAATTTGGTGTTTTGTTTTTTTAACAAAGAAGAGAGAATTTCATTGTCCCTTGCCATCTTGTTGAGTTTGACTTGGTAATTCTATCTCAGGAGGTCCAATATTTTGTGTCCATCTTCTTCCTACCAAGTTCCACGTTTCCTGGGTCTAGTTAGTCAAAATGTAGGAATGTTGTTGGTTGTCATGGAAGAAAGGACTCGCTGAGCCCATCTTCCTAACTAGCACTCAAAATAATTCTAAAGTAACTAAAGCTTACATGAACCTCTAAAACACATATAGCTGCTATTTTGGTAAATGTTTCCTCATTCTGCTAGTATTGCAAGCCTTACAAATTGGATAATGATGGGATATGGCAGTTTCATGAAGATTCATTGCATTGTGTATGACCTGTATGGCTGTATGTGTATCTAATGCAAAACAGTGAACCAACATGGTTCCATAGGTGGTCCTGAGCTTGGATAGAATAGTGTTGCATTAGATAGCTCATGCAGCCGCAGTATATTTTGGTTCCTTTGACATTTATTATAGTCTCGCTGCAGTGCTTCGATGCAGTTGAGAAGTTAGCATGTGCTGCTACCCCAAGGCTTGGGTAGTGCAAATTTTGAGAGGCGTGAGAAGGGCATTTCATTCTTGGCTGGCAGCATGTTTGTATATCCACATTACTCGTTTGAATTCTTATAAAAAAAATATAGATTATTCGGTTGCCCTTTGTTCAAGGAAACCACGATATATGATATGTGGTCACCTTTTTTAGGTCATTATTTGATATTACTTTCGCCATTTCGAATTTAGTTTCAGTTCTCATTTTATTATGGAATTTTCAGTGGGTTACATCTCGCAGTCACTTATCAGCATGTTGGATAAATTGTGTAACAAGCAGAATTCCCTCACTCTTTGGATGCTTTTGTTTGAATGCATGGGCAGGTTGCAAGCTCAGAGTGCCTTGGCAGACTCTGCAGCCTCATCTGGAATTGTGAAATATGGAGGTCCGATGGATGTCGCCAAGCAAGTCATTAGATCTGAGGGCGGGTTGAGAGGTCTGTTTAAAGGTCTGGGTCCAACCTTAGGCCGTGAAGTTCCCGGGAATGCTGTGATGTTTGGTGTCTACGAAGCTCTCAAGCAGTACTTTGCCGGGGGGAAAGATACATCAAAACTGGGAAGAGGTCAACTTATTGTGGCTGGTGGCTTGGCTGGTGCTTCTTTCTGGATCTCAGTCTATCCTACCGATGTCATAAAAAGCGTGATTCAGGTGGATGACTTCAAGAATCCGAAGTATAAAGGATCAGTCGATGCATTTAGGAAAATACTGGCATCAGAGGGTGTGAAGGGGTTGTATAGGGGTTTCGGGCCAGCAATGGCTCGCAGCGTCCCTGCTAATGCAGCATGCTTCTTAGCTTACGAGGTTACAAGGTCTAGCTTGGGATGATTCCTAGAAGTCAGGATGTGCCATTTCTCTGATTCTTTCTTTCCTCTAAACTTTGGAAAGGCTTTGGATAATGTTGTCTCTGACAATTGAATAATTTGATCATGGTGAAAAAGCACCCTTTGTCGTTGCAGATAGTTGCTTTGTTAAAACCTTGAACTTGTTATCGTTTACTTCGCTCCAAATGTTGTAACAGAATGATTGTGGTTGCATTGGCCTGGCTAATTGATATTCGTTCCTGATGTTTGTTAGTTACATAGAAGTCTGAGAATTGTGGATTCGGTTTCCTAGTGGGGATTGCAGAGTGTTGTATTCAGTTACCTAAATACTTTAGTAAGGTCGCATCTAAGATTGGAGAGGCTGCTCACGCATCACCAACGATCTCTTTGCGGAAGATGCAAAATTGATGGTGGTTACGCAAGGGTTTCATTTAGCTACCTGCTGTGATTAAGAAACATCATCAGCTCTGGTTGCGAACAGCTGGTGGACATCAGCAGTTAACTGGAGACATAAACGAAGAATAGAAGATTGTCAACGCATCTTAAATCATAACCAGTACATCAACCTTGATTATGCTCCGGGATGCATTGTAGGTGCAACTCAGTCAATTTGCTACTTCACTTAAAGCGGCATTAGTATCTTAGTACAGTCTCTTGATATGTATTGTGATATTTTCGCGTAGTAATCATATGCAAGTTTATTGATCCCGAAAAAAAATATTGGGAAAGGCTCTTAGATGGGGACAAGAACTACAGGAGAGCTAGTATATGTGGTTCTATAGGGTTATTGCCATCACTTCTCTTGCAGTAGCCTGGCTAGCTCTCCTTTTTTGCTACTGGTCATATATCGATTGTTTCTGTCAATTTTCCACATTCTTGGCCTGGATGAATTTTGGATTTGTTTGCACTATTTAATTTAAGATTTTTATCACGTGTGCCCTTCTTAACTTTTGCAATATCAGTAATCCCCCACCCCTCCTTGTAATATCAATTGTGCCTCTGATTTCTTATAAAATTCAGTTTTGCCCTTTTGGAATATCAGTTAAACTCCAACTTTACCTTAACGAAAGGTCAAAATTGTGAATTTTGTAAGAAGTCGGGAGCACAATTGATATTCCAGAAAAGGATGGATGTAACTGATATTGCAGAAGTTAAGAATGACACAGGTAATAAAAAAACCCTTTAATTTATGTTGGCTTTGATTTGGATTGACAAAATCCGAATCCATCACCGAATTAAAATAGATTGGATTGAGATGTTTTCGGGTCCTATTTCAGTCGATTGGATGAGTAAAATCAAATTAGATTGGCGAAAAACCAAGCTAATCCTAGGTTGGATAACATTATTTGGTAATGTTAGGATCGTTGAGGCAGGCTCATGTTAAGCGCTTCTTTTGGATTGTTGAAGAAGACGTAGGGTTGACTGTGATTTCGACACAAGAAAGGGGATTGAATCATGCAAAATATACTTTAAATGACAAGTACAAATTGAAGTAGTTTTGATAGAAAAGAGAGTGATCATGAAAACGAAAATTACATATCAATTAAAACATGGAAACTGTGCTGAGTAAAAACCATTCAAGAATGCCATGTTCTAGAAGCTCCCCTCCATTCTCCTAATACCATGTTCTAGAAGTTCCCGATGCATACAAAGCTTTATTTCTAAGATAGTCCGCCAGAAAGATTTCATCTCTTGCAGAGAAAGAAACCCATGACCCGAGAGCACTTCTGTACGACAAGTCAAACTTACGCATCTTCAACTGAATATATTTTTTTGGTAAGTAAGTAATTGTATATATATCATTCAAAAATGGTATACATGTCCGGCCCAAGGCCCATTAAAAAACAAAATGCAAAAATTGGGAACACCAGGATTTGATTGGGGCCAAAACCCGTAAGAGACACAGTGCCAAATTGTCAGGATCTACTCCATGATGATTCTAGCACTCTGGATAACATAGTGTATGATGGAGGAAATCGGAGTTGGTTGCTGCCCAGTCCACCTCCTGTTTCTTTCAAACCAAATGCGCCACACGACGATTGCGAGGAGAGGGCCAAGCTTCATGCAGGCATCCTTGATAGGGTACAGAGAAATCCATTCCAGAGAGCCCTTGAGGGAAGACATTGGAGGTATAGGTAGGTCCAAGGCAGCACAAGATGCAGTCGAAACCGAGGCCACAAACGCGCAGGAGAAGAACAAATGACCATGAGACTCCAAGTCATACCCGCAAAGGTAACAAAGACCTTGGGGACAAACACCCCAAGATGCAAGCCGATCGGTAGTGGGCAGGCGCTCCAGCACCCCATGTTAGAGAGCAAAGGAAAAGCTGGGCCCAATCTATTTGGTAGCTGATTGAAATATATTGGTAGCTAATTGACACTGAATATATTTGGTAGCTGATTGAAATGTTTTTAGTCAACAATACAATAAAATAGCCGACTGAAGGTTTTAGGATTTAAAGATAGTCAACTAAGAGAAGATATTAGTCGATTCAAGGTGATAATATACGACTGAAAACTGGAGTAGTTATTTAATTGACTCTGACTCTAAATCACTTGTGCATTTGGAATGACATAACCTTGAGACTTACTCTTGGTCGATCATTATAAGTAAGGAAATAAACTTGTTGCCAACTTTAATCACTTGCTTTACCTTCTTTCAGATGGGCTTTTTGCATAAAAGTCCTTGCTTTCCTTGAGGAACTATAGGCTCGCACTTCTTCCCATGTCCTTGAACTTATCTTTAAGCACTTTATTCTTCTTGATATTTTATCTTGTGTGATTAGCAATAGCATAATCATGTAATAGCATGAGTGCTTCATCTTCTTGATTTTTAACTGTTAATTTGAAAAGTTGGACTTTCTTCAAAAATAAATGCACATCGATACAATGTCATTATCGAAACTTAAGTCACTAACAATCTTTCACTTTTCGTTAATGACCAAATTTTTATTTTTTAGTTATTTTTTCCTCCTTTATTGAAGGTCATTACCCTTCATATATTTTCTCCCATTTTGTCATTGTAATTAAGACTGAGCAATTTAGTCTTTCAGGCGAATCCTCTCCCTACAAAAAGATATCCCCTCATTGTACATTTTCTCATTTTAGGCATTCAAGTATTCGCTCCCTTTGTTCAAATATCTTTCTATGTTCAAAGTTTGGAACTCGTGACACCAATTTTGACGAATTTGTATGATATCAAATATAATCCTTGTTACAAAACATTTTTAAGCAATTTCACTAAGCTTATATAAACTCATATAACTTCTTAGATATGCACATATTTCATGGTTTAAAGTTTTTGTGAAATCTACGTATTGATCATTAGTGTTTAGAAATTCGTTTGGCATTTTTTTGTTTAATATACAATCTCTTAGGAAATGATGTCCTATATCAATATGCTTCGTTCTATAGTGTTATGCAGGGCCGGCCCTGGGGGTTGTTTGGAGTGCAACGGCCCAGCGTCCATGAAGTTTAAGGGGCCCATTTTCTTGTATGTTGAAAAATTCAAAAAATAGGCTCCTTAGATCTCCATCTATGTCAACATTTTTATTGTGAGATTCTCAATATGGAAAAGATGTTTGCTCTTCCCATGAAATCATCTACTCAACGGCCACATTTTATCTTTTCAAGCAATTCTTCATTTAACTCATCGCATCCTCTCTCTTTCTCAATATCTTTGTTGTTATGTTCTCTCGATCTCTCTCCCGAAAAATTCTCACTGGTAATTCTTTTGTTATTATTATGTTATCATATTTTTTTTAAATCTTCTATTCTTTACTTGTTTCACAGTTTCGAATTCTTTTAAGTTTCTGGGACTGCGACTTTCCATAGGAATTTATTGTTAACCAATAGCGGGACACGCTTGCATTGTACATCGAGGGAAAATTTCATAGCATCGGACGGATTATTAATTGAGATTCAACACGACTAATTGCATGGGAATTAGTATAATTGTGCGATTATCAACGATTGATAGAAAATGTGTGATTTTCTGTTTAATCTGTCTCCTATATTTTCATGGATGCTGCTAAAATCAAGATAGATTGTAATAAGTTTAACTAATACATAACATATATTGCATTAGGAAACGAACAGATATGGCTCTTGTTTTCTTGGTGAAATACATATAGATACAAGATAACGAGGCATATGCTATATTGAACTATATATATATCCTCTCTGTATTCATAAAATAAGAGCGAGTTCAAATACCCACGTAGTTGTTGCATTTCCTTGTAGAACAATGACTTTAGGCCATTATTTTCCTTCTTCCAAAGAGATAACTAAAACAATAGCATGGACTGTTGTGAGTGTTGCAATTGTACATTGAAGATTAATTGAAGGGATGAAGTTGTTTGCATAGCAAACCATTCGCTTAAGAATGATTTTGTCTAGTAAGGTATTTATCTGGTAGTAATAGCGTGAATCTCATGGCAATATCAGGGTTGTCCATGAGGGTAGTTTACGAGTGCAATGACCCATGGCCCCATCAACTTTACAGGTCCATTTTTGCATGTATTCAGCTTCTAATTTAGAAAAAAATATTATATGTCCTAATGAGGCCTTTTAGAATCAATTTTTACTAAAACAACTCACCGAAAAATGAGCAATCGAATTTTTTTGATAAAACAATTTGTTAAAAAATGAGCTATTATGAAATCGATTTTTTGATTAAACAACTCGTCAAAAAATGAGCCCTTATAGAATCGAAATTTCAGTGAACTTAATGCTAAAGTCATGGAATTATATAAGGGCACATTGTTCATCGAAATTTATAAGGGCCCATTTTTTTTCTTTTGCCCAGGGCCCACGAAATGTCAGGGACGACACTGGTGTTATGCATGCTTTCTAGATAGTTCTACGATTGCCATGCTTGTTTTATCTATGTTACTAACACCTTTACATAAGCAAAACATATGAATTTAATCATGAAATCAATTCATGATGATAAAAGTGATATGCCAGCTAATTCAAGTGGATCTTGTAAAGACTTAGCAGCTTATGCGTGTCATTTATTTCAAAATCATTCTTAGTGAGCGTTACTAGCCAAAGAAATTGTTAAAAGTTGTTCTCAAGTATTTGTGTCTTCATGTTCTTCCAAGTTTTTCTATCAAGACATCTTCTCCAATTAAGTCATTTTGCAATTCATTTATTATTTACATTTTAAAGGAATCTATTTATATATTTGTATTTATCGTTTTTCTTGGTTAAGATATGTTTTGTGTGAAGGATTTTTTCCTAGTCGGAAGATAAACCCTTATCAAAGTTTTGTACTTCGAGCTTCTCCCTGTTGCAGCTTTTCTTCTTGGGTAGAAGATAAATTGTACTAAGATGTATACTTGTAAGTAATTGGCCTGCACCCAGAAGTAGTTCAAGTGAGTGTTTGTAAGTCGTAGCTAGGTTAAGCTCAAGTACATGTTTTAGCCCTTGTGTAAGGTGAACCTGTCTAATTTTTTTTTGCACTAGGATTGTTTATTTAATTAGTTTTTTTATGTTCGATTAAAGTTTAATTCCATCGTTGATTAAAGTTTGATTCCATCATTTTGTTCACAAAACACTATCCAATCCACCCCCACCCCATAGTGCATATCCTACACGTGAGAAAAAAAAATTGTGTGAAATGCATTCAAAGGCTAGATTCGGGGTGAAAGGAAGAGTCTAAAAATAGCACCAATTAAAAGTAGAATATAAATGAATAGCTTTGGATTCTTTTCTTGGTGTAGAAGAGGACTAAAGATAGCAAAAAAACACTTTTTAAGGAACCCCTAAATGGTCACTTTTACTTGGTTGTCAGCAATAGATGTATCGGGACATTTTCATGGTGTAGTGCTATATATTTGAATTTTCAAATATAGAAAACACAAAGTGACCACTTTCTCAACGTTTGACTCTATGTGATCCAATTTAAAATAGGGTATAATTCATTTTAAGTATCATCTACCATTCAGATTCAATCATGTATTTGATCAATTCATGTAGCTTTGATTCTATAGTATAGTTAGTACCATAGATAATATATAGGACATGTATCAATGTCAATGAACCATTACTCTTCTAACAAGGGTTCTTCCTCTTCCCAGAAAACACCTTCTAGCCAAGTAGAAATCAAAACACAAAATCTAATAAACCTTCAAAAATAAGGTCTCGCCAAAAAACACCTTCTAACCAAGAACAAAT
Source organism: Ottelia alismoides (assembly GCA_037367405.1). NCBI lineage: Eukaryota > Viridiplantae > Streptophyta > Magnoliopsida > Alismatales > Hydrocharitaceae > Ottelia > Ottelia alismoides. Next base: position 237,720 of record JAZKJV010007293.1, read on the forward strand.
AGAAACACAAAATCGATAAAAACCTTCAAATCAAAGTGAAAATTAATATGCTAACTGAATAAATTGGAGTAGAAGACTGATTCTGAAGCTCCAGAAAATATTCGGAAGTAGAACTTGGAAGAAGCTTCTCAAGAACTTATTTTGCCTAAATAACTCAGTAAGGAATAGCTTCAAGAATGATTCAGTTGGTCTGCAGATTGGGAATGGATCCCCTGCTGTAACAGCACCTGCTGTAACGCAGGGGATCCATTGGATAGGGATTGGACAACCCCTCATAGGGGGGCGAGGATAGTTGGCACGGTCGCTTGATCCCACATCCAACGGAACCCCTGCGTTACAGTAGGTATTGTAATAACAGAGGATCCACACTGGTGCATATTCTCGGTGAATATCCTTATATCAGTGTAAGGATACTCTAAAGATAAATACCCAAATTAGAAACCCTAGACGGCCATTTAATTTGGATTGATTTTTAGGTAGTATAGATGCTTCAAAGGGGTGTATCAATGCATAAATAGTAAGTTCAAATATATGAAGTGAAATGGCCACTTTATTTAATGAGGGAGCAATAGATGTACCAGTGTATATGGGAGGTGTATTGATGCATTTAGACAGGGAAGTGAACAGTAAATTGTATGTAATTCTTAGGTGTACTGATGCATTAATAGAAAAATTCTCAAATATTTCTAAAGAACATTTGTTGAATTCAATATATTCTTATTAGTTGATTATGTTATGATGATTGCTTCTAATGACAATGATGTGATTAAAATAGCGTTGTAAAGAGTTACAATGTTATAAAATGGTTATTATCTGCACGACTTTATTTGTAAGGACTCAGTGTCATTAGATTTTTTTTTCTTGAATTTGTGTACATGCAATCCAATGATAATTATATGCAATGTTTATTTAATTTTATCTGCAATTTCCCTCCAAAAGGTAGGCCATCCTTTTAAAATAGTCAGAAGTGGATAGGATATAAGTAATTACTCATGTTTATACCTGCAGATTCCCGATATTCATCCAAATGAACCAGATACCCACTAAGAATATTCGTGATTGCTTAATTACAAGTATGTGTCAGTTCTTGATCCACATCCTCCTCCCAGCTGACTTGTTTCTTAATACTAAATTTACAGAACTACATGACGACAGAGCAGTGAGCCAATGAGTGGAAGATTTTCTGCCAGTAAATTCTTGCTTATATAATTTATATTTCCTGATGACAGAATAAAAAGTTCAACACTACCATCACTACTTCTTGCCATACAACATTATGACACCATATTTACCTTGAATAAATTCCTTCTTCGAGACACTCAATCTCTAGGGATTGACACTTCAAACAAAATTCATAAGAAAAATAAATAAAATCAGAAATACAAGTTCTAGTCCAGCAACTATACAAAGAAGTAGCTATAATCAAATTCCCTCTTACGATGTATAACGATGCCTTGTAAAACAATAGTGCTCCACGTGCTAGACTCAGATATATTCCAATCATCTTGCTTCACATGACCGAAAATTGCAAAGCAGGCTAGCAGTGTCGGATATTTCAAGGGCAACATGGTCAATCAAGAATGTGACTATGGCTTCCTGATGACATTATAATATCTGTTCGCAATTGCAGGATCAGCTAAAATATCCCACACCTGTAACAATCAGCACAGAAAGGTGTCAAAAGAATTCTGATGGAAGGGAGGTTTTACAAGAAAAAAGGTGACTTCAAGAATGAAACATGTTCGATAAATAGCAACCCTACTTGCAACTTTCCCTTGGAACCTCCAATGGCCAGCAATGAAGGAGAGTCTTCATAAAATGACAGGGTAAATATAGCTCCCTGAAAAAATTTCAAAGATTCATTGTCAGTGGTACTTACTTTAGAGTACCAAAAAGAGAATCTACTAATTAGCCAAAAAAAGGCAGGAGCCAAGACTCAATCGAAGCTTTTGTATACTCAATTACATTTTTAACATGAACACATTAACAGTTAGTGCCAGCCAGAGAGAGAGCCCACAAGAATACGAAGGAGGCTTCACCCGATCATAATGCGACATAAATTACACTGCACCAAGAGACACCCACCCCACACAAGTGAAGTCCGCGCAATAAATCATCACCCCAAGTCAAACCTTTCTAGCCCGAGTACAGGAAAAAAATAGATGCTCCACGTCCCCGGGGCATCCAAACACATTGAAAGGCCTCATCGGTCATCACTCTCGTTCTCCTCAGAAGTCATGATGATACCTTAACCATTGGTAGTCCTTAGAATCCAAAATCAACCTGCACTCCCTTGCCAAATCATCCAGATAAAAAAACCAGGGGGTTAACCAAAACCTTCTATGCCTTCTTGACGAAATTTCTTCATCAAACCACAAAATGACCATACCATATCACTCTGAAACCTCACGTAACGTGCGAGTAAAGATCCCATGGATGCGGATTTGAATGTGTTACCATATCTTTGTCCCCATTTTAAAATCTAGTTACAAATATGAATATTAAACGAATATGAAATAAATAAGCTAAAAATATATGTGAATTGATGGCTTACAACTGATATTAGTTACATTAAATGACTTTGTTCCGTATATGCCAGATACTATTAGACAAGACATGATTTTTTTGAAGCCAGAGGAAAGTCATCCTGTATGGGATGCCATCCAAGCTTTATTCAGAATTAAAAACAATCATAAAATGAACCTTAACAGCCTCTCCCGATTGCTACATGCACCCATGATGCATGTAGCACAATTGCTCTATGCACCAAATTTTCAACATGGTATCTTCCCCTTCTGAAGAGCACCAAGTTTCTCTCGATCCAGACAACCATAAAACCGCCAGCAGCAGCACCTTCACCCACCTGGCTCTCCTCTGAAAATCGTTTGAAATAAGTTCACTCCATTCGCAATAATCGACAGAATCCTCGCGAGATCCTAAACCTACACCGCTTGTCAACACATGAAAAAGATATGGTTGACATCCTCCTTTCCTGAATCGCAAATCGGACATCTGTGGTCCAAGCACATGACCTACCTGCTCCTGACTAGCATGGTTACCAGCCGACTCCTCCTAACCAGCCACGTGTGTTCCTTCACTTTCAACAGTAATATGGCCTTCCAAATTAATCAACAATCCAAGACATTCAGGCAAGGGCAACCTTGTGCATATGCTCTATGGTTGACATTCTCCTTTCCTTAATCGCAAATCGGACAACTGTTGTCCAAGCAGATGACCTACCTGCTCCTGACTAGTATGATTAGCAGCCGACTCCTAACCAGCCATGCGTGTTTCTTCACTTTCAACAGTGATATGGCCTTCCAAATTATTAATAATCCAAGACAGTCGGGCAAGGGTAACCTTGTGCATGTGCTCAAGCCCTCATAGGCCAAGAAGGTAGCAAACTCATTCTCCCCTGCCCATCTCGCATGTCTCAATCGTTGCCCTTAAAATGACGATCTCATCCAACTTCACCATCGGCGCACGGTCGCCGATCCTCTTGTCCGAGAGTGGTGCCACGAACCTCAGTATTCATTCTCCATCCCAACATCTGGCCAGCAGACACTACCCATCCTTGACAACCGCGCACGGTCCAGGGAAACCTCAAACAATGCCCTCTTCCCTGACCAGTTTTCCGACAAATAAGGAACCACCACCATCTCCAAGCCTCCTATAAAGTACAGCCTTAAATTTCAGATTGCAATTTCATTTCGTTGGACCCAAAAAGAGAAATTTTTGGCAGAATTTCATCTGTGTCACTAATAATTGTGTAAATGACTTTATAAATCACTTTTATATATACTAAGGTTTCCAATATTCTTTATTAAATACATAAGATAAAATTACACACTTGATAGTTAGAAAAGAGGTAATTAGGTGGTTTGACCTATACCACATCATCTATGAGGCGTTGGAATATGGATGTCTCAAAGGAATACTACGCAATTATTTAAATATAAGAATATGGTGTTATATTCAATTACAGTTGTCTATATATGATTGGTCATTTATGTGCTTGTCGAGGGGGGTTAATGAGATGACAAGTACATCCACTTCAGGAATGTGGTAGAAGGTATACCTTCCATCCTTTTTTTTTTTGAAAGAAAAAAGAGCATCCACTGTATAGGTGTGTCAAGACACCTTCCATAGCAGACCTCCAGCAGTTTTCAGCACAACTCGACCCAGTCACCCAAGAGCTTCAAAACCCACTTGGTGAGTATCACCTTCATATATTGGCTTATGGCCAGGTTGCCTTCATGGACCTTCCACGAGACAAATGCATAAACTCCCCTCTACACCTTCCACGAGACCTTCCTTTTGACCTCATCTATATGCCTCTCCATCTTTGTCGACAATCTGATCACATACATAGAATAGAGGGATATAGGTTAACATTGTGCTTAATAGAGCATAAGGACTTCTTCTCGATAGCATCTTCGTCCTCCAGCCCGTGAATCTTACCTCCAATCTTTCTACAACTGGCCCCAAGTCCATTTACCTGCACGACATGTTCATCATCGACAAGCCCATGTAAGTCATCGACACTTAGAGCCGCCCAATGTCCATGTCCCTTGCACAAGATTGGGCATCCTGATCCTCCAAGCCGAACACCAGATACATGAACTTTTGTATATTGATTTTCACCACCTCTATCAAGGCCTTGACCTTCCGAGCATGCAGCTCTGAGCCCTGCACGGACATAAGATGTCTGCATACTTAAGCAAACGTCTTTCTATTTGATTTGAATTCGGGGGACAAGGATTTTTGCTTTGCTTAAGGTCGTGGGGAAAGCCTGTTTCATAATTGCATAAAAGGCTTTGTACCTCCTCCCTCCTATCGTCTTGGACTACAACTCCCAACTAGATATTAAAGCTCCATCCTTGCTTCGTCAACCTATTTGAAAATTTATATCAAAGGGGTGGAGCATGATTTGACTACAGCTCCCAACTAGATATTAGGGCTCCATCCTTGCTTCGTCAATCTATTTGAAAAATTATATCAAAGGGGTGGAGCATGGTTTAGGAAGTGCGGAAGCTTTCTGAGGGGGGCATCCCTATCTCATAGGTGTGTAGTAGACCATACATGTGTTTATAGGTGGCCAGTATACAGAGGTGGCAGTTTCCTAAGTTTGAACTCAGAATATGTTCACCATTTATTTCTCTTTTTCTTGATTTATCTAAATCAGGAGCCTACTTTCATGAAGATTACGGCCGGCGACTCACAGCCTAACTACCTCCTTTAAAATGGCACCCAACCTCCTCCCGGTTGACTGGATTGAGTAAAACAATGTCGTGGCACACCATTTTATCCAAATAACCGGCATGCTTCCTCGGCATGCTTCACACGAAAGGTGAGTTAAGCAAATGATGCACTTTCCCGAAGTTCACCTCCTACTTGAAACTTTACACCTTTCTTTTGTCCCAATCTGGCTGCAACAAAATTATGCAATAGAAAGTGCTCCTTGATGAACACGGATTGGATGGGACTCACCCGTTCTCATAAAACCCCTTGTATAATAAAAGCAAGGTTCTCACAATGACGAGGCAGACAACGTTCACATTTTTGCTCCTATCCTATGTTATTACCATGGTTTTAAAAGGCGGCGCCTCGAGGCGCAAAGGCATATGCCTCAAGGCGAGGTGGGCCTAAAGCACCCCGAGGCGCACGCCTCAGGTACAAACTTAGGGGCGTACGCCTCAGCCTCGCCTGAGGCGCTCGAGGCGTGAGGCGCTCGAGGCGAGGCGGAGGCGTAAGCCTCGAGTCATGAGGCTTTTTTTACATTTTTTGTTAAACATAACCCTATTTTTTTGTTAGCATTATATTTTTTATTTTTGTATTTTTATTTCCATGTTAAACCTTGCATATTTCTATATATATAGCTCCATGCAAAGAGAAGAGATAGCTTGAAACAAGCGAAGTTACATGATCTTGTACACATCATATTCAATTTATCATACATCTACACATACTAGTTCTATTACACATATTTTTGTTTGAATTGTAATAGAATTTTATATTAGTTGCAAGTTTGCAACTTGATGTTGTTGTTTGGTTGTATGAGTTGTGAACTTAGAATAGTTATTACATATATGATATATGAAGTAATGTTGAAAAATAAACACGTGAAGACTGAAGTAAAATAATTATTACATTTTATTGTGAGTAGCTGAATACAAATAATATCATTAGTAGCGAGACCCCCGTCTTGTAGAGGTATGATATGGCAGGAGGGGATGCATATGACAGTTCTCCAACTACGTCCAACAAGACAATTGATTGGGATTCAAGGCATATTAATATTTTTTTATTCGCACTAAAGATTATGGTTTCTATTGTACTTTAGTATTAAGTATAGACTTTAGTTTAATACTCATATAAAGTCATTGAAGTTGGAATTGGAACTTGATATTATGTATATTAGTGGCTAAGTAATAGTTTTTTTGAACTTCAATGCCTTCATTGCTTATGTATTGTATCTTTTACTAGTTTTAAATTATTCCTGAATGTGTTTTTGGCAAAATGTAATAGTATTATATACTTTGTAAATGTATTTTGCTTTAATTTTAATTTTTTCCAAAAAAATGAGGCTTACGCCTCGCCTCAATTTCAGAGAAAACGCCTCGTACCGCCTCGCGCTTTTTTAAACCTTGGTTATTACACTATTAACCGGTGTGCCCTTCCATTAATTGACCATCTATGAAATAAACCACGCTTGGGGTTGTTTAAACCAAGGTTTGGTTAAGAAAGATCTCAATTACACTTGCCCCCCGCCCCACCCCCAAGATTAATGACATCCTACGCACCTCACCTCCGTGCGTAACTCTTGTCTCTGTCATTCGCACTTCTTCCTCCACTCCAACTCCTCACGCCTCTAACCACCCTACGCGCTTGAGCTTCTCCATGCCACATGCAAGATTTGACACAGAGCTCCTAAGGAGAGGGAAGGGGTAAATTTAGGGCACTATTGTGCATCATTTGGAAGATGGAATGGCACGTCGGATGTAGAAGAGGTCATCCACGTGGGGTAGGCCATGGAAAGCTTGTGTATCACGTGGCATGGAGGACTGAGATCTTCCTAAGAGGAAATAAACCAACCATTTTATAGTTGCAGTGGCCGAGGACCATGGACGGCCATATCACGATATATGGCGATATATCGGTATCGACAAGTCACCGATATGTCGCCGATATGGTCGATATCAGGTCGATACAAGCCATTTTATTCACAATCTCGGTTCAATGTCGGCGATATGGCGTCGATATATCGTACGATATGTCGACGATATATCGTATCGACATGGTACCGATATCGATACCGATATCGATATGTCCTTCCATGCCGAGGACCCATAGCAGTAGTGAGGAGAATGATTGTATGAGGGAACAAGTTGCCAATGAGCTGTGGGTAGATGGTGGTTGCCGTAGAGGATCCTCATCAAGATGCACCTCATCCTCAGATCTGGTGGTAAGCACCGTCGGTATGGGAGCTTCTCGATGCAAATGCAACTGATGCAAATTGTATGCAAACTAAAATAGATCAAAAAATAATAAAAGAGAAGAATTGTAAGAAGAAATTTAATGACAAATCAGACAACTGCAATAATTTAAAACTTCCAGGAAATGCTCGTTCTCAACTTGTGGCACCCAACACAAATAAGCACTTTAATAATAAAAGGTTAAAGCATTTATCTGTTAAAACCAATAACAGTGAAGCTCACAAGAAGTGGTCGATGGAGACACCCAATGCAATGAGGTAGGCGATGATCACACAAGTTTGAAGGCGGTCTAGATTTGGTGGACCGTCCATGTCAGCATGATGGAGCGACGAGGCATGTTGATGGTGGTGGAGGTGGATGTAGAAGGAAAGATGAAAGATGGTGGAAAGATGTAGAGGGGGATGGGAAGAGTGATGATAGTGTGGGATTATAATGGAGGGAGAAAAGGAGAGAAAGATGGGGTTGGAGAAGGAAGGGACAAGGAAGATAGAAAGTGGGAGAAATAAAGAATAGAGAGGTAGAAGGAAAGAATGAAAGAGGAAGGCGAAAGTGAAGGTGGTGGTGGTGAGGGAGAGAAAGAAATAGAGAAAACGTTGAGAAACTAGGGAAAGATATTTCCTTTAAGAGAATCAAATGCTTCTTGCTGGCCAAAGTTCCTACTTATAGCTGGGTCATACAACATGGTAGAAAATACAACATTTAGAATATTTTGCACCTATAGGGAAAAAGAGAGTGACTTCTAACCTAGAGCAGGAGGAAGAGGAATCTAAATTACTGTCTCCTCTTAAAGTAAAAAGATAAATTTCAATAAGCCCATTTGCAGAGCCTCAAAAAAAAATAAGCCCGTTTGCACTCAACATTTTATAGTCCAAGATCTAGATTCTTCTAACAGTCGTAAATTTGAGCAATTATAGATTGCATCCCTTCCTTCCTTAGGGACGAAGAGAACCAGGAGTCATGATGGTTTCAGCTGCACATATTGTCACAGATGAGAAGGTTGCGATGTTCAAATCTAATGGTCATGTGGGTTCATCCTCCACCACCATACATGGTGGTTACACCAAGGGTGGCTACAAGGATTGTCCTATGTCGAATTACCCAAACGAGACATTAAGTAGTTATGCATGCCTAAATAATTCAGTCTAACAACTGAGACAGATTCTTCCTATATGATCATTTTCTTCGTACCAAGTATATGACTCATTTGCTTATGAATCTCATTTTGTGATCTTGCATCGTTGGTAAAGGTCATTCTCGAAGTTGAAGAGACCCACCTTCCCCCCCACACACACTATTGCAATATTCGGTCGAATGAACCGAATATTTAGCCGAATATTCTTATTGTGTTGAGTGACCGAATAGAATATTGCTATTAAGTCAATATTCATTTCAACACAAATATTTCCGACTATTCGGGTATTCGGCCGAATATTCGGCCGACTACTGCAACAAGCTGCTTATTTTTTTTTAAAGATTCTCGCTTATCTCGGTATCACCACAAATGTTAAAGCTCTGTAACTTGTTAATTGGTATTTTTTATCTTGGACTCTTATTAATTGATGACCATATATGTATAAACATGGGATCAAATTTCATCGAAACTCGACCGAATTTTGGTCAAATTTTGATTTCAGTAACTAACTGAAATTCAGCCAAAATGGCATATATCGACCGAAATTTAGGGGCTCCAGTTCAAAAACTGGCTGAAATGACCGAATTTCAGCTGAAAATTTGTTTCGGTCGGTCATCGAAATGGTGACCAAAGTCGAAATTGGAGACCTTATGCATAAATATATAGGAATATATATATTAGACATAACTTTTATATTTAAAATAATTTAAAAAACACATAACCGAATAATTCTGAATATTCTCCTGAATATCGAATATTCTTTATTGAGAGACTCGTCTGATTGAATACCAAATACTGACTTCTACAACATTGTTCCCACATACAACATTTACGCTCCTATTTGCAATTATATGTGTGCCCATATATTTAACGTCTAATAGGGAGAGGAAAAGGCGACAATTAAGCAAAATGGTATAAATAGTATTCTATATCTTTTTAGGAGTACAAATGATATAGGGAGCATAAATTACAGGAAAACTAGAAAGGGTGCAAGTGTAAAAATCCCAAATGAATAATATTGATTGGGAAAAGCGAAATTAACAGGACCAATTTATCAAATATGCTTCCCCATGGCCTCAAATTTCACCGAAATTCAATCGAATTTCGGTTTCGGTGGGTAACCGAAATTTGACCGAAATGGCATATATCGGCCGAAAATTTGGGGGCCTTAGTTCAAAAAACGACCGAAATGACCGAAACTTCGGTCGAATTTCGACCGACCGAAATTCGGCCAAAATGTCGTTTCGGTTAGTCACCGAAACGAAATCGAAATCCGACATTTAAGGCCTTGTGCTTCCCAAATCTTTTCTTAAGGAAATTGTATCTATTTTAGAAAAGTGCCTAGCTAGAATTACTTTTCGATTCTAAAAAAAAACAATGGGAGAAAATGAGAGCGGTGAAAGAAACGGGGGTTTTCCTTTATAAGTGCAATTAAAGAGTCGGCAACAGTGGGATGGGACACTAAGTTGGCACACAATGTCTAATAGAGCTGACCAAGGCGGCGAACAACATGTCCAAAAAATGGTTTCATCCTAGCCCAAGGGAACTTTGTTAATTGCTACTTTTATTTTAAACATAAATCATCAAAAATCTAGACATCTTCATATTACAAATAGTGTGTCACTCACTCGACATTGTGTTTGGAGACCTATGCCGCAAATGTGAATAGATGTCATTGCAGAAAAGATGTCACGTATTCACGGATAGAAAGATTCTTAGTTTCAACTGAGATGTTGCAATCTTTCCAGCTTGTGAGCATTGGCAGGCTACCCGAGATGAACTAATCACATTTCGTTGGTTTAGAGTTCGCACGGGGGGAGGGGGGGTTACGACCTTTATCATACTTCAAGTTTTGAGCGTTTCTGGCTTCATGAGTCAAGCTTCACGGATTGGATTATTGAAAGACGGAGACTCATTCGATGCCATAGATGTTAGCAGCAACAAGACATGCAAAACGAGGTGAGCATAATTAAATTTCTAGATGATTCCCGATAGCTTACCTCTAAGAAGATTAAACACGTGCACCCTAAATAAGATATAGTAAAGGGAAAAAAGGTGGCAGATTGGAATTAGTGTTTTAGAGCCACCTGGATAAAGGAGGAAAATGCAAATGTATCCTTTTATATGGTGCTAAGTGGAAGGAGAAGGAACCTTATTAAGGAGATGAAGGTAGAATATACTATGATCAGAGTTGATGAGCAGGTGCGCAAGGCATTGGCGGACCATTTCCATGATTTCAGCAGGAGAGGGGGATAGCATGAAGATGGTCAGCAGAAAGGTGCATCTAGAATTACCATACATCAAGGAAAGGAGCTCACTGAGGGCTTCTAAGAGCAAGATCTGTGGAGAGTGGTTACACAACTGAACAAAGATGGCCCATCGGGTCCAAAAGGCTTTCTGATTTTCATTAAAGAATTCTGAAAGGTACGAAAGGTGATATTCTTCATCTAATCAGGGAGTTGGGGAGAGAAACTCCGTTTGATAACATTAACAAGGCCTTGATCTTTTTGTTGCCTAAAGTAGATGCGACTAATGGAGCTAATGATTTTCGATTTTTTAGCCAAATGCGCCTATCTTATAGTAGCTAAGTTGTTGGCAAACAAGCTAATAAAAGTCAATTATCACCTTGTTGCATACAATCTTCGTATCTGGCAGATGTAAGGTGGACCGTGGACTCTCTGGTATTGACCTCAATGGGCTGCTCCGAAAAGTAGTCTCTCAAAAGCATGACTGTATACGGGAACTTCTTGCTCATTGCAAAAAAGTAATTTTCCATATCTCAGATGGCTATATGCTAATACCTCTTCTTTCTTGATTTTGATTAATGGGAGTCCAAAAAGATTGCCACATGCACCTCTATTATTCATGATTACGACAAATGCCTTAAGCATCACTATTGGGTTAGAAGCATGGATTGAAATATCCCCAAATATCATTGATATATCCACGATATATCCATATCGACAAGTTAACGATACCAAATCATCCAGGATATCAATATTAATTGATATCCAATGATATATCAATGATATATCATCTCATAACACCGCTATCAACAAAATTTGATGTATTTAGTGCAGATTTTCCACCATTTTGATTGATAATGTCGATATCATGTCGATATCAATACTATAACATCGATATCAATCGTGTTGCTTGATTTCACTAGTTTTTATGAGGTAAGCAGCTTAGATGTAATTTTTGACTTCGCAAGCTTTATAGGTTGACTAGTTCAAGATTTTGTATAGTTGCTCCATGTATTGACATACGACTCAATAGAAATCCAACTCGAATAAGTAACCGAATTTCTAATTAGCATGTATTAGTAATTTATCGATATGGATCCACGGCAAATCCTCGGTATTGATTATCTTAGTTCATGAGAATGTTAGATTCTAATCTATATTAGATCGCCTTCTTTCAAATTTCTGGATATCATGAATTAATGTAGTATATAGTATACATGTTATTGTATGATATTTATTTACTTCATTTCGGATATCGGTAAGACTTTTGTTTGAACGTAGTATACAATGTAACATTGTTAATATGCTAAATACATCTTTGTCATGTCTATAAGAGTGGAGCCATACATTACTTATTAATCTAAAAACTAAGACGATTTTATTTCATGAGAATTTCTCTCTTGACCCATTTTTTAAGATTTTCGCCGTTATCTGTGATATGTCCCGATATATCCATTTCCAGGCATATCGATACGACATAGTTATCAATATTTCAAACCTTGCTCCAATAGGAATTGATTTTCTTTAATTTGGTTAGAAAGTTTTGTTTCTAATATATTTTAATCCATCTTCTTTCTTTCAAAATTATGATTAATGTTTTTAAAAACTGCATGTTATTAATGTTTATTTGTTTGATATCTAATAAAGATTAGCATTTTATTTATACATAATATATAATGAGATATAAAACTAATATGCTAAATGGCTTGGTTCCCCTTTTGTTTTATTTTAATAAAGTTTGGGGCGGATACCACCGAGTGTTTCCCCCTATCTTTTAGACTTCAAAAAAAAACTAATATGCTAAATACAAGCCTTTTTACGTCCCTAAGTTGTTATTTTTCAAATTTCATCATATTCTTTTCAATACCTCTAAGCAGTCAATAATCAACAGTCAAACGTCAGCATTGACAACAGCAATATGTGTAATATAATGTGTATTAGTGTATAAAATACACATTATTCTTGTATATAGGTGTGTATTTATATGTTCTTTATTGTTTTAAGAAATAAGATGATCTTGATTTGCAAAAAAATCATTTTTTACGCCATTTCTGAGATTTCCACCGATATCGTCAATATATCCTTGACATATACCCTCTGAGTCGACCTACGATATCGATATCTATATTTCAAACCCTAATTAGTAGTGCAAAGCTGTTTTTTCAAAGGTTTTACAAGGGGAGAGTTTTTATTCCTATATTACAGTTAATAGCTTTTTCTTTATGGATGGAGGATCACAATAGGCTAGTGAGCTAGCATCAATGTTGTAAAAGTCGGCAGACTGGTCCGACCAGTAGGTCCGACTAGTCTTGTCAGTGGGGTGGCCGACCAAGTATTGATTATATGTGACCAGGTCGATTAGTCGACCGCTTTTTTCTGGAGATACCGTATTTTTATTTTTTTTTATTTTTTTAAAAGCAAACTTATTTTAGTACACTTAATGTTTTATTTAAATTCAATTACTTATTTTCTTTCATTATGATAGTATAAAAAATGTAGAAATCTATATAAATATATAATAATATATGTAAAAAATATTTATATATTTAAAATAATTTAAAAAAATTCAAAGCTGATTAAAGCTCGACTAAATCCAATTAGTCGCCCGACCACCGATTAATCATTAGTTTGTGACCTAGGCGACCGAGTATCAACTACCGATTTTTGCAACCTTGGCTAGCGTTATAGGTCGAGATTTTTTGTGGCTACTCGGACCTACACATGAATAGGACTTATTCTTTACCCATCCCTTTTGGAATATCTGAGGAAGATACATGTAGGTTTTGTGAGTTGGCACGCCTAAATGTCAGTTACCACTGAAATAATTGGACACCCTGCTAGTTGTATAGAGGCATCGGGCACCCTGCTAGTTGTATGGAGGCATCGGGTGGAAAATTGGATTCAATTAATAAAAAGGAAGAAACATAATGTTGGTTGGGTGGAAAGACAGACGTCTCTCAAAAAGCGAATATTTGATCTTTCTCAAGGCAGCGATGTCGATGACATTGGCTTTCTATCTCTCTATGTTCCGACTGCTACAAAAGAACTAGTCAACGATGTGTGGAGGAGATTCTTCTGGACTACTTTTTGGCAGTAAAGTAAGGGTATAAAGTTGTTGGCTTGTTTCTGGGCCAATTAGGCCAATTAAAGATGTAGGTTTCAAGGTTTTACGGCTTCAAGATGCAAATAAGGCTAAACCAACAAAATGGCGGTGAGAATTGGGTAGCTAAAGAAGGCTAGCTAAGCAAGTTGTACTACAGCATTTATGGCTTAAATGTTAGTCTAGATATCAAGGGTAATTTGGGGGGAAATACCTCAAAACGTCTAGAAAGGTGTATGTGCAACGACACAGAAGTTCGCTGCACAGCTACGCCGAGTTTAGGAGATGGCAGATCATCCCACTTTCGAATGAACGATTAAACTAAAATGGGAACCCTTAGAGGCAGATTTCCGAGGCCCTTCTTGTTGGTTGCTGGTAAAGGGGCATTTGGACTTCTACTGCAAGAATTGTTTTTACTTGCAAAAAAGGAGGTATTTTTTGAGGTCGTTTATCCCCTCATAGTGACAATGACCATTTTAGTTACCGCTCTTCAGTTCAAACCTTTGCAATGAACGGACCCTAGATTTCGATAAGATGTTGTTGGATTTGTTGTCACAAGAGGGGCCATGGGATGGGCCTAACCATTAGAGCTGGGATGGTGAGTTCTCCGTAAAAAAAAGCACACGAAGTTTTGTTGTCTCATACCACGGTACCAAATGCAGATTTAATCAAAGATTGCATAATAATTTAAAAGTGTTGCCTTTTTCAAAAAAAATTAAAAGCGTGGCATCCCTAAATGGGAAAATGTTAGTGGCTACTCCATAGGAAGAGGCTAGTGGCAAGGGCCTTCACAGTACAGTTTGTTCCAAAGTCACAATCCTTTGTCTAGTTTGTGGTGGGGACAGCAGAGGATATTGGCCATATTTTCTTAGCGAAGGTTTGGCGGAAAGCAGATATAAGGTGGGCAGATCACACCAAGAACGATTGCGGAGGAGATTTTGGTGTGATATAAACCTGCTCAAGAGCTAAATGGACCCAAAATTTGTGCATTATATTGGGCAGTGTTAGTATTTATGAGACGTTTCTTATTATAACCCCAGTAAGGGGCAGTTCTGCATTTTTCCCTTTCTTGTACTCTCTAGGGTTTCTAGGGTTTTCCTATATATGGAGCCCTAAACCCATTGGAATAATTATCGAAAAGCATAATTCTCCACATGGTATCAGAGCCACGGTCTGACCTAATCCCTCTCTTTCCCCACCCGCCGCCCCTCCGTTCCCCTCTCGTCATGTGAGCGCCTCAGCCCTAGGGGAACCGCCCGCGCCTCCACCTTCCTCCCCACCGCACCTCGGAACCCAACTGGGCGCCATCGATCTTCCTCCCCACTGAATCAGGCGCGATCAAGGCGACCTCCCTCCACGAGCGATCCACCCGCAGCCCCCTCACGCATCGCGCGCATCGCGCGCACGCCATCTCCCTCCCGACCATCTCCCCGCGCATCCGTGCGGCCATCTCGTCGCGCATCGAGCTCACCAGGCCCTTCCTCCGGCCGTGCCATCTCTCCCTCCAGGCACTCTCCCTCCTCCAGGCATCCAGGCGCCCACCAGGCCCTTCCTCCGGCCGCGCCTTCTCTCCTCTGCTGCTATCTGATTCGGGCGCTCTCCCTCCAGGCAGCCCTCTCTCCAGGCGCCAGGTCCTCCGCCTAACTGGCCCTACCACACTGGCCACTAGACGTCTACTGCCCCCCCACTCCAGGCGCGAGGCTATCCACGGCGTTCAAAGCTCCTAGCCGTCTCCTCTCGGACCGTCCAGCACACCCACAGGCTGACTCCAGCCCGTCTCCAGACCTTTTTTTTGCGGCGATATTTCACAAGTTGGCCTCCTCGAACGGTACTCCTTGCACGACGGTCTGATTATTAATAGCCTGCTGATGTTCTCATAAGTTCTCATGATCATTGAGATAGTCTAGACTATCTACACTACTCTTTTTTTCTCTACTGCTCATTATACTCAGCCGCCATGACATCTAGTTCCACGTCTATGGACTCCAAGCCCATGTATACGACACCTTCAATGATGAATCAGGGCACTACTATCAAACTGAAGGGATCCGAGAACTACGTTTTGTGGTCTCGGTCCTTCAAGGTTTTCATTGGTGGCCAACGTAAGAGCTATGTTCTTACTACTGTCCCACTGGCTGCGACAGACAAGGATTATGACACTTGGTATACTGATAACTGTCAAGTCATTACATGGTTGACAAACAGTGTTGATATTTCCATTGCATCCAATCTCCTCTATAAGGAGACTGCCAAGGCGATGTGGGAGAGCCTTGAAAATACATATTCCCAACAGACAATAAAATCTAGGCTTTCTGATATATACACTAAAATTTGGTCTACAAACCAAGGCGACACATCTTTGATCGAGTATTACAGACTGCTGACAGGCCTATTTGAAGAACTTCTTATCTTTCAACCTGCCTGTTGTGATAAGCAGGTAGGAGAACGGGCAGAATGGCAGGTTTACAGATTCTTATCAGGTTTACATCCTCGATATAAACCTGTCAAAGATCAATTTCTAACAGTTGCAGCGTTGCCTAATCTTGAGACCATTTTTGGTCGTCTACAAGAGCTAGAGTCTCCACCTCCTCCTTCGTCCGGCGAGACATCAGCACATTTTGCAAGAGGAAGATCTTTTCACTCTAGAGGACGTGGACGCGATTCTAGCCAGGGACGTGGCCGAACTGCGGGTCGTGGACGAGACTCATCACGTGGTCAAGGACGTGATCGTTTCCCACCTTGCACTCATTGTGGTCGCATGAATCACTTGTCAGACAGGTGTTGGGCCAAATTTGGCATGCCCCCTAATGCCAACAATGCATATGAATCTCCCATATCTGATACTTACTATGATGCATCTGAACAACATGCGGGTGATACTCAGCCGTCTTTTACTGCCTCAGAATATGCACGACTGAGACAACTGCTGCAGAATACTCCCACTTATACTACTGCTCCTGCATCTATTGCCAGTCTTGCAACAATCTCGAGTACTACTGCCAACACTGCTTCAACATCTGCGCCTGCCTGGATCATTGATTCAGGGGCATCGACTCATCTCACAGGAGAAGGTAGTCTTTTGTCCTCTACCCGACCTTCTTCGGTCGTGAAATCAGTTCGGGTTGCCAATAGCGATTATTCGCCTATCACTAGTGTGGGCACTATGGAGTTCTCACCCACACTACGACTAACAGGGGTTCACTGCGCTCTTGCCTTCCCTCTAAGCTTATTATCTGTTCATAAGCTATGCATTGAACTTAACTGCAAAGTGATATTTGATAAATCTTGCTGTTATTTTCAGGACATCCGGACGAAGAAAATTTTTGGTGGGGGCATGAGAAGAATGTACTATATTATCTTGACATTCCTACAGACTCTGGTTTCGCGGCTGCAGCTTCCATCTCCTCCAATCCTCTACTATGGCACCTTCGTCTTGGACATCCATCCGCTAAAGCTCTCTCTATGATGTTCCCTGAACTTTCATCGCTGAAACCTTTTGAGTGCGAGGCATGTCAGTTTGGGAAGCATCATCGAGCCTCTTTTCCTGCTTGTACTGAGCCCCGTCATTCTGTTCCTTTTTCATTAGTTCATTGTGACATTTGGGGACCTTGTCCGGTCCGAACACTAAGTGGTCACAAGTATTTTGCAGTCTTTATAGATGATTTCAGCAGGTTATCTTGGGTTTTTCTGCTCAAAGAACGTTCAGAGATTAATCTCATCATAAAGAACTTCTTTCATTATGTTAAAAATGTTTTCTCCACTAACATACAAATTTTTCATTCTGACAACGCATTAGAATTCACCCAACATGATCTTACCTCCTTTTTTTGCCTCTGAAGGAACCATCCACCAAACTTCTTGTCCCTACACGTCCCAACAAAACGGGATAGCAGAACGGAAACTGAGGCATCTCCTAAATGTTGCTCGCTCTCTTCTATCTCAGATGAAGGTCCCCAAAACCTACTGGGGTGATGTTATTCTCACAGCCGTCTACCTAATAAACAGAGTACCCTCGCCTACTCTTCATGGGTCCATTCCATTCTCCCTTCTTTATCCCAATGATTCTCCATTTCCTCTTGCTCTGTGGATTTTTGGATGTGTGTCCTCTGTCCATAAATTTCAGATTAGCGACAAACTCTCACCACGGGAAATCAAATGCGTCTTTCTAGGCAATTCACGAACTCAAAAAGGGTACAGATGCTATGATCCTGCAGATCATCGATATTACATCTCTGCTGATGTAACATTCTTTGAGCAAACTAGCTTCTTCTCCGATTCTGTAAATGAAATTTCACTTGATCTTCCTTCGCCACCCATCGTCCATAAACAACGTCACGTTCCTACACCACCAGCCATCCCTTTACCGGTCTCCTTGCTACAGGATAATATGCCTTCTTCGACTGTCCCCTACAAGAATGTCCCGGATGATCCTCTAGAGCTCCCCATTGCTCTACGAAAGAGTAGAAGACGATGTGCTACTTACCCAATATCCAACTACACATCCACATCTGGCTTATCTTCCAATGACCGTCGGTACGCTGATGCTCTCATGACTGTCTCCATTCCACGAGATCACATTAGTGCTCTACAGGACGCTGGTTGGAAACATGCAATGAATGAAGAAATGAATGCACTTACTTCACAAGGGACATGGGATCTTGTTCAATGTCCGAAAGGTATTCGACCTGTAGCATGCAAATGGGTCTTTACGACTAAACAGTCCCCGGATGGCAAAATTGATAGATTAAAAGCTCGCCTCGTAGCTAAAGGTTTTACACAAACCTATGGTGTCGATTATTTTGAGACATTTTCTCATGTTGCACGCATGGGGTCTATCCGAACTATTCTATCTGTTGCTGCAAACAAATCTTGGCCTCTCTTTCAGCTTGATGTGAAAAATGCATTTCTTTATGGCAATCTTGATGAAGAGGTATATATGCAACAACCTCCAGGCTATGAAGTCGAGGGGGAGTATGTATGTCGACTTCGCAAGGCCATATACGGTCTCAAGCAAAGTCCAAGAGCATGGTTTGACAGGCTTACTACAGAAATAACCACTCTTGGTTTCCAGAGAACGACATCTGATTATTCTGTATTTGTTAGGAAAAGAGCAACTGGAACCGTTATACTTGCAGTCTACGTTGATGATATGGTCGTCACAGGTGACGACTACAATGGGATATCAGAAACCAAGGCCTTCCTTCAAAAGGTATTTGTTACCAAGGACCTTGGACCTCTACGCTACTTCTTAGGCATAGAGGTACTTCGCACTACCGAAGGACTTCACCTCTCATAAAGAAAGTACTACATGGACATACTTACTGAAGCAGGATTTCTTGGATGCAAGCCCTCTGGTATCCCTGCTAACCCAAAGAAGCATGCTACCTTATCTGATTCAGCCTTTGAGGATGTCTCCCGATATAGAAGCCTTGTTGGTAAACTTCTCTACCTTACTATAACCAGACCACATATTTCTTATGCAGTAAACAGAGCAAGCCAACATATGGAACAACCATGTTACAGCCACTGGCAGGATGTCCTCCAAATTCTTCGATACTTAAAGGAATCTCCAGGTCGTGGACTCTTCTACAAAGCAAATGGACACACGGACATGGTTGCCTATGCAGATGCTGATTATGCAAGCTCTCCAGAAGATCGACGCTCGACTACAGGCTATGCTATGATGGTTGGAGGAAACACTGTTACCTGGAGAAGCAAGAAGCAAACTGTTGTATCCAGGTCAAGTGCAAAAGCAGAGTACAGGGCAATGGCACAGGCCACCTGTGAGATCACGTGGCTATTAGCCTTTCTTCAAGAGCTGGGTATTAATGTCACTACGCCTATTCCCCTGTATTGTGACAACAAGTCTGCAACCTACATTGCCACAAATCCTGTATTTCACGAACGAACCAAACACATAGAAATTGATTGCCACTTCGTACGGGATGCAGTCAAGATTGGAAGAATCACCACTCCACACATCAGTACTGATCTACAGCTTGCAGATACCTTCACAAAAGCATTATCAACGAAACGCCTATCATGGATTATATCCAAGTTGGGCATGACTGATAAATACGCTCCAACTTGAGGGGGAGTGTTAGTATTTATGAGACGTTTCTTATTATAACCCCAGTAAGGGGCAGTTCTGTATTTTTCCCTTTCTTGTACTCTCTAGGGTTTCTAGGGTTTTCCTATATATGGAGCCCTAAACCCATTGGAATAATTATCGAAAAGCATAATTCTCCACAGGCAGATTGGTTAGCTAGGAATGACCTGATGTACAGAGGGCAACAACAATATATGGAAAATAGTTATGTAAATCATGGACAACATACTTCTAATGTAAGCACTTAATAAAATTAGTTTCTGGATGACCCCCTAGCAAGGATGGCACATCCTTCTTTTCGGCTCAAAAAAATCTTCAGATAACAAATGAGACTATTCCTAGAAGAAAATGCATCATGTGCATATTTTTCATTCAAAGAAATACTTAATCAAGTATTGAAAAGATAAAACAAATGCTTACAGCTTTCAGATTTTTTGAAACAACGCAAGATGGCTGATTATTTGATAAGACCCACAGTTTCACCTGAAAAAAGAACAAGATAAACTAATTGCATAAACAAATAAATAGCTTTAGTCAAATGAAAGTATGTTTAAGCGGGCATTCATCCCATTAATATAGATTACCATTTTGTCCATTGAACCTGTTGCCAGCAGCTGTATAAAAATAAGATATGGTAAACATGAAAATGAGAGAGAAAATCAGAAGAGGAGGCTCTTTAGGAACAACTAACATACATTTGGAACACACGGGCTGTAGGACACACTGCATACAGCTTTATCATGTGCATGAAGTGTGAAAATTGGACTTGGATTAGAACTTGAATCAGTAGGTGATCTAGTATCAAAACCTTGGATCGTGCCATTCTCCATGCTGACCTAAGTTTTAAAAAGAACTGATTTTGGAGTTGTATTTAAAAAGGCTAGAAATCAAGAACAGAAGATGTACTGAAAGAAGAAAAGTAACGAGTAAAAAATAACCAACCACAAAGGAATGCTCAAGGTGTGGATTCCATGCCAAGCTTTCAACATCAGCAGGAACAGACCAACTATTTATGACCTGGGCATTGGACCGCATGTCCATCTGCAACATATTAAAGAAAAAGATGTGATGTGTCTAGCATCAATCAACAACCAAATAATTGCATTAGAACTGCAACATAAAACACGTTCATCACTGCGCTTCTCAAAACTTTCATCTCTAGAATTGATTAAACATCAAATTTTGACATCTCCAAAAAAGGAGATATCAAATATATTGAAATAGTAGTAGAGTTGCAGAAATCCCTCCATTGACTAAACTTTCATACCTACTTCAATGGCATGGTGGTAGAGCAGTGTACCTACCACCCAAAAGACCAGGGCTCAAATCACAGGGAGAGGTTACGTTAATTGGTTGACAGCCAGCGTAAAACATAGTCGGATCTCATAGATCTGAGCAAGAATCCATGTATCCGACCCAACTTAAAGTGGGAGAAGTCTCTGCCATTTTCCTTATTATTAGAGTTATAGAAAAGTCTCACAGCTTCTGCTTTATGCTTCATAGGAGATAAATTAGACATACAATTCAGAATCATCTTCACCAGATGGACTAATTTTGCTGATATTTCTTTACAGATGAAGTCTACTTCTAATACTATAAATCCTTTTATCCAACAAATCCATGACTAATAATTGAAATCCCTGGAAAACAGCATGACAGGAAAAGAACAAGGTCTGCAAATCCAACTCAGTAATACAAACCCAACGCAGGAAAAAACATATAAATCTATTACATAATAAAAAGGGTTATGCGCCAACCATATTTACAGTGTGATCAAATGATCCACTCAGAAGAACCTCCGGTGAATGACGATTCCATACGACAGACTGAACCTGAATAAATTGGAAATAAAACATTAGTCATACAAACCTAATTATATATCCATTCCATTATAAACTATGTTAAAATCTGGTTTAAGACAGTGTGAGAGTAGTGGAAATAAAAAGTGTAAACGACAGATTCAAAATAAAAGATACTGGAAGCCAATTTCCAATAGCTTATAGAAAAGGATTAATTCGATATGAACTATTGTAGTAGATTACTCGGTCATATTACCATAGAAATCTGCCAAACAGATTAGTAAAATGATTGTTACAGAGATATTAGTCCAGCACTATAAAAAGAGTGAAAGTGAATGGAAATTCACCTTGTCTGAATGATGTTTCACTGTTAGAGCGCATTGCCCTGTAACGACATCCCAAACCTTCACCGACTTGTCTGCACTAGCACTTGCAAGCACATTCCTAACCAAAATACAAAATTTCATCTGTACTCAATGCAAGATAATAAGCAGCACAGATTCAGAACCATAATAATTGCACACCTGATTTCTTTGTTCCAAGCAAGACCAAGCACAGCATCTTTATGGCTGTCCTTTTTGTATTTCACTATTTTCTATCACATACAATGTCATTGAATTAATTCAAAAGATGGACTGCTATGGAACAAGTCAGAGTTTAACCCATCAAAGCCAATCACATGTTCATGCAAACAGTAAAAATATCAGATAACGGAAACCATAACGGAACAAATGCCACAATAGAGATTAGAGACAACTACAAATATAGGTGCAACTGTGCAAATCATAAAAAGAACTTGTGCACAAAACCAACAATACCAACAACACCATCATCACGACGAGTCCAATTCTGAGAAATTGGTTAATCGAGGAATGATAATTTGCATCACAATCTGAGCATGGAAATGAGGATGATGGGCCCGGTGGTTGGCACCCCTGGCATCCTGATGACCACTACAACACCCTCGGCAACAGGAGTGCCTAAGACTGCCCACAACCAACCAACAAGCGCACTATCCCCAGATCACATACTATAGTGGGATGATCAAACACACAAATCCAACCTGTATTCATTGGTTCGGGGATGTTGGGGTCCAAACACTATTAGCACCATGATTACAGACACTATTAGCACCATGATTACATGCTAATTCTAGTACTTTTTTTATTATCACAAACTTTGTGAGTACTAACAATACTGCAGATTCCATAGAAATTTCACTCCAAATATGACAAAACCAAAACTACTTAGCTGCTAAAGCACGTGATTCAACAAAGATAGCAAAGCAAATGATGAAAGACAATCTAGATGATCTGGTCAATGCAAATAAGAAGAAAGAAGACTTTTGTAATAAGCATATGCAAGAAGTCTCAATATATATATATATATATATATGCATATGTAACATGTAAGCATATTAGGTCCAAATCACTTTGATCGATTAACAGACTCGTTGATCGACCACCTTATTTAATTGATCGATCACACTCCATGATCAATCAACAGTTC
Organism: Ottelia alismoides; assembly: GCA_037367405.1. Lineage (NCBI taxonomy): Eukaryota > Viridiplantae > Streptophyta > Magnoliopsida > Alismatales > Hydrocharitaceae > Ottelia > Ottelia alismoides. The sequence continues at coordinate 261,111 of JAZKJV010007293.1, forward strand.
AATTTTCAGCATGATCGGTCAAGTTTCATATTCAAGTTTAACGGCTACATTACGACTACTTTTGCGCGATCAAATGAGATTCGACTGATCGATCAAATTCTATTCGGATCGATCAACCAGAACCTATTGATCAATCAACTTGGTAGAATCTTAATGATTCGTTTCCATTCTTGAGCCAAGATTATATTTTGAATGAACGATCCCCAACACTATAAATAGAGCCACATACCATTGTTGCAAGAACACATTCCATAACATAGCATACAAAACATAATTTACAATATATGCCTCTCAAAAGCTCCGTTTAAGGCAGTCTCTCGCTCTCTACTTCAAGCTTACATCTTGAGAATCTTCATCTATACACTCGAGTTTGCAATTCCATTATTTATTTTAGCGTGCATTTCTTAGCTTCGATATCCATTGTATATTTATATTCTAGGCTTTATAGATTGTTGTGCGTTTATTTTACTTTATTTCCATACTGTAATTGTAATTAGGGGTGTCAAGAAGGCTCGGGCTCGATGAGGTTGATTCAAACTCAATTTGATAAGAGCTCGTGAGACAGGATCAAAAAGCTACTGAGTCTGGGTCTGATTCCGAGTCGGATAAGTGACTAGTTAAGGTTATTGAGTCATGTTCGAGTTGAGGCAGGCTCAACTCGCTAACTTGATTTGATTTTATTAATTTGTTATATGTTTTCTTTTCCATATGATCATAGATGATATAAGAATTTGAGGAAATGGAGCAACACCAATAAATTATATGGAGTTGTATGTTGTTTACTACGTCTATGATAATTTCCTTTCCATATGGGCAAAGATGATATAAGAATTTGAGAATCAAATGGTGCAGCACCAACAAATTATTTGGAGTTCTATGGTGTTTACTCGTTCTACGACTCGTGCCATGTCGAATCGATGTACCGATGGGCATTTCTCATATCCCTTTAGGATGCCAGTGGCAGCTCCATCGTGACACAAACCGTAATGATAGAACACATGTACATTCATGAGTGATGTCCAAAGCCCGAGGCAGATGTCAAGTGTAACAAACAAGCATCAGCAAGAACAAGCATCGCAAGGGGCAAGAGTTTTTGTTCTAGTTGATGCTTTTTCTAAAAAAAACATCAGCTAGAACAAAAACCCTTGCCCCTTGCGAAGTTTCTAGAACCCCTTTTAATATCATGCTTATTGCAGAACCTACATCTTTCTAAAAGCTACTCCACAACTCATCGTTGATCCCTAATTAGTACAGATGCCAATGACAACCACATTGAACTCATCGAGGTGGTCCCTTAGGTTCAGCCCACTATGAGAGAATTCATAGGCATAATTCCAGAAGAGCATTATGGTCTCCCGTCGTCAAGTGAACATTACAGTAACTCCTAAGGCTCAACCTAATATAAGTGAGTTCATTGACATTATTCCAAAGACCGTCCTGATGGTCTCCCCCGCCTCTGTGGGAGTCTACTAAACCTTACTAACAAAAACAGTATTTAACTTTAAAAAACAGCAACTGAAACAGAAGAATAAATGCAAGAGCAATTTGATGAAAAAGAAAATGTTAAAACTAACTATACAATATCCAACAACAACAACAAAGCCATTTCCCACATTAAGTAGGGTCGGTATATATGGATTCTTTACCTCCATTAAGATCTATCTTGGGGCAATAAAATATCCAACATAAAAAATATGAATACAGCAGGCAATGCATCCAAGGTTCCCAAGGTTCCCAAGGTTCAACCCATTATAAATGAGTTCATTGACATTTATTCTGGAAGGCCATACTGGTGGCCTCTCACCTACGTGGGAGAGTCTACTAAACCTCTGCTAGCAAAAACAGTGAAAAAAATATAAAACAGCAATATTATTGAACGAAAAAAGAGGGTGAGGTCCTAAGTCGGGACCCACCGCATGTAAAACAGCAATTGGAAGAGAAAAATAAATGAAAGAGCAAATTGATGAAAAAGAAATTGTTAAACCTAACTAATAAAATGTCCAACATAAAAGAAACATGAATACAGCAGGCAATGCATCCAAATTGCAATTCGAGACAATCAAACCCAAAAGAGGCAATGATTCATACCTTTGATGATTTTTTACTATTCTTTGTGCCCCCCAATGCTCTAAAAGGTTCAGCTTCGTCAACCTAAGTAAGAGATAGGACCCGTTTAAATGAGCCCAAGGACACAGTAGACTAACAAGCTCAATGGAAGAAAATATAGATGTATTATAAAAATCACGAACTATGTCAAGATCCCAGATTTCGATGGCTGGATCCATAGTTCCAACAGCAATAAAGTTTCCTGTACATAAACGGCAAGAGGTGTTTTTCATAACAATGATATGGCCGGCCAATGGAAGAAAAAATGGCTTATTTAAGAAGAAAGATTCTTTAAATCCACCTACATAGAGGCTACTTTTCCATCCACACCCACTCCCAAACCCAGGTGAAAAAGATATCAAAAATATAGTAGCAGGAAAACGGTGCTGGGTCTTTTACCCCTATGGAAATACAGCAAAAGAGCAGCGTCAAGAACAAATAGCACAGATATTAACAGGGTTTGAGATGAGCTCGGTGATCCTTCTAGTCAATGGGAATAAACGGGGTCAATCTTCGTCATGTTATTCCCAAAGAATTCAGGAGGTGTGAGACATTTTATAAGTCCACATCAACACACTCAGTTCCCAACACTAAGCCGAGCATGTACTGCCCCAGTCAGCATCCACTGGGCAGGGTTGGGTTGGGTTGTGTACTATTCACAGGGGTACCCCCTCCTCACAGTTTACTATTCACCCAGCCCTGTGAATAGTACCCAACCCTGCAACCAAACGAACCCTAAGGGATTGTTCGGTTAGGGGGGTAAACCCCCCTTGGGGTGGTTTACCCTCCCTAACCCACTCTTTTCTCTTTCTAAGTGGGGCCCACTTTTTATCTTTTAAAAATTAAATAAATCAATTCCCCATCATCAATTCCATAAAAAAAAATATATTATACCAGCATATCATATAAAAATTATAAACTACTCCACTTCTACTCACTTTTTCAAACTCCAATACAATCACATCACAATAGCTACTCACTTTTTCAAACTTCAATACAATCATATCACAATAAACCCACTTCTAACCCACCATCAGTTTAACCCTCTATCCGAACACCAAAACCAAAAAATGGGTTACCTGCTACCAGTTTAACCTACCTAAACCCACTATCCAAACACACCCTAAGCAATTGACGACTGTTGGAAGAAAGAAGGTGATTGTTTATTCCAGAGAACCCTAGGCTCTCTTATATAAAGAAAGCCTATGGGTAAATTACATAAGATGGAAAAAAGAAACTAAACATAAGAGTACACATAGTCTAGAAATATCTCTACACTCCCCCTCAAGATGGAGCATAAATGTTAATCGTGCTCAGCTTGGAAAAAACACTTCTGGAATGGCCCTCTGAGCAATGGTTTGGTAAAGGTGTCTGCGGTCTGTTATCCTGAACTGACATGGGAAGTAGAAATCAAGCCCTTTTGAATCATATCTCTAGTATAGTGGCAGTCTACCTCAATGTGCTTTGTTCTTTCATGAAATGCATGATTATTAGCAATGAATAGCGTTGCTTGATTGTCACATTGTAGTTGCATGGGTAAAGGAACATCTATATGCAGATCTTCTAACAGAGCTCGAACCCACATCATCCATGTACTTACTTGTGCCATGGTCCTGTACTCATATTCAGCACTAGATCTAGCCACCACTGTTTGTTTCTTGCTTTTCCAAGAAATCAAAGAACTGCCAACAAACATTGCAAAACCTGAAGTAGACTTCCGATCCTTAGGGCATCCTGCATAATCTACATTAGCACATGCAGAAACTGAGATATTTGTTTCTTTCCTGAACAGTAATCCTGCACAAGGAGACGACTTTAGATATCTCAATATCATGTATATGGCATCCATATGTACTTGTCTGGGTTGTTCCATGAACTGACTTTACCCGACTCACTGCAAAAGCGATGTCAGGTCTAGTGATAGTAATATAGAGAAGTTTTCTCACCATCTCTCTATATCTTCTCCTGTCAACCTCATTTGTATCATCATCATATAACTTCATGCTACAATCCATGGGAGTAGTCGAGGGTCGACAGTCAATCATGTCCGTCTCAACAAGCATGTATGTAATATACTTCCTTTGGGTCATCACAAGATCATGCGCATTCCTAGCAAATTCCAACCCCAAAAATATCATAGGGTACTAAGATCCTTAGTAACATACTGATGGCCGAGAAATGCTTTTGCTATCTTTATCCCCTGCATATCATCTCCCGTAACAATTATATCATCAACATAAACCATGATAACAACAGTACCTCTGGGAGTCTTCTGAACAAACAAAGAATGATCTGCATTTGATCTTTTGAACCCTTGCTTCTGAATTAGATCAAAAAGCTTCTGAAACCATGCCCGTGGGCTTTGTTTAAGGCCATATATTGCCTTGTGAAGTCTACACACCATCTGACTCTCCCCCTCGGTTGCAAACCCTGGAGGTTGTTGCATGTAGACTTCTTCCTGCAGATCCCCATACAAAAAGGCATTTTTAACATGATAACATCAAGCTGAAATAAGGGTCAATCACGTACCACAGCAACTGAAAGGACACATAGAGTGGAGTGACGCGCAACTGGAGAAAAGGTGTCCATATAATCCACGCCGTATGTTTGAGCAAACCCACGTGCCACAAGCCTTGCTTTGTAACGATCAAGACTGCCATCTGCATGATATTTAACAGAAAATACCCACTTACATCTGACAACAGAAGCTCCTGGAGGACCAGAAACCAAGCTCCATGTACCCTGCGACCTCAAAGCAGCCATTTCCTTCTCCATGGCAGAACACCGACAGCTCTCCTTCAATGCATCCTAATTTCGTGGTATTTCCACGGTAGATAAGGCCACAACAAACCGCTAAAAATCACCATCGAGGGGATGGAATGAAACCTGTGAAGCAAGTGGATAGGATGCACATGAACGCTTATTCTTCCATAAGGCAATAGGTACATTCAAATCATCAACAACCGTACTCATCGATATACTCTTCTCCTGCAGAGATGCCTGCACTTGCACATCGTCAGACCCATCATTAGTAATGTTACCAAGACAATCCTGAGGCGCGGTGGATGATTGATGAGTTTCCATGAGCAGGGACATGACGACGGGTATAAAATCGCGGTAAATGTGACACATGTGGATGTGGAGGAGGTGTGATGGTGGTGGTGGTGGAACAACAGGAACTGGTATGGGAACGGACGGACGCATAGGAGGAGGTGGCACATAAATCTCATCATAGGTAGTAGAGGAAGTTAACATGTCACCTGCAGGGGAGAAATGCATCACAGACTCAAAGAATGTGACATCGTCACTGACATAATATAACCTGTTCAAAGGGTCATAGCATCGGTAACCCTTCTGCATACGAGAGTACCCAACAAATACACACTTGACAGCCCTAGGTAAGAGCTTGTCAAGTCCTGGAGAGAGCTTATGGACAAAAGCAACCGAGCCAAAGACAAGAGGAGTAAGGGAGAATAATTCCTTGTCAGGGAAGACAACTGAAAGAGGAACTTTCTCACCTAAGACAGAGGATGGCATACGATTAATCAGATAACATGCCATAAGAACAGCATCACCCCAATAAGAAATGGGTGCGCAATTATGAATAAGTAGAGTCCAAGTGATATCAAGGAGATGGCAATGCTTTCTTTCTGCAACGCTATTTTGTTGGAATGTGTAAGCACAGATTGTTTGATGGATAATACCTCTAGACAAGAAAAAATGAGAAAGAGCACGAGTAAAAAATTCCAAAGCATTATCTGTACGCATAATTTTCACAGTAGACGAGAAAACATTCTGCACTTCATTTATAAGATTTTTGATCGCACCCCCTGCTTCAGATTTATTCTTCAACAAACCACCCATGACAAACGAGAAAAATCATCAACCAAAAGTAGATAAAACATGTGTCCTGGTGATCAAGGACACAACTCGGATCCCAAATGTCAACATGAAATAATTCAAAAGGGGAGCTACTGCTCTGAGACTGACGACTAGGGAAAGTAGATCTGTGATGCTTTCCCAACTGACACGCTTCACACTGGAAAGAAGAACCCGGTGAAATCTGGGGCAGGATATAACGCATCTTCTGAAGAGGGAGGTGACCAAATCGTAGATGCCATGTGAATGGAGAGATTGGTCCACTGGACTGAGACGAGACACCAGCATAGGGAGTTCGGACCAAACGATAGAAGACCATCCTGCACATAGCCACAACCAATCACCCTGCCTGTAAGAATGTCCTAAAAAACAAGAGACGATGGGTCAAAAATAGCTCGACAGTGCAAATCCTTCGTAATCTGACTGATAGATAACAAATTTATCGAAAAATCTAGAGCACGCAAGACATTCTGGAGATGTATAGAGGGTGTAAAACAGATCTCCCCCTGTCCAATTATTGAGGAATGGGTCCCATCTGCTATCACTACAGATCGCCCCGGTGGAATCTCTCTGTAGAATGTAAGCTTATCTTCGTCTCGACAAAGATGATGTGTCGCGTCGGAGTCCATAATCCATTCTGAAACATCAGATCCATGATAGTAGGTAAGGGCATAAGCACTACTTGAGGTACTAGCGGTGGCTGATGTACTGGCAGAAGCTGAAGCAGCTACGTCCGAGCCTCCCAGAGAGTCAGTAGAGGCAGGAGACAGGATATCTCGCAGTCTGACAACAAGATCCCCAAACCACTGGTCTGAAGTAGATGTCTGTGGAGATGCAACATGCTCGGCTACCCGCGCCGATGTCGGAAACCCATGCTTAGAATAGCATGTCTCCTCTGTATGACTTGGGCGATGACAAAATGTGCAGGGCTGACGAATGCGGCTGCCTCGACCACGAGGTCCATGGCCACGGAAAGAAGAAAAGGTTCCTCTGCCTCTAGAAGCCGCCATCGCAGAAGGAGGCTGAGTAGTATCAGAAGACGGGACTGTAATTCTGCTGAGCCTGCGGTACACTTCCTCCACTAGAGGAATAGTGGCATCTACAAGAATCTGCGAGCGAGCAAAGTCATATTCAGGGTCAAGTGCCGCTAGTAAGACTCCTACCATGGTAGCATTCCGAAACGTCTTCTGTTGCTCGGGAGTCGTCGTAAGGGGAATGATGTTGTAGAGCTTCTCAAACATCCCTCGCAAGAATGTATATAACGAATGCAGAGGCTGGTCATTCTGCTTCACTGTAAATATGTCGTGCTTGAGTTGAAGAATCTTGGTCTCATTTCGCATATGCGAGTATGTCAATGCAAGGATGTCCCACATCGCCTTAGCAGTGGGCTGATGGAGTACATCATTAGCAATCTCCATCGTCAGTGTGCCTGAAAACCAAACTTTGGTATACGAATCATCGGCCTCCCAATGTTCAGGAAGGCGGTATGCGGTATTCAGTCGGAGGGGTCACTGCATAGAGAGTATGCGGTATGCGGGAGAGTATGCGGGGAGTATGCGGTTTTATGCGGTTTGGTATTTTTTATTATTAAAAAATATAAATAAATTTTAATATCATGTTAATAACCTCTAAATATTATATTCTTGATTATAATAATAAAGAATTGAAGTTACAAGGAACAAAACTATTGGGATAATAGAGTCAAGTGAGCAAAAACATCAATTGAAAGAGCGTTAAGTCGGATGTCCGAGTTTAGGTTAAGGTTTTAAAAAAGTTTATTCGAAAATCGGCCGCATAAACGGCCGCATATACCGCATACTCGGCCGAGTATGCGGCCTAACCCGCCTAGATGACGATTTGACCATACTCGGTGCGCCAAGGCTACTGAATACGAGTATACGGCCGAGTATGCGGTATACTCGGCCGATTTCCTGAACACTGCGGCCTCCCATGAGGCATAAACCCCAGTTTTCTCTGTCGACTCATCTTCGGTAAGAATGTGCTTCTTACCATTTGACTTCATGAGACTATGAACTGCATAGCCCAGAGCTCGTAGTTTGTCCCATCCATCTTGACAATGGGCGTTGGACCTTTAAAAGCGCTTATGGAGGGCATGTCGACCTTGTTTTATGATATGGTTGCCGGAGAAGAAGAACAAGGGTTGGTAGACTAAGAATCAAATGTCTACATAAACATCTGAGGATTTGAGTGCATATGTAGACTTATGCACTAATCCATAGGAGAGGGAGGGGAGGGGGGCTGGCGGTGCCGGCGGCGAGAAAGTGGGAGGGAGGGGGTCGACGACGAGAAAGAAGAGGGAAGGAGGGAGGAGGTCGACGGCAGAGAGGGGGGGGGTGGGGGACGATGCCAGCGGTGGAGAAGAGAGGTGGCAGGGCCGACGGTGGTGGTAGGAGGTTGCGAGGCTGGGGCCGGGGCGCTGGTGGGGAGGGCGACTAGGGTTTTGGTGGTGGCTCTGATACCATGTTGGAAGAAAGAAGGTGATTGTTTATTCCAGAGAACCCCAGGCTCTCTTATATAGAGAAAGCCTATGGGTAAATTACATAAAATGGGAAAAAGAAATTAAACATAACAGAAGATATACACGGAGTCTAGAAATATCTCTTATAGTCTAGAAATATTAAAAGGGTTTGAGATGAGCTCGGTGATTCCTCTAGTCAATTGGGAATAAACGGGGTCAATCTTCGTCATATTATTCTCAAAGAATACATGAGGTGTGAGACTTTGTATAAGTCACATCAACAAACTCGATTCCCACCACTAAGAAATTGACGACTAAAGATGAGAATAATGAAAATAATGTAATTGGATCTTGGAAATATCTAATTGTCATCAAAAGACATAACTCTAACACCACCACCCTCAAGCCGGAGCTAAAAGAGTTGCAACTTGTTACACGCCATGACATCTTCACTCGACGCATCTTCTACGAAGTTGGGAGGAGATCCGTTCAAAAGAGGGAGGAGATCCATGCGAAGAAGACAACACCTGGAGCAGACTCGCACTTGGAAAAGATGTTCGATGAAGATAGTCGAATGGAGGTAGATGTGTTGGAGTGCTAATTTTCATATAACCAAATTCTTCAATAGCAAAAGTATGAGATAACAAATAGTAGTAATAGTAGTAGTAGTATAACTCCATGTATGTAATAGTAGAAGTTGATTCCAAACAATTGTAGAAGATAAATTGGTCCTTTCTCATATGCAGATTTCCAAAGTAAGACTCTCTTATAAGAAAACTCGGTGAAACGGGCTTTCTCCTATATAAAAATTATTAAGATATTTGTATCTCACATTATTGTTTTTCTCATTGCTATTTTCTTTATGTACCTCTCATGTAATTAACCCAGGGTTTTTCTCCTATATAAGAGAGTCCTAGGGTCTCATCTAATGCATTTCATTCTTTTCTCCAAACATGGTATCAGAGCAACGGTCCTAGACCTAGGTTCCTGTATCCCACCAACTCCCCCCTTCCTCCCGCCGGTACACCCCACCCCACCCGCCGGTACCCACCCCCCACCCCGGTCGTTGCAGCCCCCCCCCCCCCCCGCGTGCAGCCCCCCGCCACCCCGGGGTTGCCGTCAGGGCTATCACTTACCGCCCAGCCGCCCAGGGGTTGCCGTCAGAGCTCTCCCTTGCCGCTCAGGGCTGCCGAACAGCAGTCAGCCGACCCACGGTGGCCGACGTGACTGGACCGGCCACTCCCAACGTTGGTTCACCCCCACCTTCATGTTCTTGTTGCAGTTTGGTCATTTCCGCAGACCGCTAATGATGCAGCGTGGACCAGAAAGATAGGAACACATTTTTAATTACGTTTATTTGAGTCGTCGAAATTTTTAGTTAATTTTGTTTACGTTTATTTGAGTCATCGAATTTTTAATTAAATAAATGGGATCGCCTGTGATCTCAATTAGTGGTCGATTTGAATTTCAAATTTATCGGTTAATTAGTTAGAGTCTAATTAGGATAATTAGTTGTCAATTTAAATTAGTTTTTCTATTTTTGTAATATCATCCCTCCTATATAAAGGGATGAGGGTCCAATGTTTTTAGTCAGTTCAGTATGTTATCAATTTGAGAATTATTCTCTATCCCTCTCTCTCTTCTCCCCTACGCGGTCTTCGCGCGTCTTCTCCCTCAACCCCTCGTTCCCGACGAGTTTCTTCTTCTCAACCCCTCTATTTTCTTCTACCAAAATCCACTGTCCAAAATTTCAAATTTTATCGCTGCGGAAAAATTTTGTTTGCATCATTTGGTATCAGAGCATGGCCCACAGATCGTCCTCACGATCTGACGATCCGTACCGACATGCGCGCCAACACGCGACGAAACACCATTATTCGACGGAACGACAACGGCGAGCCGACGACGCCCACAACGAGAAGATGAGGAGCAGGCTACTTGAGATACAAGACAACTTCGAGTCCATGTTTCGAGATCTTAGGGCTGACTTCGAGTATCTACGCGCCAAATAGAAGCCTCCAACCACCGACCCCGAGGTTGAAGACGAGAATCTCGCCATCAACAACGAAACGGCCGCTGTCCAAACCGTTTCAGAGGAAGAAAGGGCCGAAACGCTTGCTGTCCAGAATGTTTCAGATCAGCCCCCATCGCCAATGACGTCCCCGATGTCAACCCCAGCCTCGCCGCCAACCCCCGTTGCAGCCCCAGCCCCCCCCCAGCGGCCCCCCTAGCCACGTCAGACCCTTCCGCGAACCCCCTCTCGCTCCCTGCGGCTCCAGCTCCGCCCCCAACCTCAACCCTGACACCTCCCCAGGCCGTCCAGACCCTCGCCGCACCACCGACTGCCCCTCCCGCGACCCCCAAACCCCCTGCGATACCTCCCCCAGCCCCAGCTACCCCCCCCCCCTCACACTCGCTTCCCCCACCCCCGCAATTCATGCGAAGGCCCCTGCCCCCGCACCACCCCTCGCTCGCTGTCGCCCACCCCAGTTCCAACTCCCACCCTCGCCTCCTCTTCCCCGGTTCCAACTCGCCGCCGCCACCTCCGCAAACAACCCCTCCCTCGCCGCCGCACCCCACCTCTCTCTCTTCCCCGTCGCCCCTTTCCCCCACAGCCCCCAGCCACCGCTCCCAACCCCCCCGCGACGCAGCCCCCAACTCCCCTCCGAGCCGCATCGCCCCCTCCTCTGTTGTTTTGTGCCGCCGACGCTACCCGCCCTAAACCCCTCCCTGCCTTGGCTGACGCCCTCCCAACAACCGCGGTGTAGGTTTCGGCTCCCTTGGGGGAAAGGAGCCCGAGTCCTTCGGACTCGTGGAATGCTTCCCCGTGATGTCAGCCAATTAGGGGGGAATTGCAAAAGAAAATCCCCTTAACACCCTATTTGCAGAAAGGTCAAAAGTGATAGGAAATTAAGGAAGAATGAAGGGGTGCGAAAATTGCGCCCAAGCCCCCGGCTGCGAGAATATTTAAAAAGAGAGCTGAAAATAAGAAATCTGGGGACCCTCCTTATCCAAATAGGACTAGGGTCTTGGGATTCCCCTATATAAAGACCCCACGGCTTCATTCCTTAGACACATCTCCTCCTCTCCTCTCCTTGTGTCATTGCTTTGCTATGGATTCTCCAAAGGCCATGCTGTTCATGCCCCATCAATTCTTCGAGTACCACGTCAACGGGAATAAAAACAGATGGACGCCCGCCTATGCGCCGCACTTGCTATTCCACCACGAAGGCCACGTCACCAACGCCCGCGTGTGGCTTCCGCCATGCGCTCCGCACCAATTCTTCCAGGGAATGACTGAGAACGCGGATTCAACCTCCAAGCCTGCAGATCCAGCAATTCGTCAGGAGACGATTTTTTAAAAGCGGAGAAGAGTTGATGCAGCGTGGACCAGAAAGATAGGACCACATTTTTAGTTACGTTTATTAGAGTTGTCGAAATTTTTAGTTAATTTTGTTTACGTTTATTTGAGTCGTTGAATTTTTAATTAAATAAATGGGATCGCCTGTGATCTCAATTAGTGGTCGATTTGAATTTCAAATTTGTCGGTTAATTAGTTAGAGTCTAATTAGGATAATTAGTTGTCAATTTAAATTAGTTTTTCTATTTTTGTAATATCATCCCTCCTATATAAAGGGATGAGGGTCCAATGTTTTTAGTCAGTTCAGTATGTTATCAATTTGAGAATTATTCTCTATCCCTCTCTCTCTTCTCCCCTACGCAGTCTTCGCGCGTCTTCTCCCTCAACCCCTCGTTCCCGACGAGTTTCTTCTTCTCAACCCCTCTATTTTCTTCTACCAAAATCCACCGTCCAAAATTTCAAATTTTATCGCCGCGGAAAAATCCTGTTTGCATCAGCTAAGGTCTGATTTTGTTCGGATTTCATGAGTTTTTATCACGTCTTCCAACTCTGGACCACAATAAAAAGTAGTAAGGATGGTTGTACGAGTCTACAGATACAACCAATCCTCCATATGATTGTCTAGACTCACTCAAATCAATCTCCTCCTCAGTTTGTTGCGGAATTCGGCATTCTTATTACAATGTCAGAGAACAAGGGTGACATCTTCTCATCGTCCGGTGTCTTCAAGGGCCCAACTCCCATCGTGAAGATGGATGGGATCAACTACAAATTGCGGTCCATGCAGTTTCTTATGCAGTGCCATAACAAGAAGCACATTCTGACGGGTTTAGAGCCAGCAGACAAGATTGAGGCTAATGCTTCTTGGAAGCAAGACGATGCCTATGCTCGCATTTGGCTCTCCGGGACACTCATCACGGAGATTGCCAATGATATTGTCAATCAATCCACAACAAAGGTTATGTGGGACATCTTAGCAAATACATACGGACAAACAAAGAATGAGAGCAAGATTCTTCAACTGCAGCATGATATTTTCTCGGCCAAGCTGAATGGTCGACAACTTCATGCCCACTTCTCACATATTAAAGGCATGTTAGAGCGACTGCACATCTTCATGCATATTACTACCAGCACTGAGCAGCAGCAGGCATATCGGAATGCCACTATGACAGGAGTCTTTCTGTCATCTCTTGACTCTGATTACGATGCAGTATGTACTCAACTACTGACTGGAGAGACGATACCTGCAATGGAGGAGGTCTATAAGAGATTGAGTAGGATCACTACCTCATCTACTATTGCGGCACAGACTCCCTTTGCTATGGCAGCCTCTCGTGGCAAAGGGGGGACTTCACAGTTTCGCAGGTGCGGACCTCGTGGTCGAGAAAGAGGACGTCAACGTGGCCCATGTTGACATTGCCACTGCCCTGATCATTCTGAGAAGACATGCTATCTGAAGCATGGATATCATGCATTTGCATGTGTTACCGAGCAGACCGAGCCTACTTCTGCCCTTGCTCATGATACACGCTTTGATGATATTGTTTCCAGATTACGAGAGATGGTGAGCACTCCTACCACTTCAGCTGCAGGTTCTTCAGATGTAGCAGCTACTGCCTGAGCTTCGTCTAGTTCATCAAGTATTTGCAGATGGTCAGTAAGCTTAAAGTTATAAAGATCGTTGTTTATAGTCATGTCTACATAGATTGAAGAAGCACCTTAGGCCATTTTCAAAGGTTTAAAGGTGGCTTGATTTGTTGATGGAATCATGGGAGACAAACATACAAAAATCTCTAGATCTTGTGACTACTTCTCCACAAACACCACGATCATCACCAACATCCACCCCACCCCCCCTGAAATCCACATTGAGAATCTAACACCCTACCTTCAGCACGATCATCCTGCTGACTCCAATCATGCATGAACAAACCTATGAACAAGCTAACCCCTCCCCTTTGCCTCCTCATCCCTTGTGCCACAATCGTGTCGTTATCCTCCAACCACTTTGTCCCCATCCATCACGTCGCCACCGAACCCTCTCTTTTGATCGTTACCACACCACAACTACCTCTCAACCTCAATGCACTGCTAATCGCATCGACCCCTCCCACCATCTGACACATATATGCCATCAATTCATCAAGTAGTCTCCTCTTCCCAACATCGACTATGCCTATCAACCTCGCATCCAAGCATCACCCGAGCACTTGAGTTGAGCCTCTAAGCCCATTACAATCGCATTCCAGTTACTCATTCCACTACAATCGCCTCTCAACCTCAACCACTGCCAATCTTGCCAACCCCTCCCACCATCTAGCACGTATGTCGTCACTGACTAGTCCCCTCTTTCCTACATCAATTCTGCATTTTCGCCTCGCATCCATGCATCACCCAAGCTCCTGCATCAAGCATCTATGCCCACTAACCATTTACGCTAGCCTTACCTCCTTGTCAACCTTCGTCATCCGCATTTGCTCTCGTCATCCCGATCTCACTTTGCTCGTTACTCAAGGTAGAGGGATCGTCATTAATCGTGATCTTAAGGAAGAAATCCTAGTTCATATAGCTACTCTATTGTGGAAATTGTACTCCTCAAGGAAAGAAGGTTGTTGCGGAAAATTTCCAAGGAAGTCCTCCAATCAAAACTATTACATGAAAAGATTGAAATCAAGAGAGGTCTAATGGAAGGACATTTAACTAGAGGGGTAGAAATTTTGTATTTACAAATACAACAACAATACCAAAGTCTTTTGCACATTAAGTAGGGTTAACTACATGGATTCTTTGCCTCCATTCAGATATATCTTCGATCATTCTCGAGCTTAGATCCAAATAACTAAGACCCTTCAGATGATCTCATTCCAACACTTATTGGACCTTCCTCGCCCTCTCTTAGCAGGCTCAACGTCCCAAATCTCATGTCGTCTAACCGGTGCATCATTCGGCCTCCTTTGTAAATGACCGAACCACCTTAAGCTATTTCTATCATCCTATGATTTATTGGAGCTCCACCAACTTTCCTTCTGATCACATCATTTCGAACCCGATCTTTTCATGTATTTACAAATGCAAATATATAAAGATTCAAAAGGATTGCTAAAAAGATTCAAAAGGAATGTTGAAAGCAAGAATAGTGGCCATCACGCTATCCCTGTAAGGATTAGAGCACATAGGGCATCCTATACAGTGAAACTAAAATTCTAATTGCCTTGATCTTTTGATCCATGCAATCAATTATCGCGGCAAACTCAAACTACCGTCATGATTACATAATTTGATAGTTGGTATTTAGTCGTTCAAGTCATTAACCAAGCGACTAATCAAATTTAGCCATTTTATTTTTTTATCAATTTAAATATATAAATCACTTTTACACATTTTCTTATATGTTTACATAGATTGGATATTTCCAATAATATCATAATGAGATAAAAGAAACAATTAAATTCCAATCAAATATTAAGTATCTTCAATTTAGTTAAAAAATCTAAAAAATTAATAGCAATCAAAAAAGTCAAATGATTAGTCAACTAGACCAACTTTTGCAAGCTTTCCTATTAATAGTCGTATGTGTCACGCATGTTCTTCAACCACAAAACAATACGATTCGACAACAACTTGTCGAGGGCTTCGACACCAACATCAGTTTCATCACACATACTAGAATGTCTCTTTTTTATATCATGAATCATAACTATTGCGGTCAAGACTTACCCTGAATCAGCTAGATGAGAAAAAGAAAAGAAAGTACAACAAGATTGCAAGTAGAAATAAATCAAATTTGAGAAAATCGAGTTCCCAAAAAAATACATGAGGGGAACAGATGAGCGCAACTCCAAATTTTCTCATTCAATATGGCGTATCCTTTTACAAAAACCAACCAGTCAATGCAAAAAAAAAGTGAATGAAAGTGGTCTTAAATATATCCTCATCAATTAACTCACAAAACAACTCCATATTGGTTAAGTAACCAATCTAATTCCATATTTGGAGATTGGTCATTGATCTCAAAACATTTTTATCTTATGCTTGTGAGACAACGTGGATTACGAAAAGGATTTAAAAAATTGCAATTTACATTGTTTAAGGCAGTGAAGAAATTCATTAAAATGCATATGCATTTAAAGAGGAATGGAATATAGATAATAGCTTCGTATATCATGGCAAAGCCTTCTCCCACTTTAAGTAGGGCCGGCTATATGGATTCTTGCTCAAATCCATGTTGAAAGATCCGACTATTTTTTATGCTGGTTGTCGACTACCTAGCGCAACCACCACAAGAGAGGGTTTGAACCCAGGTCTTTTGGGTGGTAGGCACACTGCACTACTGCCGGACCATTGAAGTGGGAACTACCACCACCCTAGTCTTCTTATATCAACCGGTGGAAATAAATAATGAATCACAAGAAACATTTTCATATTAAGCTAGTTAGATATAGAAAAAAATATAAAAGGTTAGAATAAGATACAGGTTTCCATGTTAGTTTATGCCATGCAAAGGTGCGTGACAAGGTTGGCATTATAATGCAAACGCACTAGAGGGAGCATGATGTAAAGATAAGGAGTCTAAAGATCATATTATCACAATCAAGAAGTTTGGGAAAAAATGATAATAGCAACCAGAATCTCTTAACTATTGTATTGGGTGAGTGGTGTTATCGTCATTGCATGGAAGGATGGCTGTGAAAAAAACAAATAACTGAGGTCGATAGCCAACATATCACAAGGAAAAGAAAGACAGATATACAACCAGTGTGCTGGTGAAAGAGTGTGGAAGGAACTAAAGACAATAGGTAAAGGCAACTTTGAAGTGGTTTGAATATTTTGAGCTAAGGTAAATGTATGTGTGTATAAGGTGTAAGAAGCCAAAAGATAATGCAAAGCCAAGTAAACACGGGATATGCGAAGAGCTGTTAAACTGGATCATTAAGTATAGGTTGCCGATTATAAGTTAAATGCCTGTATGACCAAGACAAATCATAATGGAGACAAAAAGTACAGTTTGCCGACACTTGAAAGGGTGAGTTTCATGTTTTCAATAAAGCTAGATGGCAGAAAAAGTATTCATATGCGTCTTGATTAAGATAAATCAGAGATAAAGGAACTATGTACCTCTGTCACCAGTTTTAAGATTGCAGTCAGACCACTCTAAACAAAGGGGGTATGCAGCAAGCAAAATTTCATGGTGAATAAACATATTAGCTTCCCCATCATTCGAGTCTTCGTATACCAGTACCTACTAAATTGCACGCAATTATATGATGATATAATGGTTATTCACAGATAGGAGTCCAAGATAGATGCTGTGATTGTAAACCACCTCAAGCTGGCTCACATCATCTTCATGATGGGCACAAATGACCACACCATCTGTTGGCCTCACATTAAGGTCTTCAATCTCTTCATCATCTTCATCCTTATGAAAAACATCGTTGTCACTCAGATGGAACTACTCAAAATGTGTGATAAAAAAAGATAATTAACTTACATCCTTGTCCAACAAATACGGATCCAGCTCGTTACTTGGATAATATGCATCACCAAGTCCCGAGCTAAACAACTCAATACCTGTTAAGAAACACAATAAAGTTGCCCAGTTAGTAAAATTTATGCGAACAAGTTCTTGGAACTTTAAAGCAGTGAGAGAAAACTCGGTATTACTGTTACCATCATCCTCTTCATCATAATTATCCATATTCAACTCCCGGAGGGCATCCTCGATGTTGAAACCACCAGCACTGGTACTGCCACGTGCCTTACCGAGTGCATGGGCGACAGCCAGGGCCTTGGCAACTTCGTCCTTTTTCTCCGATAAATCCACATCCATCTCCCCATCTTCCTCCTCACCTCCTTCCTCTTCGCCCACGTCCTCATCCCCATCTCCACTGCCAGATAAAAGCAATTCAGTTATTAGTACAGGCTGCCTGACTGAATAGAGGAGTAGCTACATTGTTTCGACAGGTGAATCACGAGTAACTACGACATCCTCAACTTCCAAAACTTCAATTTTTTAAAACAACAAAAGATTTCCCGATGCCAACAGCGAAGTCGTTGAAATCATTGAACAAATCGATCATCCCGGTGGCATTACCTGGGATCGAGGATTCCGGACTTGATCAACTCCTCGATCTCCTCCTTGGAAGGGGGCTCCGCGACCTCGGGGGTGTACTTGCAAGCCCCCTTGGGGACCCAACAGAGAGCGCTGATCATGGCGACAGGGCTGGGTGCCTCTGGAGGGAGGGCTTCTGGCGAGGGGAGACGGAGGCCGATGGGCTGGTGACGTGGGAGGGCGAAGATGGAGGGAGGTCTTGGGGGATGGGGGAGAAGAAAGCCGGGTAGGGTTTTAGGGGAGATTTAAAAGGAGACAGAGAGAGATGGCACGTGGGAAGGATTACAGCTCAATGTAATTTACACGGAAACAAGAGTTATGGTATTATAAGTAAATCTTTTATTAATTTATTATACAGTATTTATTTCTTAGTTATCTCTCGATTTAATCGAATAAAAATAATTGAGCGGTCCTATTTATTTTACGTTCTTACACAAGCCTCTTGTGGATTAAAGATAATGGAGGTTTATTACTCATTTCTACTTCATTGTAAGGATAGAGTTTGAAAAGGTAAGATGGTACATGTAAGTAGTTATTCTTTATTATCCATTGAGTTGTGAAACATATAATATGGGAAAGGATATGTGGTAGTTATGATAGGTAATAGGAACACAAATCAATTCAAATATATCTGCATGTGTTCGTATCCGTGTTCGTCAAATTGAGGATATGGATGATATTTTCTTATATCTACAAATACAAATGTGAATAGAAATGCAAAATTCAACATTCAGTGATGAATTTGACATTGTTATTTTTTATGAACACGAATGTTCAAATTTTAGAGGATGCGAATATGAATATTCATTTTTTAAATGATACGAATATGGATACAAACACGAATATGAATACGAATATTCAAATTTTTGAGGATACAAGTAATAATATGGTACACATACTAATAAGTATGGTACTCTTTCTTTTATTATTTGGTTATTTCAATCTTTCTTTTGTTATTTAGTTATTTTTTAGGTCCATGTTCATTACTAAAATATTTAATATACTTTGTATATATTAGATATTGTTGTGAACCTAAAATGCATATACCATTTAAGTAAATTTGGATATGTCTAATATTCGTAAACTAATTCACATTTATTTATTAAATATCTCCATTCGCATTGTCAGAATCTATTTTGCATTTATATTCGTATTTTGAGCATATGATTCTCCATTTTACACATCCGCGAGTATCCAAAATTTAAAAAGGATAAGGATATGATAACACCAATATTCATATTTCTGTATCCGATTATTTTCATCCCTAGTAGGTAAGTTTGTTTAAGTTTTAAAAAATATGTTTTAGTGCATTATTTTTGTTTATAATTGTGGCCATGATGGTTGATACTTTTATCTGATTCTTAATCAATCACCTAAGTATCATATGTGAACTACATCCAAATTGTAAAATACGAACAGCGGTTCGTAATAAGTATATGAATTAGATAAAGTTCGTACAAATACAATATAAATGGTGACCACAAGAGAGGAGATTGCTCATGCATATTCAATCTTCGATGAAGGTGATTCATTGTCGTTTTTCATGTGATGGAATGATAGAGAACATAGATCTTTTATTCCTATATACATACATGCATATATCAACCTACATCCCATCAAATATCATTTTTTCGAAAAATAATCATTTTTATATTGTACTTACGCACAAGTAAGAAGTTATTTGTGTCATTTCCCTAAGTCTTGATTGTCAAGATGCACTTATTAACTCTCCTATACAGATCCATGCATCCATCGGTATCTGGAAAGGTATCTTATATCTTCTTCAAATTCTTCCAATCTTATTACATGTAGTGATAGCATATATGAACTCATTCATTTAGTCTAATGAGGAGTTTATTGCATCCATTTAGAGTTACTTGATCTATGAAGCGAATGAGAGTTGTGTCAGTCTCAAAGGTTCATATTGAAACCACAAGGGCAAAAGGTTATTAAATATAATTATAAAATGATGTCGAACATTTATTCACCATTCTTGAAGTACAATATCTCGAACGATGTAGAGTTCAGACCTCGAATTCAATAGTCACAGATAATCTCTACAAATGTCATGAAATTCAAAATAATAAGATTAAAAAGGAAGTTACTAGATAAATAGATTTAGGTTAAGCTATCTAAAGTACATAGTTCGATATTCTCATCACAAGAATCACATAAAATAGGATACATGGCAAGCGGTGATTAGTATATTCATCAAGAATTGGTTCATTCTCCTTTTCACGAGCAAAGCTCAAATCTCTTGTGAAATAACCGAAAGTCGTTTTTGGCCTATTAATTGACTATCATTTTCTTTGAAGCATTCACCTTTGTAGCTTTATAGATTTTCCAAAATTTTGTATTGAATGTCTCTCTCTTCCCAAGAAACTTATATCATAGTTCGCAGTAATGAAACTTTTACATTGTATCCACGTAAGGATTTGCATAACATGTAAATAATAGCAACTATATAAAGTGGGTTTAGTAAGTAGATGAACGGATAGATGAAAGACGACAAAGTATACACGATGAAGTTCTTTCTTATTAGGTCAAGATGTGTTGGTTGTATTTTCTTAGGGTTCGTTTGGTTGCAGAGTTGGGCAAGGTTGGGTTGGGTTGGGGTACCCCTGTGAATAGTAACTGTGAGGGGGATTGGGAGGGTTAGAAGGAGGGGTACCCCGAGTTGGGTCAACCCAACCCTGTCCAACCCTGCAACCAAACGAACCCTTAAAGAGTGACTCGACAATCAAAGGTGTGGGATTTTTTTATATAATACAGTCCACGACCGAACTCGGGGAGATATGCTCTCAAATAGGAGGGCTATCATGATTTCACAATGTGTTCGGATTCCCTTTGTATTATTTTTTACAATTTTTAGTATTTTGCAAATTTATATATTTGTTTTTTTTTTATATTTTTAGGTGTTTTTGATTTATACCAATATCTAAGCATGTGTGTGTTTATAGTTTTTTAGATTTAAATTCCTTTTTTTGTGTTTTTAAAACAACTTTATTTTGAAATAACTCCAGGTAAATAAACACAATATATGATATTTAATTTTTCTTACAAGTATAAGATCATTATAAATTAAAGTTGACAATGTTTAAATTGGAAAATGATTTTGTATTTTGAAGTATTTTTATACAATTTGCAAGATTTTAAATACTTGCATGACATTTTAAAACCTATTTAATAACAATTATCATATATAATGAAATATCGATTCAATTATACTAAAAATATCGAATGGCAATTATTTGTAATGCGAGCATCATTATAAGGCATCATATTACCATTTACAATAATAACTATTCTTTATGATTTTTATTTTTTAAAAAAATTAATATAATTTTGAGATTCTTTTAAATGTGCATGTGTTTCTAATATATATATATATATATATAATATTCTTATTTTTTATATGCAATAAACATAATAAAAGATATCAAAATACATTTTTTTAAATATTTAAGATATTTTTGAAATATTTAAGATATTTGTTTATTTATTAGAAAATAACAAATAGTAATAATTTTTAAAACAAAAATACAGGAGAGGCAGATGAAGTATAGACTACAATCAAAAAATATTTCTCGTTGAAAGATATTATGCCGTGTGCATAATAAAAATCATTCGGTGGATTCAGGCACAATTGAATTTAGGCCCACAGTGTCATATTACGAGTGAGATTTTTATGACATGTTGATATGATACTTAGGACGAGCAAACATTCAACATTTAATTCACTAGTACAAAATTTTGTAGCAATTAAACCAATTAAAACTAGAATGAACTAAGTATAAATTATTTAACATATATAACAAAGCATAGATTTCAAACTAAAAAATTAGGGTTATTTAGTATGAACCTCAAAAAACAATTTGAATCAAACTAATAAAGTTTAATGTTCAAAATGGAATGTGAAAAAAATGAAGATGTAAGTACATTTAAGTTCAAGCAGGAGCTAAATATAATATATGAAACCCAACTCGTGAAAGCAAGGAGAACCCCCTAACGAGGTTTTCTTTGCATTACTTAATTTTATCCATAGATGTCTAAGCATTTTTCTGCACCGGTTCGCTTCTCGATGACTAACATTAGATGGTGGAGATTAGAGCTTCGGTTGTTCAATCTATCTTGGGTTGAGAATTGGCTTCATCTTCCTCGATGGACCTCCTTCATGCTCAATCGAACTCAAGCAAACCTCCCGTGCTTGTTGTATTTGTATGATGCTTGGATAAGCACGGTTAAGGTACTAATAGCTTCTTCACTACATTCTCTTGGCATTTGAGAGACCTGAAAATTTAGGAAAGGAGTAGATCCCTCGAGTGGCATGGTAAATGGATTTTGCCGCAAACCTCCATCCAATCGACAAGTCACCCAAATATTCTTCGAATGACTTAAGACCAAACAAGAGCTCTATCAAGGTGCAAGCAATTTAGCAAGAAATAGATTGAACATTCGATGCACACAAGTAGATGTTATCTCGAGTTATGAAAGCCTAATTGAATCGGCTTATACGATACCCATTTTGGTTAGATATCATGATCGTTCTCTTCCTCAATGCAACAAGATTCAAATGATGCCTAAATCAGTACAGAGTGATGCAATGAAATGGTTGAAGCTCGAATCGAGCTTTAATGAGCTAGGGTGGATAAAAAAAGTTGGATGGTTCACCCTCTTATGAGATGGAATGACTCAAAAAGAGGAGCATGGTCGAGGTGAGTTGACCATGTTGCTTAATTGCTAAGGGGGATGGAATTAAATTGGGCCAGTCTCAAGATTCCATTAATGATTGAAGTTATTGGGGTTGGGGTCCAAAATCGAAGGGGAAATCAAAATATAATCACAAAATTAAAGGCAACACATTAAAAGGAACTCGAGATAACACCTTCTTACGGATCTAAATGGGTGAAATAACTTACGATCAGATCTCAAATAGCTCGTGTCATTGTAACACATAACACCCACTTACTGAAGCTCCTCAAGCCTCAAATGGAGCTCGAACTGAGTCAAATCTACCTTAGATTGGCGCGTGGGACGTCCATCTCCCTCACCTAAGTCCTAAAGTTTCTCGATGTTACTTGTTGTCTCCAATAAGAGCTTCAAATGGAGATGGATTCTAGGCAGCTACAATGTGATGGTGTATTCTAGGGATGGGAGTCAGATGACATAGGCACCATCTTACACAATTATGTCTGCATCAATAGAGAGGAGAATGTGATTGTAACACTCCAACCCTCAAACTGGTTCCACGACAGAAACTCACAAAGTGTGAGTGGGATATAAGTGACAGGGATTACTTCTTGACAACTTGGGTTTAAGTATTTTGGTTGGTTGTCAACAGGTCCTCTAGACCCAAACTTAACAAGTTATCAAGGTCGGTTTTCCTCGAAAATAGACTAGGGACCTAAGCATGGAGATTATAAATGATGTTAGAGTGGGTTCCCTTTGATAGTTGAAATGGCTAGCTGGAGGGACTTAAGCTGGAGCGTCCAATTTCCATTATCAATAAGATTAAGTGATGGACTATATCGCAATGAGGACGTAGCGAATATAAGTGAGGGAGGTTGTAACACCCAACCCAACCATAGTCCCACATCGGAAACTCACAACGTGTGAGATCGATTGGCCATAAGAGCGATGTTGCTACTTTTTTTTCCTTTTTTTCCTTTTTTTCTTTTTATTTTTTTCACTAATAAGATTCGAACCCTGGTCCTTTAAAGTGGGAGCCACTGCTTCTACCACCAAACCATTAGAGGGGTTCTGATGTTGCTACTTGGTAACTTGGGCTTAAGCATTTTGGGTGGTTGTCAATGGGTCCATTTGTGTATAAACCCAACAAGTTGTCAGAGCTAGTTTTCTCTATAAACTGTCAGGGGACCTAAGACTAGAATGTTACAATTGGTATCATGACGGGTTTCCTCTGACAGTAGAAAGTATTACCCGAAGGGACCTAAGCCGGGAGGACACGATTCTTAGGAGCAACCGCAACGGTGGGGGCTAGTATCAATTGTAGCTTCTTTTTGTGTAGCTATATGGTTTCTTTTGCGGTACATTACTTGTAGCTAGCTTTTAATTGTAGCTTTTACTTCACTTGTAGTTTTGAGAGACATGTGACTTAATATATATGGATGGATACAATTTTGATGTATACATGATTATATGATTTTCCATACATGGTCTGTGATTATTGATTATTATGATGTAAATGGAATTGAATGGGAAAGAAGTTTTAAATTCCAGGTCCTTTTCCTTTATGTTATATCTTCTCATGCTTATTATTAGTATTATTATCAAGTGTTTCGAATGTAGAATGTATGTGCATGGAATTGGTTTGCTGAGTATCCGAGGTCCTCAGGGGAGGGGGGAGGGGGTTACATTTTTAGTCCAAAGACAATTTGCTACAAAATGCAATGATATGCAATCACTAACACAGAAGAGCTCCTTAATAAAGGGCACAAAAGTCACTAGAGGCAAAGCAAGTTAAATTTACTTTAATAAAGTAAATCAAGACGCATTTATCAAATTAATGCACAATAAATACAAACATCTAAGTTCCTTATAATCTTGATTCAATTCTACAAGAAATCAAGGTGTAGATATGGTTAAATGTGTGTAACCCCTAATAATAAATTTTATTCTATTCAACTTTCAATTGGGCCATTTGTCTGTAACAGAAGGACAAGTGTGCAATTATCAAACTAAACAAGCCACAATTATCAAGGGACTTCTAAGATTAACAATTATTTTCACTAATATCCGATTAGTCTCTATTGTATACCGTATGAAAGACAGCTAAACAAGCTTCAAAATGACACCAATTTCATGAGATGTGAGCAATTTTTGATAATTTAAAACTAATTTAAAAACATGCAAAAATGGTTATATGCAAATTTAAAAACCCAAATGGTTCATATACAATTTCTCCAATAGGCGGGTTTTTTGTTGGAATTATTGACTAAGGGAAAACTAGTGATCTTCATAATAAGTCAACCGAATAGATATCTCCTTTGCATGAATGGCTTTGAGTCTCTTTATCATCTACCATAAAGTTTCCGTTTTATCTTAAATGTTTTCTGCATACTAGCATTGCAATCTCCATTGAATATCTACAACACTTTTTTTAACATTTTTGAAGGTACTGTGATATGTAACTCATATTGATAAAATAAATCAATGATGACACCTACCTAATGGTTGATATGGAAGTAGTGATGCAAGAGATCCTAAAAGGGTAGCTTTACAAACACATCCAAAGTCTCACAAA
The DNA here is from genome assembly GCA_037367405.1 of Ottelia alismoides. Lineage (NCBI taxonomy): Eukaryota > Viridiplantae > Streptophyta > Magnoliopsida > Alismatales > Hydrocharitaceae > Ottelia > Ottelia alismoides. The sequence continues at coordinate 286,315 of JAZKJV010007293.1, forward strand.
ATATATCTCTCTTTACTCCAATTCTCATTGGAGAGTTAATCCGGGGAGGGAAATTAAATAAGTTATTCCTTCTCCTTTTTTTCGCTAAAGTTTATTTCACGGAAATATACGGCTTTCTCACGCAGAATGTCGCATTGAAAATTAAGCTATGCAAGAACTCATAGTTGCATGGTGAGGCATCACAAAAATAATTTTGTTCGATGCTCGCCTCACCTTGTCCAAGTTATCTCACCCTGGTTATGATGATCATTTTTTATGGTACGATATTCCTTTGTTGTTTATTTTGCTCTAGTGATGGTATCTTGTTGTTCGTAAGCTATAGATCTGGCCAACAGGTTGGGGGCGGGCCCGTCCAACCCGCTCATGTGCCGGGCTTGGTCTAGAGATTTGAAGCACGAACCGGCTTAATCCGCAAAAAATAAAAAATATAAATATAAGCTGAATAATACATTTGTTAATACGATACACTTCAAGTTTTTCATATGTGATACTAGTTTTAAATAAAATTTAATAATTACATATCAAATAATAAGTAAACTACTTATATCAGTTATATAAAGTATAAATTGTAGTATTAAATTCATTTATACTTATTAAATACCGTTAAAAAATCACTGAAAAAAAGTATAAAATGGACCATGGGCCGGCCCATAGCGAGCTTCGAACATAGGTTTTTCTACCTCAGCCCATTCGGCCTGGCTTAGCCTGTATTTTGACCAGGTCTAGTAAGCTGCACACATTATTCTTGCTTACTTGAGTGAATGGATGATACTCTTTTCAAATGGCCAATAGAAGAAGGACAAGCTTGGAATCGCAGTCGCCAGTCGACACGCCCATCGACGAGGTCACCTCAACCGCACGCCTTGTATGCACAACCAGCACCAAAGCATGACCATCTAACACAAAGATGGGATATACATGTGTGGCTGATCACATGTTAATCATCAATGGGTGATTAGCAAGCTGATTGCTCAAAGCGAGTGGTCATTATTTATCTGGTTGCTGTCCATTTGACACTCGAACGGCCTCGGATTTCATAGGAGACGACCATTCCACAAAATAAATGAGAAAGGTACTTGTGACGGCGACATTGGCCATCTAGTACAAGACATGGTGGGGGCATCAAGCGTGGGCTTTGTCTCTCGACTTTGACCCATTAGATCTAGAAGCACTTGGGGATGTATTCAACTTTGCTCAACGTTTAGTTTTTCCAACTTGGTCATCAAATGTCGATGTTACTTCCTCTCTTTGATGGCTTTCTTGTTCGCTCTTATGTCATTCTTTTTTGTTTTTGTTGCACTTGAGCTTCGGTCCATGTGTTTGTTCAGTGCCAACTATCAGTTGACTTGTAGATGGTTGATATAGAAAAAGGAAAATTGTTCTTCAACTCAGGGCCGTATCTAAAAACCTGTCTGTCTGATATGATGAGGCCATCCACGTGAACTGTCTAACTCGGATATAGCCACTGAAAAATCTTCGGAGGATGTTCTAAATTTTCGTTAGAAAGACTTTTAACATGATAGTATAAATTAATTACAAGGTTTTTTTCCCGACAGAATTCCTAGGTTTAGGAGATGATATTAAAGCTTTTGTAAACTTATGCCATGAGTTTGAACATCCTTTCATTTTATTTATGCATTGCGAATTTATGGAAAGATTTTGAACATACTAGAAATGCGCACATAAAGGTTGAAAAGCAATAAAAAGACTGGAGAAAGAGGTCATGGCAATGGAAACGAATCGAACCCAAGCAAGAGTATAGTGATCATTTCACCTTGGAAATAGTCTCGGAGACCTCGTAAGGAAAGTGTAATGTCACGGGCTTAGGTCCCCAATCCATTATCGAGGAAAACTGGCCCGGACAACTTGTTGGATACGGACCCAAATGGGTCCATTGACAACCACCCAAAATGCTTAAGTCCAAGTTGTCAAGTAGTAATCCCCACCACTTATAACCCACTCTCAAACATTGTAAGTTTTAGACATGGGACTATGTTTGGGGGTATGGGTGTTACAACCTCCCCTACTTATATTCGCAATGTCCTTGTTGCAACAAGACCTGTTACTTATTCCTAGTGACAGTGGCGGTTGCATGCTCCGAGTAGCCATTTCCTCCTATCTCTTTGTAGAGGTGGCTCCACCTCTCGGGTAGCCTTTTCTACTATCAGAGGAAAATCGGCTCTGATACCATTTGTAACGTCCGGGCTTAGGTCCCAGTCCGTTATCGAGGAGAACTGACCCTGACAACTTATTGGATTTGGACATGAATGAACCCGTTGACAACCACCAAAATACTCAAGCCCAATACCCCCAAATATAATGTAAGAGCATTTTGGGTGGTTGTCAACGGGTCCATTCGGGTCCGAATCCAATAAGTTGTCAGGGCTAGTTTCCTCGATAACGGACCAGAGATCTAAGCCCGAGACGTTACAGAAAGAGCCCGGAAGTCATGGTTCACTACCGAAGAAGTGAATTTATCAATATATCACTCATGCACAATGTCATAATGAAGGAGCAAGAAACGAAGAGGCACACGGTACCTGTACTTGGGAGTATACAAAGAAAATGGATGCTAGACTGAGAGTCTTCATACTTTGTGTCTTTGGCAGTCTAACTCCCAACTTCCTGCACTCGCTAGTAGATTACATTCCCTCCATTGAATCTAATGTAAATCAGGAAAATAACTAAAGGAAAAGGTACAATGGAAAAGCTCAGCTGTTAAAACGCCAGAATCCCATATGTGCAATGCAGCAACTATGTGATCTGGTCTTCATGCAATCGGCAAGTTAGGTAGCCGGTTTCCTACAGAAGAGATAAGGTTCAAATCTTATCTCTCAGGCATGTTAGGAGACATCATAGGTATGCTTGGTTCCGCATTTAAAATAGTATAAACACCAGTTCACAGAGTCTTGATATTCAACTCTTTCTACAACAGAAAACAAACGAGTTTAGCTGCAAATCTCTGAGCATGTGCAGCCAAATGAAATGGACAGAATATGATTGGAGGAATCTCTATAGTGGGGAGCCCTAATGGACGCCCGCCACTGCCTTTTCCCCCTTCTTGTGACTGCACCTGGAATTTTGACTTTGGATCAGAATGGGCCTGTCAACTAAATTTTGGAGCCACTTAATCAGAAAAAAAAGGGGTTCAGGGAGCTTAGTACTGACAGAATTCAGGTTGATATTAGGTTAAACTACGGACATGAACTACAGCTTGAACTTATCAGATAAGGGTGACAGCAAAAAAGATTGACATAACCTATTTTCATCTCATCTAATTGAGAGATCTAATCGATGTCTGCACTTGGTTTGAGAGTCCAATAGGATGAATCAAATGCAACACAACATCCAAGAATCTAAAGTTTATAAGGGTAAATAAATAGGATGAATCTAAAGTTCAAAGGCTCCGCAATGTACGGTTGAACGTACAATTAGGATTCAAGGCATCTCAACACTTCAGATGTGAATCCACATGTTCAACCACCTTATCATTTGCCATCTAAGTGGGTCTTTGTAACCAAATTATTCATGAATATAAAATTGCCGACATTCACAATCATATTCTATTACCACCTTTATGCACTGCAAAAATGAACCCACCACGTTTTTTATTGCATTCACTGTCTGCACTGAAAGTCAAAATGAAATTACTATCTAACTACTATTAATTGAATCATACACATATTTGAGAGACTACAAAACGAAGTCATAACTGTCTTGTAAAAAAAATAGCTGACACTACTAGTGAATATTTTTGCCAAAACTGAAGCAAACTTGGTGTGAAATATCAGTGGCTATAATGGTATAGATCACTGCAAGTAACTTCACCAAGGTCCCATTAATTGAGAGAAATGCCTCCTTTCTACAAAAAGGGAAAAGCAGCAAGTTGTAGTTCATAGTAAAGATACACCACTTGATTCTAAATATCATCATCAACTTATAAGCACAAACCTTTACACTGCCAATCTCGTGGTTTTAGTGCAAGAACCTGGCAACCCATAAAGCAATCACCTGCAAGAACTTTAATAGCATCGTTCTTCTGAGCATCAGGCCAAGATGATCTATCTTAGTATAAGCCTCCAAAAAAAATTCAACAATTGGGACCTGCATTCCCACAGAAAAAAATACACGATTGGATCAGTTCACAAGAGGCAGTAATTGTCCGTCAAATGGGACAATAAGCAAAGTAAAACGCCATCATTACCAACTCATGCGGTCATCGAAGCCCTTGAGGATAGCGCACACCAAGCGGTTTGCACCTTTATAATAATTTAAAGATGCATCCGCATATCCTTTGTTTTCTTTTTTGATGCATCAAAAGCCCTTGGCAGTTGGTATCCATGTTGATAGAGCATAAATTATGCGTCCCTTCCAGCCCTGCAAGAGCCATCTTCCATCCTCATCTATGATGAAGTCCTTGTGGTAAGACGACCTCACCTTGTCTTTGGCTGCCCGGGAGATATCTGGATTCAAGGGGAGCTGCTTGAATCCAGCCCTCAGGCTCCTTACTTGCCATTGCTTGTATGTCTCCGGTCGTTCCACCCGTTCCGAGCCTTCACAAGCAACCACATTGATGGCTTCTCGACCGAAAATCTCATTCTCAATCAGCAGCTTCTCGGGGTGGTCACGTGGTATGGTAGTCTCCAGCATGTCAAAAAGAGAAGAGTAGAAGAACAGGGCCTCCCTGAAACGCGTAACGAAAAATGGGGCACTGTAGGAACCATTAATGACCTCATGGATGAAGACATCGGGGTTCATCTTTCTTATGTTGTTCAGCACGATGTCTCTCGGGCTGTCCACGAGAACCGTCTCATCCGCCAGGTTCCTGAACCGGTACAAGCTGTTGACAACCAACACCTCATCTTTCTTGATCTTAAGATCCTCTATTTGTATGTCTTCCCACTTGGATGTGATGGAGTGGTACTCGAAAGGGACATTGAAGGTTCGGCAATAGTCATCCAGACGACGACCCGTTTCATCGATCCATTCGTTCGGGCGAAAGCCAGACTGAGGCACGTCGATGCCGGTTATCCGTAGCATCGGAGCACCACCAGGCCTCATCTTTGAGAGCTGCTGGATGAGGCAGGGCCATTGGAAGCCAAAGCTGATGCCAAAGTCTATGATGTGAAGCCTAGTCGCATTCTTGGCCACATTCAGAATTGTCTGGTTAGCGAAGAAATGCGATATCCTCTTGAAAGGGCAGGCGGCAATATAGAGACGGTAGGCTTTCAAGATATCAACCGCAGACTGCTTCTTTGCCATAAGAGAGTGATAGACCTGGGATCCTGTCCCAGCGAGGCGTGCTTCAAGCCCATCAGCGAAAATAAGCGCCAGCTTCTGAGAAGCAGTCTCGGAAGCAGTACTATGTTCCCTGATCTGCTTCAACAATTCATTGGCATTCCGGTGATCATCAGCAGCAACGAACTGTGCACAATGAATGAGGAGAGTCCTCAAATCCACAACCTCTTTACCCTGTTTCTTCTTGCCCTTGGCCTTGCCATTGCTTGAACCTTTCGACTCGCTCTTCTTCGTATTTTGATTTGCTTCCTTCCTCAAGGTCTCTATGAGCGCGGAAATGGTATCGGTGCAAGTGCCATCTTTGCACAGCAGCACCTCGTCAAACATCTTCGAGCGAATGACACCCTCTTGGTAGGCCGCAGGCTGTTTAACACTCCTTCCTTCTTCCAATTCCAAATTGAAATCCCCGCGATTCGACTTCTTCCTACCTCTAGATTCACGATCCTTCCCTTCATCACTGCCATTGGGTGCCGGAGATTTAGGCACCGCATTTGACTCCTTGGTATTTATAATCAGCTTACCGATCTCGGGGAGGAATTTATTGGCCTCCTCCATTCCCTTGTTAAATTGACACTGCCAAAGAGGAAGATTCTCCATGAACATATCCGGGAAACTTCCGCCGATCAACTGTTTCTCGTCTACCAGATCCACAGCCTTACTGGAAGAACTGAAAAACGGCTGCAACGAGCGAGAAGAAGCGAGGAACTCATCGACCCAATGATTGGATTCCGAGCAATTTCCGCCGCTAGAGTCGCTAGAATTGGGCCCGCCGGCGCTATCATTGGGGCTAGCGTGGGCGCCGGGACAAGCGAAAGGCTCGACGGAGGCGGCAGCATTGACGGCGTCGGCGCAGAAGAGGGAGGAATCACCCTGGTGCATGTAACCCTTGTCCTCCATGTTCTCCTCCATGATCATCCTGGTGATGTAGCCGAGGTTGATGTCGGAGAAGATCTCGGAGAACTCGAGATCCTTGCCGACGACCGGGGGATCGGGGCTGCTGTGATCGGAATCCGGGGTCTGGTCGCCGGCGCAGAAGGCGTCACCGGGCAACCCTCGGATGCCCGGATCCATGAACATGGATTCTGTAGCAAAAAAATCAAGACCTGATTCTATAGTCCCACGAGATGAAGTCAATCAAATTAAGTTGCTGCTGTTGTACAGTCGATATCAAAATCGGAGGAACTTCTGGAGCAGTACAGATCAACGTGAAATTAAGGAGATGGAGATCGAACATCTGTTACCTTCGATGGGGAGCGAGTCCGAGACGATTTGGGGGCGGGATTGATAAGAGACAGAGAGATGCAGAGCTGCTACTTCTGCTGCTGCTCGAGGGGAGAAGGAAAGGAGTGGTCGTCGTCTCGCGCCCACTTATACAGGAAGGGAACTCGCTACCTCAGCCGTCGGATCACGAGGGTCGGTTCTAGCCGTTGTTTATTATATATCCCGGCGACACGAATCGATTTTATATCTTTTTTTTGCAAAATCCTTTTTAGCAGTAATCAACAAATGACTTGCTGATTAAAAATAAAAAAATTACACCAACATCCCTGAAAAAATTGCCAATTATTCAAAGTCCATTATTCTCCATATTTACAGCAGAACTCATGCAAACTTACTCGCCCTTGTACTAGGCCTTAGAAATAGCTAACGACATGAGTCATGGTATAAGAGTGAGTAAGTTTGGAGGGTTATCGGGTAAACATGAAGTATAAACGGGTTTTCATGTAATTGGCAAAATTTATAAGGGCTCAATGATCTTCTACTTGCTTGCTTGAGTTTTTGTTGTAATATTTGTGCTCTTTTTTTTCCAATTTATCCTCGTTTCTACGGATGCAGATTGTCGGATATAGATATGGAAATAGGTGTTCCCATATCTTTATTTTTATTCAAATATAGATGCGGATATGGATATAGCTGGTACCATATCCTTACTTATTATATATATAAATATGGGTGTATATACATATATTGACATATCAATAAAAAAGATATGGAACAATTACAAATCTGACACAGATATTATCATAAATATCCATAGGTTAGCTTAAATATACATGTATTGGATAGCTTACATATAATATAAATACATTAGATGTATTTTTTTCATAACAAGTATATCAAATATAGTGAAAGAAATGTATAAATTGGGTTGGGTCACATACAATTAAAAATGAAAGTACCACAAAACTCGTACATGAAAACAGATAACATATATAGATATATGTGAATATGAAAGCAATATCCATACAAATACCCATTTTAAAATTGATACGGATGAATATGTTAAAATCTGTATAAAAAGTATAAGGTGACTATTCCGATGCAGTTGTATTCCCATCTGATTGCATCCATACTTGTGTCCCTATACTTTTTTAAAAAATATTCGATATTGCCATTATAAACTTTGTAAGAGTATGGAGGTGCCAGTATAATTGCAAAAACGCATAAATTTGGGAAGGACATATGTAAAAAAATCACCATATTTAAGAAGGTATACATATTAAAAAATGCTAACTATACCTTTTTAGAACATGGATGGCCTTCCAAAAAAATATGGAATATTTTTGTAAAAATGGGCATCCTTCCAAAAAAATAGGGATATATTTTTTTTAAATATCAAATTTAGGGAAGTATATTTTACAATAAGGCAATTCAGAGCATAAAAAATGTTCATACCCACGAGGAGTGAGAATTCTCTGTACTATTTTGCTTTAGAAAAAAAACCCAAACAATCGTAGCAGATAATTCATAGAGGATATTTCAACGTTTTTAACAATAATAATTATGTTGTTAATCAATAAATTACAATTCATCTTACGTTCGTTATTATATTACAAAGAAATTGTTTGGAGACGGGCAACAAGCTGCGCCACCAATCCCTTTTGGATGGCAAATCAAATTCTTCGGAACACAACATCCATAGACCTGGGGACCATAACATTACTATGCATAATTTTCTGAACCCTCTTAAGGAGCTCTACAGCTTCAGATGCCAAGAACCCAAAGGTATCAAACCCGAAAGGGATGAAGACATGTTGATTGTCAATACAAGCCTTCTCATGTTTAGCAACTTTGGCTGAGGCAGCTTTCTGTGCAGTGTATCCCGCAGTAAAATCACTTTTTATCAGACCAACTAATGGAGACACTCCAGTTAGATCAACACATGCATGTTTTCCTCCAGCCCAACTAAAAATTAAAACATCCGCTGGTCTGAGTGTGGATCTCCCCGCATGTGGATCAGACAAAAAATTCACAGGTGCTTCTTTCTTTGATGCAACTCCAGCCTTCTTGAGAACATCATAGACGACATCTCTGACAAGATCATGTCTATATTTAAAACCCGAGAGTTCAACGTTTTAGTATGAATTTTGTTTTGTCGTTGAAAATACAACTTTGAATTGAATGTGTTCATATACGTCGTTTGGAGTTAATATCCAAACTTATAGTACGGAGTGGTTATCGCGAAAGTAAAATGTATTACCTTGAAGTGGTCACGAATATAGACCTGTCGCCCACCATCACACTCCCAGGGAAGGATGTCCCCACCACCGGTGCTCTATTCAAAGTATTTGTATTTTAATTATGGATCTTTCATAAATTGCACACATTAAAAATGTAGAATTAGGAGTTATTTATTTGGAGCTTTGAGAGGGGAGAAGTCATGGACTCCTACTACACAAGTTTAGAGAGTGAACAGCTTACATCTCAGTCGCTCCTGCGATGACTTGGGCCTGATGGACCTTGGCATTTTGTCAAGACTTAGACCAGCCTATACACCTGCGGGAGGGGATTCTCTGCTGTGGTGCTGTACTGCCGTAGCGCACCACGTCATCACAGCAGACGATCCATACGCATACACCTGCACTTAAACACCAAACTTATAAATAACAAACACATAAAGGAGAGACTGGACAGTTTCTTCGTCTTCGGAGAGGATCCTTTGCTGTGGTACTGTGCCTGTTGTAACTGTGGAAACCGCTCGATCTTGATCGAGCGATTCACACGATTTTGCATGGTACAAGTCCACAAAAAATGCAAAATCATGCGAACCACTCGATCAAGATTGAGTGGTTCCTACGGACACAGCAAACTCTGCTGCATTTTGGCCCACAGCAGACGATCCAGTTCCCTTCATCTCAGCCTCCTGATGTGCACTCTTACCCCAAGCTGCTGTTTTCTACTTCTTCCACGTCTCTACAGCGATTAGTGCCCCCATTCTCTTGGAAACCACCATGGCGGTTAAAAGAAATAGAAAAAGACCCCGACGATTTGAACTCTGGTGGACAAAGCAAAGGAACACTCGTTTCAAGATAAACTTCGAGAGAGAGAGAGAGAGAGAGAGAGAGAGAGAGAGAGCTGAAGTTAAGGGAAGAATCTTCCGTAACTATTATCTGTAAAGTCCTTAGGATTAAGGCTGAACTTACTGAATGTGCAAACTGTGAAATCAAGCACCGGAGAAGGAAGGAAGGTTCGCCTTGAGGCTCAGTTCAGTTATCCCATCTCCAGGAACCTGAATTAAATGAAGAACAACTGTGAAATCAATCCATTTCTACCCCCACATATCTCTTCTTACAAACAGTTCTCACGATCTTTCATTTCACCCCCAAAAGAGTTATCTATCAAGGATGTTCCCTCTCCCTTTTCCTTTTCATCCTGGCCACTAAATTCTTATCCAGACAACTTCCAAGTTCTCTCTATTTTAACTGAATTTCAGGTTATAACCCAGTAATTTTGCTTATGCTAACGAACAACACTAATCTTTTTGGCAAAGAGGATTTGGCTAAGGCGAGGTCTCTCGTCAACATTCTCCAACATTATGGATATTTGTCCGGCCAACTAATTAACCACATGCCAAACCATGGATCATGTTCAACAGGAAATTTTCTGATTCGCTTGCCAACACCATTAAATTATTACTAAACCTTCACGCTCCTCTCCGTGAAGATCTTTATCTGAGTTTCCTACAAAAGAAACAAGGAAAAGAAGTAACAAATAATCATATAGTCATTAAGAAATCAAGTGCAAAATTAAATCACGCTTACAAGCAGACAGAGCAGTGCTTCTATCTTCAGCACTAACAACATTACCTATCCACCTTATGGTGACATCTCAATTTCAAAGAAAATTTGTAAAATGTGGATGATATAGGAGATTCCAACCGAACAAAAAACATTATTATCTTACCACGTGGAAGGACATTATGGTTCCAAAGCATCTCAGATTCTCTAAGGAATTAGATTGTCCATACAAACAAATCGAGCACTTTCCTAAAATCTAGGACGAGGGAGAATCCCAGTAGGAATAAATAGTGCATCTCCAAGGAGTTGATCCTGGTCAAGGTAAGAACGAGATTTGGCCATAAGTTAAATCCCCTCCTCTCTCTCTCTCTCTCCTACCTCTTGCTATATATCAAAAGGATACATTAATGTCATAGTCAAAAAAGAAGGATGAATTCCTTAAATGCATGCAAGATAAATTATTTCACAAGTATCGGGTTGCCTACCAACCAGTGCTAAGTTTTATGTCTTTAACTGAGTAAAAACAATTTATGATGGTTTAATGTTAGAAGATTAGCATGAAAAAAGTGTCAGTGTATGGGGTTTACGTTAATCACTGAAATGTAGAGTGGATCTCAAGGTTGGAGGAATTATCTTTATCTAAGGCTATGTTTGGTAGGAGAATAAGCCCTGCAATAAGGGGCCGATTCTCCTCCCGACACGGTTCCCAGTGGTACGACTATTCCCCATTATTCCATCTTATTTCACTCTTATTCATATCTTTATCCCACCTTACCTACCTTTATTTCATCGTATTCTCCTTATTCCTATCTTCCAACCAAACAAAGAATAGACCTTTATTCTCCTTATTCCCCATCCTTATTCATGCTTATTCCCGAACCGAATATGCCCTTAGACATGAAGATCAAGATTAAATATCAAGTGATATAGGGTAATGGAATGCACATATAATGATTGGAAAAAGAAGATTTTTGCAAGCAAAGAGATCGAGTGTATTTGCACGAAATATAGGACAAACAATGCAAGAATCTAGGAAAAAGGTTAAGGTCAGATCATATCTATCGTAACGTCGAATTATGCTGGACAAAGTATATTTTGGATGGATTAGTATTATAATGTAAGTGATGCATTTTGAAATATGTAAATCAAAATGCAAATTTTAATACTACTTTGTCTTTGGTAAAGTTAGGAGCCACATGAAAATGGTATTAATTTTAAGTTCAAATTATCATTGATTGTCTTTCGAAAGGATTATAAAGAGAGTATACGAATTGTATCCACACGAAGACAATGGTGTTTAATTGAATATTAAAGTCATAAAAAAATCCATTGGATGTTTTGAGAATTTTTGGAATTTTTACCAAAATTTAAAGATTTTTGCACCAGTTTGGAAGCCAAAAATCCGATTTGGCATTTTAAAATATTTATTCAAATGAAAATAAATAATTAATTTTTTTCTAATAGTGAAATGATCTACCTATGAATTTATTTGAGAAAAATACAATAAAGATTGATGATTGAAAATTTTGATGAAGAAAATGTATTATTTAAATTAAAATGAAGATATGGAGTGAATTTTTTTGCAAAAAAATGTAAAAAATATGAAGTTTCTTAGAATTCGAAATTGGTAAACGAAAATTTTATGTTAATAATATTAATATTAATACATGCACAAAATTGTGTTTTATAAATAATATGGTACTAAATGCCAATGTAAGTGTTTTCTAGTGGTTTTCCTTTTTTTTCTTTTATTTCATTTTTGTGCATTTCAGCTCTACATATTATTTTTTCCTTTTAGTCTAAAATTAAATAAGATAAGGAACGAGTAAGCTTTTTATTTTTACATTTCTGATTCTTTTATTGATTTTAATAAATAATTTAAAGTTTTAGGGATTTTATGTTATAAGTTTGTAATCATAGTATATTTTTAACAAAATTTTTATAGTAGGTGTGCACTTTCTAGTTGGGTATTGGGAATTGTTATAGAAATTTTAAAGATGTCATGTATTAGTAGCAGTTAAATTAGACAACTAGTGTTTTGATATTTTTTATTATTAAAAACAAAAACAATAATAATTTTTAAAACTAAAATTATATGTAATCGAGGAGTATATTAGCTATATAGGAATTTTTTTATCAGGAAAATTTGTATTTTGATTTTTTACGAGTATTTATTTATATTTAGCAAATAATTTATAGAATGAAAAACTTTAAATATTTTTAAAGCTAAAGAGGGATATTAGAGGATATGAATTTATACTATTAACATAGATCTTCCTATAAACTAAATTTGTTTATACTACCTTGTAGAGATTGTTTTGAAGAAAATACAATAAAAGTAGAAAAAACTCAAAATAAAGCAAGTGTCGATAATTAAAGCTATGTGTGGATATTTAATACAAGCTCCTGACAAAAAAAATTCAAGGAATAAGGATGCAAGGAGTAAAAATATAAAAAACTCTTGAAGTTCTAGGGAAGTGCATAAACTGCCTAAAATACCTTTTCTTGCATGCTTTATTTCCATGTAAACTTGAAAACCCCATGAGGGTGTTATTGCAAAAGTCCCCAAGGTTGGACCCACAGACAATGCCTTCAACCTCAAGGCTTGGTGAAGCTTTGTCTATGCAACTTTCTCAAAATTTGATGGAAAAAACTGCATGTATTTTCAAATCAGTTCAAAAATAAAAGATTCTATACGGCATTGTTAGAACCATGGTTTTAAAAATTGTACCGGGACGGTCGCTCGGATCGGTTTAGATCGAGAACCGGCCTTGACTCGATTGGTTCGACCGGTTTTATGTAATTAACTTTTAAAAAAAGAAAATAAAAAATCAGGTTCGACCTGTGTTCGGACCGGGTTGACCCGGATTGATTAAGTTTTGATGGTTTGGTAAATTTTCAAAAAATAAAAGTTTAAATAATGAGATAATAGGATTTTTATCACTTGTACCCTTCTTAACCTCTGCTATATCAATTATGCCCCTCTTTTTTTGTAATATAAGTTGTGCCACTACTTTCTTATAGTAATTTTCTAGAAGCAACTATAAATAAATGGTTACAATATTGTATTCATATATAAGCTGGAAAATGCGACTAACTTTTGTAGAGTTTTATTCGAAATTAACAATCATGTTATTCTATTGAATGATTTGACATTGCAAACAATTATTTCATTGATATGTAAATACATACTTACATATATGTATCCGGTTTTATCGGTTCAAAAAACCAGTTCGATCGGTCGGACCAGTAAATTAAGCCCGATCCGTTTTTTCCGAGTCGATGAGAATGATGACGTCATGCTGACATCATCACCGGGCCAACCAGACCGACGATCCGACCCGATTGGACCAAATCGAAGACTAGCCGGTTCAACGTCCGGTTCAATTTTTAAAACCTTGGTTGGAACAACAAGCTCACTAGCGACACTTCAACAAACTCGACCTTAACAAGTCACACAAAGGAGATAGATCCTTACTAAGTGAAGTGTAATGGATACAAGGACATGCTCGATTCAAAATCCTTCACTTTGTACTTTATCTCCCTTGAAACCTTCAACATCAATAACCCCATACATCATTTCCTTGACCATCTTTATTAACAAGGGGAAGATTTGAAAGTCAAAGAGATTCATGGATTATTAATAGACGAGGCTAAGGACATAACAACATCCCGCCTATGTGGCAAGGCTGTCAAAAGAATGAGCAAGATGTGCGGGCTTAGATATGATCAGGGATGTACATTAACTAGAAACTCCAATTCTTTTGAGCTTGATCGTGATTTGTAGATAATTGGATGTACATTTATTCAAAATTTAACGTGTTAATAGGAGACTATATGCGATGGATATTTGACTTTACGACCTTTTGGTCTCAAATTAGAGTTTCGTTTTATTTGACATAGATACAAGTTGTCATTTTTTGTATTTTTCATTGGTTAATTAATGATATTTACACAATGAAGTTGATCTTATTTAATTTGAAGAGGATAACTTATTAAAAATATGACAAATTAGGCTAATATAACGGTGAGTATGTACAAGTGGATTCAATTCCTTATTAATGATAATATGAATGATTAAATACACATCTTATTTACATATACATGAATGATAATAATAGACTATAAGTTCTAAACACACTTAATTACTTGATAATATAGCTCTATTTTCAGCTAATTAGAGATACAAATCACATATTAATCAAGTCGTTAAGTGAATTAGAGAAAGGATTAAATTATCATTTTAAAAAATATAGACTAATGCATGGTCAGTGGTCCGCTGCATTTAATATATGCCATGGATATAAATATTTTCCCATGGTCAAACGATTGCGTCATTAAATAAAAAATGTAGATAGTGACCAAGTACATAATATTTTTGGTCGTTACGGGAGCAACAGATAGGAGACAGAGCTCTATTAAAAATCTCAATCTCAATTACTATTAGACGAGATGTTATATGTTTATATTAGAATAAACATGAGATCCTTAATTTTTTTATCCGAATTTAGACTTCGAATATATAACAATGCAGCGAACATCTTTATCTACCCATTTTAAAAGGTCGTTATAATTGTACTCTTTGCACAATATTTTCCCTCTGGAGTGAAAACATTTTGACAACATGGAATTAAATATTAAGATCCCGTTCGGCAAAGGGGTTAACTCCTCCTTTGAGAGGTTTCTCTCAAAACTCATACTTTCTCTTTCATGTGGGACTTATCCTTCTTCTCTTTTTTAATACATTAAATAAATTATTTTCTTTCATCCATTCCATCAAAAAATAATAATATGTTATACCATCACATCATCTAAAAATTATAAACTACTAAAACATTACTCACTTTTCCAAACTTCAATACAATCGTATCACAATAATCACTTACTTTTCTGAACTTTAATGAAATCACATCACAACAAATCCTCTCAACACAAAACCCTTTATCTAAGAACAAAAATAGGTTATCCTCCATCGGGTTACCCCGAGATAACCCACCAACCAAACACACCCAAGTCTTTGTCAATGTAGTCAGTTATAAACTTATAACCAAATACAATGCGTTGTCATGGATAAATTTCCTTTGCTTATCGAGGACGCTGTCTAAGTAACTCAAAATGCTATTAGGCCTTACAATATCGAGCCTCTCGATCTGAGCTCACCTTGGATCAAGTTCGAGCATGATCGCGATTTTTGAGCCAGAGCTTTTATTTAAGTTGGTTAACAAGACAACTCAAGCTTGATCGTGATTCTCTCAACTAAACGATAATAATTAATTAAGATCGATTGCTTGGATCAATGCTCAGCAAGTAGTTGTCAAGAGTGGAGTTTACCAAGTCTTTAATTAATGCCACATAACTCGTTGTGTTCACGTGATTTTAATCTTAATTTATGAAACCCTCTGCCTTCACTTCGCTCGAGGGCCAATAATGGGACGACGATCCGTACTTTTGGCGATGCGCCGTAAATATCATAAAGAATTCGTTGTTGAAGAAGACAAGCGCAGATCCTCTCCAGTATTGCAGAGGCCGATTGTAAAAATAGAGTGTTTCGAGTTGTTTGATCAAGATCGAATGGTTACACGGTAAAAGTTCAAAAACACTCAGATTTCGCATGAACGGCTCGATCTTGATCGACCGGTTCAGGATACCCCATTTTTACCGCCGGCCTCTGCAGTACTGCAGAGGATCCGTCCTCAAAGGAGACACCCCATTTCAGTGACAATTGTCATATATAATCTTTAATATTTGGTCCAAATTCGATGTGATTTTGACTTAACGTGAATTGTTGCTAAAAGTAAAACATGATTAACTTTATTCCATCACTTTCAAATACTGCACACAATAGTACTACTATGGTTGATATACAATACTCGTAGGATCAACTAAACATTAACAAAGGATATCCACGTGTCACTCAAGAACAATATCGTATAGACTGTCAGCATACGCTATACGAAAATGTATAAACATGCTCCTTAAAAAGATAATTTGAGTATTGCACATGCTGAAACTTCCACGTCAATACAGAGGATTGTTGATATACACAATATATTTACAGGGTAACCAATATAAATAACCCTGCATATAGACATACAATAAAGGCTATTTTTAGGACATTATTTATAATAAGAAGCTCCACATACAAGGACATATATGGGAAATTAATATATGTGGTCTCATGTTGAAGACAAAAATATATAAAATTAACTCTATTGTTTTCATCCATGAAAAAATTCATTATAAATGCACAGATAATAAGGACTAAATATAATATCATCAAATATAAAATACATAATTGCATAGGATAGACAATTATGGCATATAGAAAAATATATATAATACAGAGGAGATTTTATATAATATCTATACTATATACTAAAACGGGGTTCTTCTCTCCCACTCCCTTACAACTGCCACGTTACACTGTCTATGAAGACCACATCCTCCCTTTGCCCATCCTCTCTATTTTCCAGCGACATCCCACATGGCTGCTCATTCCCTCCCTTCCTCTCCCGATCTATGCACATGGCTACCATGCCTTGCAAGAGGCAAGCGATAAAAACCTTAATAACTAGCGACCGCTTCTTTCACCGCTTTCTCCTCTATAATCTTTTCCACAAACATTCTCGCTGATCTCAACTTCGATCTCTTTCTGTAGTCGCTTGACCGTCAAGTCAATGTCGATGCTGGTAAGTTGAGTTGTTGTTTCCTTTACCTTTGCAAAAAAACTATAATATCTTATGAGCACTTCTTTCATCTCTTTCCCCTCGATTATTGTCTCCGCTATAATTCTTGCAGATTCATCTTCGTTCTCATTTTGCAATCACTTGATCGCCAATGACGCCTTCTTCATGTTCATTCTCTGGTAGATGAGACACCGAGTCGTTGCCGATGCTGGTAAATTGAGTTATTTTTTCTCTTAGATTTGAAAAACCTCTAATCTCTTGCAGTTGTTTCTATCGTCACTTTCCCCTCTTTATCGTCTTGATCATTGTCGTCACCGTTCGTTGTCGATGTTGTAATGCCTGTACGAGATTATTGGATTTTTTTTCATGATTTTTTAATTTATCTACTAGATGTATGCTTCAGTTAATTTTTGTTATGTGCTTGGACACATGGAGAGATGTACAAATCAGGTCTGGCCTATCAACTCGTTTGATTAGTTCGATGTAATGTCATTTCGAATTGTACTCATCAAAGTATCGACTTTTTTTAAAAATAAAATGCAGATATGAGTGGAACTCAATGAAAAATTGGTAGTTGTTTTAGTTCAGAAACTGAAATCCATATATGAAATCCCGAACTCTTGAACTCAATGAATTTTTTTACAGAGATTAGTGTATTTTTCATGATTTTTAATTTGTTGAATACACAATTTTTTTGTTATATGCTTAGGTATACGAAGAGATGTACGAATCATGTCATCCGGGAGGTGCTATTGTGGTTTCTAGTACGTTTGCAAGTAAAATGCACCTATAATAAATATGAAACTGAAGTGATGCACAGTTTAGACAGGGGATCATGTTTTGTCAAGTGAAGCTTCTTTGAAAGTTTCCATTGAATGTGTTATGATTTGGAGGACATAGTTGATCAAACTTCAATAAAGTTATTGAGTATATGAGCAATGTAAATTTCACGAAATCAAAGCGGTAATTATGCAATGTATCATCAATTGTCAACTTCTTTTTTACTTATTAAGATCATGGGCAGGTAGTTAACACATCCAGGTATGTAATGGATTTTCAGTTTCAAAGTATGTCGTTTCCCTTCCCCCACTATATTTTCTACCATGTTGTAGTTTGCCCAAGTAATTAGATCTGAGTTTCTTTTTTATTGGTTCAATTAAAGCCATTTTAGTTCCCTCTTTGTTACTCACGTCTATTTGTCTTTTTACTTCTTTCAGGACTCAAATGTTCTGGTTTTTTCTCGAATGGAATCGAATAGGAAAAAAAATTATGGAGGCAGATTATGGCATGCAATTGGACTCCAATTCTCAAGTAGTAAGGTGGTACAACTCGAGCTGAATACATCTATTCTTCTGGCAATAATAATTATTGTTGGAAACAATCATCACACCATTGAGATGATTATTGTTTGTTGTTGCCAAATTAGAAGTGTCCGTTTATTTATAAATTAAATATTCTAGATATTTCATCTAATATTCTATTAAATCGATCATGTGTATATAGGGTCTATGGGCACGCATATTCCCATTCCATCATTGCTTCATATTATGAAGTATGCTACTTTTTTCTGTTTATATATATGGGTTTATTGTACTATCTGTTTTGGGATATTTGTTTTTTTGAATGTAACTTCTTCCTTAAAATTGCTTCTAATAACGATGTTCCATTTACTTTACGATACAATCGATGTTTGATGCTCTTTATTAATATTGATGTTTTTCTATTTCATTAACAATTACAACAAATAGAACTTTCTTTCAGTTTGGTCAGATTATTTATGAGATCATTGATCATCAATAACATACGTACATATACATGTCTTTTATATGTTGGTTTATCAATTAGGATAAGCAATGATGATATCCTTCAATAAAAATTTTACAAATGTGTGTTTATTCTTTAACATAGAGTAGGGAGAGTAGTGAGGTAAATTATTTCTTTTCAATATATCTTACACTTTTTCAAAATTAAATAAACAACAATCATATCTTAAACTTTCTTTTAAAGACCTGATGGAATTTATTTTGTGTTCTTCTGATATAGTGCTGAGTTATTTTGAAGTTACAATTCGTTAATTTTTATGTGTTAATTCATCTGATGTTTTCCTATAATATATGATTTATTCCTTTGTAATTTTATTATCCATATTTTTTTGGATGACCACATACATATTATTTGCTTCTGTTTTCATATTATTATTTACTAATTCAATGTACTTATATAATCTAACTGCAACGAATAGTGGGTAGAATTTTTTATATTTAATTATGTTGTATGGTACATACGAGTGTTCATAAAAATATGACAAAACGTTGGTTAAAAAATATAGTTACTTTCTAATTATTTCATAAAGAAGAATTATTGATTCCTCCATGTACTTTTTACCCAATAGTTTGATTAACATCTAAGATTATTACACAAAAGTTATATGTATTTTGTTATTCATTTTACAAAAGCCGTTTACTTTTGATTGTTTAGATTAAGTTCTTCCAGTACTAGCAGGTGATTTCTTTCTTCATCTTAAATTCTTTGCGTACAAAGCATAGCTTCTTTGTTCATTATATTTTACTTCATTTTTTATTTTCCTTATGGATGAATTTGAGGTTTGATCTAGGATGCATATATTCCTTAATGATTGCACTCTAATGTTGATAAACCAAGCAACTTTTTTATTTGACATTCTTATCCAATGTTTGGCATATATCCACTAACGATTGCAGTCTAATTAATTCTCTCTTTGTCTAATTTTTCTCACATGCATAACTACCGAATTATTTTTTTTATGTATGTAATTATTTCAATGGTCGTTAGACTTATATTATTTTGAATACTTTTTCGCAGATTTGATAACAATTTTAAACTTTTTACTTGAAGATTTATTTTAGGTAATCCTTTCTTAGAAAAATAAATAAGTTTTCTAATGTTCCATGTATGATATAATACCAGTTGTTCATGTGATATTTGTTATTAGCGGTTAGCATTAGTGATTGTTCTATATGAAATGATGCATCTTAATATTACTTCTTTGTTCCAAAAAATATTATATTAACTTATTTATTCCATTAAAGAAAGATGTACTGTAATATCTCTATTAGGTTTTATAATTTCAAAAAAAATTAAAAAATTACTCCAACCCCGCCGTTACACTAGTATATGTTGCATTAGTAGGATAGTCTATTTTAAAATTCCATATGGTTGTGCAAAAATGTGAACACGTGTAATTCTGTTTGATTTATTTAATTATTGACGCATCTATAAAGTTAGAGTGCATTAAAATATAAAAAATGAGGGTAAATTCCGAATAAAAAGGGGTTCATTCAACTATACATCGATTCTCAAATAAGATCCTCATTTTTTTTCAAAATTTACAAAGAAAGGTATGGATTCTCAACTTTATGTTTTAACGACATAATTAGGGATGCAAACGGATGGATACGGATACAGATATAGGTATTACCGTATCCTTATCCATTTTTGAATATGAATACAGACACAGATACGAATATTGACGGATATTAAAACTATCTTACCATATTCTTAAAAAACAGATACAAATGTAAAATGGATACTGATCGCATATGACTACTGTTAGAAATACTTTATAGAATCAACATAAATATATACGAATTCGATGGAAAACATATGACATAAATTTACTAAATGTGTTTGTATCATCAAAATTATACAAATATGTTAAAAGAAGGTATATAATTATGTTATACAAGGTTAAAAATAAATCTATAACTATATGTTTTTTTTTCGAAAACAGTTATACGGATACGGATACGGATGTTTACGGATATCAAAATGATATCCATATCCGTATCCATTTTAAAAAGATACGGATACGGATGTCAAAATCTATATAAAATGGATATGGTGACGGATCAGATACGGATATATCCGTAACTGTTTGCATCCCTACCCCCTAGTCATAATAAAAAGGTTGCAGAAGCTTACTTATGCATGCACTTGAGACGAAAAGTAAGATCAGACCTCTTTTTCGTCACATTTGAAAAACGAAGCTCTTAATTGAGAATTGTTATATAGTTGAGATTCTTTTTTTTTTTAATTTATCCAAAATTACATTATTTTGATTTTTGTATTTTACATCATAGATGGAAAGTACAAATTGTTTAGATTATTGAAGCACTTCAAATATAGAAACTCGGACAGAGGAGAGAGAAAGAGAGGAAACAAGCAATTGGAGATATTCATCAATCTAATAAATAAAATCGTATTCTATCAGTTGACCATTGTCTATGTTCCATCAATTTATCATAGACTTACCTTAGAACATATTGTCATTCCCATTCTTAGCCCAATTTGTAATGGGTCTGGCTTGGGCCGATCTTATCTCAAACGATGAGCCCACCAACTCGACCCAAGTAAGGGTTTAATGGACAAACTCGTACAGCAGCCTATAATCTCAGATAATAATAATAATTCTAATTTAAAATACTCTAATAAAAAATCGTAAAATCAATTTTCACCGCATGACGACTATTATTTATCGTATCTCTGACCGTCCAGGAAGCTACAACTCAGCAATATGTCAGGATCGTTAGGCATCGATCGACCTCATGATATCATAATAGAGCAGTAATTGACCAACTTAAAAAAAACTTTTCTATAATAATAAGGACAAAAGTTCATGAATTTCATAATTAAGACAGAGTGATAATAAAACTAAGCAACATCATTATTCGGGATTCCTTATTAGTGAACATAAAAATATCATTCCAAAACTAATTCGTAAGTACTCTCGACCGATCCGACTTCTTGGAGACTAACTATGAATCTTGAACCATTAATATATCAATCACAATGTTCTCCTCAAAAAATATACCAATACATTTTATGAGCCTAACAATAAATATGTGTTGAGTCGGAGTCAAGCTGGCTAACACGAAAAATCAAGTCTCCATTAAGCTATTTGTAACTATTTCGTTCGTAACATAATTGCTCAAGATTTTCCTTGTTCCTCAAATTAGAATAATATTCACAAACATACTTTGCATATGCTAATAAATCAAGAACAAAGTACGCGGATTTTCATATTTATTCTCATTTAGATTTATCATGTGACATCATACAACAACAACGACAACAAAGCCATTTCCCACAATTAAGTAAAGTCAGCTGCATGGATTTTTTGCCTTCATTCAGATCTGTTTTGGGTCATTCTTGGGTTTAAATCCAAAGAACTAAGATCCCTTCGGATAGTCTCATTCCAACACTTCTTGGCCCTTCCTCACCCTCTCTTAACCGACTCAACACCCAAATCTTGCATCTTCTAACCACCGACCTCCTTTGCAAATAGATAAATCACTTTAAGCAATTTTCTCTCATCTTATCCTCTATCGGAGCCACACCAACTTTCCTTCTAGTTGCATCATTCTGACGATCGTTAAAAGTGAGGTGTCTAACGTCTGATCTTGGAGGGCTTGTGATACCCGACAATCGCTGTATCGATGCCTCTCTCTGCTCTCAACACTCAACTCAAGTATGTCAATCAACAATCAATCCACGGAAAAAATAAGCAATGAATCTAAGTGAGATGAAATTTATTATACCCCTATAAATTAGTGTATATAGAAAGCAAGTGTAGGGGTCGAACCACATAATATAACGAGGATATGTACAAAAATTGACAATCAAAACAAACTGTCAATAAATATTTTTCTCTGTTTTTATAGGTTTTTCTAATTTTTGTAGGATTTTAATTTTTTTTATTTTTTTATGTTTTTAAATTTTATAAATTTTGATTTCTTTTAAGATTTTTTGATTTTTAGTTACTTTTTCGTTTTTAGTATATATATATATAGATACCTATAGTAATATTTAGAATATAACCATTATATATGGTATATATATAAGGGAGCTGGGAGCCTACACCCAGGGGTGCAGGTAACTACCTACACCCGGGCTTTTTTCTTCATGATTTTTGAGTTTTTTTGAAGGAAACCTTAGGGGGATTTTCTTAATATATCCAGGGGAATATGTGCTTCAAGTATCAAGCAAAACAAACATTCCTAACACGTTCATTTAGAAGGGGTCAATTTCAGCAATTCTGAGATCATTAAATTTGGATAGTCTTGATGAAGATGATAGGAGTCTCGAATTAAGTTGAATTTTGAATGACACCATGGTGATATATAGTGATCTAATTCCCCCAAGGTTTCATTTCAAAAAATCAAAAAAAACTATGAAAAATTGAGCCGGGTGTAGGTAGTTATCTACACCCCTAGGTGTAGGCTCCTTTTTCCCTATATAATAATTATATAAAAAATTTGGAAAATACAAGTAAGTAAAATTCTTTTTATTTTTAAGGGTTTTAAAATATATTTAAAGTATTTATAAATAATAATTCTAATACTAAGTATTAATAGGTAATATATAATCTATATATAATATATAAGGTTATATATAAAAAAATAAAGGTATCTGTACTAAAAAAATTCAAAATAAAATGTTTTTTTATATTTTTCAGGTTTTGCTTTATTTTTTAGGTGATTTTTGAATATTTTTTGAGAATTTTTATGTACTTTATAAATAAGAAAAAAAACTCAAAATAGATAAAACAACAAGTCATGGACTTTGAAACATGCTTAATAAATATCTATTTAATTAGATCGAGCCCAATTTCAATTTTCTTGAATACAAGAAATTCTAAAGAAAATTAAAAAACTTAAAACAAATTTTTATAATTTTTCTATTAATTTTTATAATTTTTATACATTCTTCTATTTTTTCCATTTTTAGAGTTTTGATAATATTTTGTAAAAATAAAATATTAAAAAATAAAATATGCATAAATAAACACATGATTTTTTTTGAATTTTTATAAACTTTTTTTATAATTTTTATGGATGTTTAAATGCAAGACATGATAAAATACAATTTTTTGTACTTGTATTAATAGGAAAATAACTTTAGTTACCTTAATAAAAATATATGTGATATTATGATTTCAGGCACTTAAGATAGTTTCCTTTAATTTTTAGATGTAAAATGCTATTTTTAATAATTAATATACAACTACAAAATTAAATCTATAACATATGGACCTAAAAGTAATTTCTTTAATGTTTTCGAGCATTTAAAACATACTAAACAAGTCTATGTACTACATAAAATTTTTCCATAATTTTAAAACGTTATCCGCACTAGTAAGGGTATAAATGCAAATATCTAGAACTTACCAGAAAATATTACACTAATATTCAAATTTATGGACTAAACAATAACACAAACCAGGAGGGCCGGAGGAGTGTCCACGCAAAATACCTTTGAAGTTGACATGCTTCATGATTGGGAGCGGATTGTCTGCTGCACAACAGACTTTGCTGCAGTGTCCGAGCCGCTCGATCAATATCGAGCGGTTCGCATGAATTCACACCTTTTTGTGGGCTCGACCGTGCGAATTCATGCGAACCGCTCGATCTTGATCGAGCGGCTCAGGACACTACAGCAGAGTCTCTGGCCAGCAGACGATCTATGCTCTTCATGATTTGGTAGGTACATACTTGGAAGGAGAAACTCATCGAAGCGAAACTGCGGCAAAGAAGTTTGTTGGAGTTGTATTTGATATGCCCTCGAAACATCTTACTGAAGGAGGCAAGCTCACAAGACTGTTGAGTAATGTATATTCCAACCCCAACTTGGGGGTTTTGCAACTGCAGCCATTTACCCCTTTGGGAGGGGCATACTTGATATTTCTCCATCATGTTGGCCCCCAATCGGCCCCCATCCTTTTCCCCATTCCAGGGAATCACGAAGGCACTATTCAGCCATTGCTTTCCAGCCGATTTCAGCCCTACTCGTCCTCCCCATTCTAGTGGCTAGCAGCAGGGGTTTTTCGGAACCCATCTTCTCCGTCTTCCTCCACGCGAGCGGGAGAGAGCGAGAGAGAGGCCGTGCTCGAGGGCAGCGCAGCTCGAGCTTTGGCACCGCGGCTAGGGCTTGGAGTTGGACGTGGGAGCACCGTTTGGGCGAGTTCGAGAGGGAGCAGCGGGAGGTCGTTGGGAACGACCTCAAGAAGCCAAGTTTGGGTCTTCATCCGGGAGCCCACAAGGGGAGTTACTTTATACTCCTTGTTTTGAGCACAATATTGTTATAGTTAGATACCTAGGGATAGTTTGATACTTGTTGGACAACTATCCATTGTGTGTGGCTTGTACCTCGATTTTGTGGGCAACAACATCGGGAAGAACATTAACTCATTTGACCGTAGTGATTGGTTGCCGGTCTTACTCCGTGGTTTTTCCCTTGCTCACATTGAGCAAGGGTTTCCACGTAAAAATCCTTGTCTCGTGTGGTTACTTGCTTGCTTGTGATTGTGCTTGTCATTGTTGCCATTTGAGTTCCCGTGTGGGGAACATATATATCTTGTGTGTGCCATCTTTGCTGCAGGACAGTTTCAGGGGATATTATCCTGGTTGATTGATTGTTCCACCTCCATATATCTCCAACAGTGGTATCAGAGCACAGGTTGTGCAAAATGGGCAAAGATGATGAGGGCACAATGATCAAGCTCACAAGCAGCAACTGGCAGATTTGGAAGGCGAAGATGGAAGACATCTAATATTGCAAGGACCTCCACGATCCCGTGGAGGGAGAGAGCGCCAAGCCAGAGAATATGTCCGCGGGCGAGTGGACGAAATTGACCGAAAGGCCATTGGTACCATTCGGAAGTGGCTTGACATGTCAATTTTTCATCATGTTGCCAAGGAGACGAATGCGAAGGAGTTGTGCGACAAACTGTTCGAACTCTATGACAAGAAGACCGCAACCAACAAGGCTTTCTTGATTAGAAAGCTTGTGAATTTAAAGTACAAAGACAAAACCAAAGTGACTGAGCACTTGAATGATTTCCAAAGCATCATCAACCAGTTGACCTCCATGGGTTTGGTACTTGATGACGAGTTGCAGGCACTTCTCTTGTTGGGTTCACTGCCAGACAGTTGGGAGACTCTAGTAGTCACCGTGAGCAACTCTGTGAAGGACAGCAAGCTGACCATGGCTATGGTCAAGGGTAGTCTCCTCAATGAGGAGATTAGATGTCGCTCTTCGGGAGAGGCATCCTCCTCTTCACATGTATATGCAGTTGAGAAGAGAGGAAGATCTAGCAGCAGAGGAGCGTCACAGGAGAGGCAGAAATCCAGAGACAAGTCCAAGGGCAGAGGAAAGTGTCACCATTGCCAGAAACCCGGTCACTGGAAGAGAGATTGCAGGGTTTGGAAGAGAGATCAAGCTGAAGCCAAGAAAGATCAGAAAGGGAAGATGTGAATGTAGCTGCATTTGTGGCCGATGAAAGTGCAGATGAGGTGATTCTCACCATCCAAGTTCAGTGCTTGCATGCAGGGAGTGATTTGGAGTGGGTCGTTGATACGGCTGCCTCCTATCACGTGACTCCACATAGGGAGTTCTTCACCACCTACACCAGGGGTGATTATGGGAGAGTCTTGATGGGTAACGAGAGTTACTCTAATATCATTGGCATGGGCACCATCTCGATCCAGACGGATGTTGGGTGCTCAATGACACTCCAGAATGTGAGGCATGTTCCTGATGTGCGGCTTAACCTTATATCTGGTTCACAACTAGATAGTGAAGGCTACCATCTGAAGTTCGGCGACAACAGATGCAAGATTAGCAAGGGTTCCCTCATCATGGCCAGAGGCAGCTTGTGTCACACACTCTATATGACTAGAGTGAAGGTCATGGACGGCTGTTTGCATGCTAGTGAGGCAGACAATTCAGATTTGTGGCACCGTCGGCTTGGCCACATGAGCCAGAAAGGCTTGCAGCTTCTTAGCAAGAGAGAGTTGATCCCCTACCACAATGACATCACTTTGTCTCCTTGTGATGCATGTGAGGTTGGGAAGAGCAGGAGTGCACCTTACAGGGCCAGATCCAAGGTGAAGGGAGACCTTCTACAGTTGGTTCACTCGGATGTTTGTGGTCCTATGGACACAACCTCTTTGGGAGGCAATAGGTATTTTGTCACCTTCATTGATGATGCATCTAGGAAGGTATGGGTGTATGTTCTGAGATCGAAGGATCAAGTGTTTGATTGCTTCAAGAAGTTCCATGCCATGGTTGAACGTGAGACAGGAAAATTGTTGAAGTGTCTACGCACAGACAATGGGGGAGAGTACACCTCCCATAGCTTTCAGGGCTATTATGCAGAGCACGGCATCAGGCATGAGAGGACAGAGCCAGGCATACCCCAGCACAATGGTCTAGCTGAGAGGATGAACAAGACCATTGTTGAGAGAGTTCGCTGCATGCTGAAGACAGCGAAGTTGCCCAAGACCTTTTGGGCTGAGGCGGTTCGCACCGCATGTTATTTGGTAAATCGATCTCCATCGGTTCCTTTGGGCTTTCAGATTCCAGAGCGTGTTTGGACTGGGAAAGACCCCTCATATGCTCATTTGAGGGTGTTTGGATGCAAGGCCTATGCATTGGTACCCAAGGAGTAGCGGAAGAAGTTGGATGATAAGGCGGTGCCTTGTATTTTTCTTGGTTATGGAGATCAGGAGTTTGGATACCGTCTTTGGGATCCAAGGAAGAAGACAGTCACCAGGCACAGGGATGTGATTTTCTATGAGAATCAAACGTTGGCTGAGGACACCACTGAGAGTGGTGATGGAGATGAGATCTCCATGGATGATGGCAGTGATGAGGACACATAGCCCTCTCCAGTACAGGGTACAGGTGGAGAGGATGGGCATCTAGAGCAGCACGAGCCAGAAGCAGACCCCGTTGATGCAGCTCCAGGGGACCTAGGGCAGGGGGAGCAGCCTCATCTAGTTGCAGACACAACAGAGCCTCAGGTCAGGCGATCTGAGAGGACACGCCAGCCATCATCCCGTTACCCCACTTCTAGGTATGTGATGCTCACAGATGCAGGTGAGCCATACTCCTTTGAGGAGGCACAAATGCATAAGGACGAGGGTCATTGGTAGAATGCAATGAATGAGGAGATGCTATCTCTCAAGAAAAACCACACGTATGACCTTGTTGAGCTTCCTAAAGGGAAGAGAGACTTGAAGAACAAGTGGGTGTACAAGCTGAAGTCAGATGACAGTGGCAAGCAAGTGAAGTACAAGGCCAGATTGGTGGTGAAAGGATTCAGTCAGAAGGAAGGAGTGGACTATGATGAGATCTTCTCCCCAGTGGTGAAGATGAATTCAGTGAGAATGGTGCTAGGACTTGTTGCTAGCATGGAACTTGAGATGGAGCAGATGGATGTGAAGACGATATTTCTTCACGATGATTTGAAGGAAGAGATCTACATGGAGCAGCCACAGGGTTTTCAAGAGAAAGGGAAAGAGCACATGGTTTGCAGGTTGATGAAGAGTCTCTACGTCTTGAAGCAAGCCCCGAGACAGTGGTACTTGAAGTTTGATGCTTTCATAGGAAAGCAAGGCTTCAAGAGGACAACAGCCGACCCATGTGTATATGTTCGTCGTCTTCCCAATGACAGGTTCGTCATTCTTTTGATATATGTGGATGACATGTTGATTGTAGGTCATGATTCCAACCTCACTGCAAAGCTTAAGAAAGAACTCTCCAAAGAGTTTGAGATGAAAGATTTGGGCAAGGTAAGTCACATCCTAGGTATGCAGATTACAAGGGACAGGAAGAAGCGCATGTTGTGGTTGTCACAAGAGAGCTATGTTGAACGCGTGTTGGAACGGTTCAACATGAAGAATGCCAAGCCTGTCAGTACGCCCTTAGCCTCTCATTTCAAGCTAACCAAAGAGTCATGTCCTTCTACTTCTGAGGAGAAAGCAGAGATGGCCAAGATCCCATACCAGTCAGCAGTTGGGAGCCTCATGTATGCAATGGTTTGCACTAGACCCGACATAGCCCATGCAGTGGGCGTGGTAAGCAGATTCATGTCCAATCCGGGGAAGGACCATTGGGAGGCAGTGAAGTGGATCTTGAGATACTTGAGAGGGACCTCAAGTATGTGTCTTGCTTTTGGGAGGTCAGATCCCGAACTTTGTGGTTACATTGATGCACATATGGCAGGTGACACGGACCATAGAAAGTCCACCTCAGGCTACATTTTCACTTTTGCAGGGGGAACCATATCATGGCAATCCAAACTACAGAAATGTATTGCTCTCTACTACCGAGGCAGAATACATTGCAGCAGCAGAGGCTGGGAAAGAAGTGTTGTGGCTACAACACTTCCTTGGTGAGTTTGGATTGGGTGACAGTGAGCCGGTTGTGTTTTGTGATAGCCAGAGCGCTATAGACCTGAGCAAGAGTACCATGCACCATGCTCGCACAAAATACATTGATGTGAGATACCATTGGCTGAGGGATGCAATTGAACAGAAGCATCTCATGTTGAAGAAGATTCACACCGATGAGAACCCCTCAGACATGTTGACCAAGGCAGTCATTCATGACAAGCTTCAGCTCTGTAGAGAGCTGAGCAATGTCACCTCTTGTTGATCTCCATCACAGGACAACACCTCCCCGTTGGGGCTGGAGGGGGAGGTTGTTGAGTAATGTATATTCCAGCCCCAACTTGGGGGTTTTGCAGCTGCAGCCATTTACCCCTTTGGGAGGGGCATACTTGATATTTCTCCATCAAGTTGGTCCCCAATCTGTCCCCATCCTTTTCCCCATTCCAGGGAATCACGAAGACACTATTCGGCCATTGCTTTCCAGCCGATTTCAGCCCTACTCGTCCTCCCCATTCCAGCGGCCAGCAGCAGGGGTTTTTCGGAACCCATCCTCTCCGTCTTCCTCCACGCGAGCGGGAGAGCGCGAGAGAGAGGCCGTGCTCGAGGGCAGCGCAGCTCGAGCTTTCGCACCGCGGCTAGGGCTTGGAGTTGGGCGTGGGAGCACCGTTTGGGCGAGTTTGAGAGGGAGCAGCGGGAGGTCGTTGGGAACGACCTCAAGAAGCCAAGTTTGGGTCTCCATCCGGGAGCCCACAAGGGGAGTTACTTTGTCCTCCTTGTTTTGAGCACAATATTGGTATAGTTAGATACCTAGAGATAGTTTGATACTTGTTGGACAACTATCCATTGTGTATGGCTTGTACCTCGGTTTTGTGGGCAACAAAATCGGGAAGAACATTAACTCATTTGACCGTAGTGATTGGTTGCCGGTCTTACCCCGTGGTTTTTCCCTTGCTCACATTAAGTAAGGGTTTCTACGTAAAAATCCTTGTCTCGTGTGGTTGCTTGCTTGCTTGTTATTGTGCTTGTCATTGTTGCAATTTGAGTTCCCGTGTGGGGAACATATATATCTTGTGTGTGCCATCTTTGCTGCAGGACAGTTTCAGGGGATATTATCCGGGTTGATTGATTGTTCCACCTCCATATATCCCCAACAAAGACCCCATAGCAGTCGAACCAGATCACGAGCAAGCAGCAACTGCAACCACATGTTCAAAACACATGCTCACCCAACTGTAGATCGGACCCCACGCCATTAACTTCTTCCACAAGGGTCCCCTCCCACACCCACATCACAGAACATGTGCATGCTGTTGCCGTTGCCACACCACTTTTTATTTTAATACAATAAAGAGAAACAAAAATACAAGTACATGAATATCGTCAGCTTCTATGTTGGTATACATATAATCCCCTCTTCTTTATTTATTGAAAGAACACCAATAATTACAAAAAGTTGTCGGACAGACTAAACAAAGCCAAGTTCTTACAATGAATGTGGTAAAGATATCTTTCAGAAATTCCTATC
The DNA here is from genome assembly GCA_037367405.1 of Ottelia alismoides. NCBI lineage: Eukaryota > Viridiplantae > Streptophyta > Magnoliopsida > Alismatales > Hydrocharitaceae > Ottelia > Ottelia alismoides. The sequence goes on from JAZKJV010007293.1 coordinate 317,054, forward strand.
ATTTCACCCCCCGGGCCAGTCATTACAAATCAAATCCTGTTATTTCCACCGGACTAACTAACATGTACAAAAGGACACATCCTGTAAATATCATAAGTAGAAAAAAAATGAAAAAATCGACAAGGGAATGAAAGGAGTTCCCTTGTCATAAGAATCATGGTCGTGATGTGTGTCATAATACTACAAGAATCCCATAATTATACCACGGCCTTCCTAATCTACACCGGCGACCGTCATCATCTCCTTGGATCGAGTTAGAGATGAAGCGCGCATTGCTCGGCTTTCAGCTGCGACTGCGTTGGCTTCACCTGGAGCTTAGCCTGGTGCTGCGACCAGTACGCGTGAGCTGCGAGGACCCTGTCCAGGAGCTCCTGAGGGACGGGCTCGCCCCTCCTCTGCTGGGGTGATATCCTTGCCGTGTGAACCAAAGTCTTCCATTTGTCCTGCACCACATCGAGATAAACATGGAGAATTAATACCCACCTCTTAAAATAAGCACACTTTGCTCCACTGTCCAGATCATTTCGGGCATCTTATCCGAACTGGGTTCAATCATATGGGCAAGTGGGGGCAACGCCAAGAACATTCACGGATTTGGAAGTGGCGGTGGCCTATCCAAGGAGATTACACAGGACGACAGGTCAGTGGTTGGCTCCTGTTATTCTGGATAAGGATGTATGGGGTGACGTTTATTGACCAAGCGGCTAAAGATGAAGAGGAGGATGACCAAGAAACCATGTTCCGGAGATTCCATTTCCATCCCAGAAAGTCCCAGTGATCTGATTCCGTGTGCCCACCTCGTAAATCTATGTACATAAATCCAGCACTTTCTTTTTGAATGGTTCCGGGTGACGGACAAAAGAAGATTTCTTGGATTGAACATGGAAGATCCGTGGAGGATTCCCAAAACGAGGTTTAAGAGTATACGCAGACATCACATCACATCCTAATGATAATCTAATCTAATGGTTGAACAGTTAATTTCGAACGCGTGACTAGGGAGTTAGCTTGCAGTACGGGGAAAGAACACGTGCATGTTCTTTATCGCAGAATTAAAGACGGACCTTGAGATCGACGTAGGTGCGATGCTTGGCGTCGTCAAAAGCCCGAAGCTTCACGTCTCGCCACCTGTTTTGATTCCAGCGTGAGGAAAATCACACATGAGACGCTGCTTCACATGGTTGTTGACCTTTTATGCAAAAGAAGTTGTGTATACCTTCCCGTTCCGAGCTTCTCTACTGCTTGCACCAGTGCCTCCACCTCTGTGACGGAGAACGGCCTCCTGATCCGACGTGCTGCTTCCGACCTCCTCGGCTTGCCGCTCTGCGAGACCAATGACAAAGCTGAGTCACCGCTGGCTGTGGTCACGGGTACCAAAGCCTTTGAGTTTGGCGTCGGGTTGGTCAGTTGTTGGTCACCATCAATCGCATATGCATGAGGCTGTTTATGGGCATCTGGGTTGGCAGTGCTGCTGCCCACCCCTGTTTCTGATGTGGGCAATGCCGGAAGCCTGAAAAGTTTTGAACTTGACATTAATGGACGACCAATCAATCAAACAAAAAATTTGGCAACGTGTTGGATACCTTGCTAACGGCTCTGGGGACTCACAGGTGAGCAAGGGTGGTGGATTCTCCGGGGCAAGTTGGAACGGAGCAGGGGAGGGGGTTGGTTCCAAGGTGAAGCCCAGAGTATCAAGCTTCTCACCACGCGTGATCCCAGCTTGGAGGAGGGTACTGGTGTCGTCCCTCACCTTCCGGCCATGCAGGATGAGACCAACTCTGAGATCATTCCCGAGCATTGCTGTCACCGTCTCCAAAACAGTCCTCTGCCACAAAGAAGAAGAAGAGTATAACATCACTATCTCTAAGAAAATCAAAGCATGGAATCTCGTACAAAAATAGCACAGGCTTATTACCTTGAGAGACCCAACGGTAGCATTCTCAGGCATCTCTATGAACACCTCCGGAATCTTGAAAGATTTGATCCTCAATTTCACTGTACAAAAACTAACCATAAGATCCCACAAAGAGATGAATTGTGGGTCGCCTTATATTTGCCGTGAAAACACCTCAACATACCCTTGTAATCCTCGGTTTCCACTGACATTTTGGGCTTTGTTAGGAAAGATGACACCCCTTCTCCTGTAAAGAAACCAACAACAAATTCGTTAGGCATGAAAGAGCCACATTCGCGGTAATTGGATTTGATCTCGGAGAAATCAAGCTCAAACCTTCCACTTTGATGCAATCCACGCTCCTGTCGTGCAGCTTCCTCCTCTTGAATTGGGATCGCTGGGTCCTCTGACGCTTGCTGCACGTTTTCCTGCTTCGGAATATGGGTGGTTTCACATCCACATCTGGCAGTACAGAGATTAAAAAAGATGTCACCTTTTAACTACCCAAGTATACGGACAATCATCTCTCAATCAAAATGGACTTGGATTGTTCTTCTGAGAGAAGTGTACCTCTGCTGAAGAATTCCCCGTCCTTCAACAACGTTGGTCCGACCTTCCAGAATCTGGAAGAACACACCTTCCTGATCTTCCTGTTTTGTTTACCGAGGGGCTCCGGCACAATGGGGCCAGGATGAGTGCATCCTGAAGAATCATCCTCGCCGTCGCCACCATGTTGGACCCTCTTTTTCGAATTTAGAATTTGATCCCGACAAGAAAAGACATCCACGCTGCTGTCTGAGCTCGCCAAAGCCGGTGGTTTGTGATCAAGATCCATACCATCCTCTACAGGACCCAGCAAATTAATGGCTGCAGTACCTCTATCAACTACCATGGCCTCGTCGGATCCATTCCGTGCTGCATCAGATGCATGTGATACAATTGAACCAGATGACGTCTGGCTGTGTGCATCGCAGCTTGCTCGGCAGCAAGGATCGACCTTCATGGGCTTTGTCTCAACAATGTCCTTCAAGTTGTAAGCTTTTTCATCTCCAGAATTCAAAGTTGGGGCCTTTACCTTCTCTCCAAGAAGCATACCTGCAACCGTTGCTAGCACGTCCATGGCACCCAGCCGATCTACATCAGGCTTCCTCCGGAGATCCGACCGCTTCTTCTGCGCAACAGAAGCCATGAATTCAAACTATATCTTGTCTAAAATGGGGAATTGGGAGATACGGAACTGGAAAAAACATACCCGAATCGATCTTGATCCTTGGGGCAACTCAGGCACCCGGTAGCCATTAAAACCCAGATCTGATTTCTTATGCAACACCATATCAGGAAACAGATGAGCGAACGAGGACGAGCTCTTCAGCTGGAAATGGAAACGCCACCGAAATCCAATTCCTATTCGCAGATCCTAAACCGAGCAAGATAATTAATTTAGCCTGCAAGAGCAGATCGATCGATTGAGAAGATTAAATTTCCGAGAATAAAAACAGAAACAGGGACGTCCAAATATCTGAAAAACAATTGAGCAACGCCGAGAAAGGAACTCATTTGCTAACATTTCTAACAAAACTAGATGGATCGTGCCAAACAAACGAACAGAAAATATCGGAAACTCCGTTTTCAACAAAATCAAAGAGCGATTGGAGATAGAATTTCCTTGCCTTAGCAGAGTCAAAATCTCATCCAAATTCAAGAGACCAACCATCTAAAGCGCAACATTTCAAACCCCAAACCCATCATAACTCTTGAGATCCCGAATATTGTTCTCGCAACGTGCAATTCGCTTGATCCGAAGAAACAACTTCGAATTATGCAGATCATGAAAGAAAAGACGCATCTTTAGAAATCGGAACAACTCCTGGTCCTGGAAATTCTCGTGATCCCTAACAAAACGCGCGCCTTTTACCTTCCTTTCGATCCAAAACATCGAGATTTGAGACCAAGCTGCAAAAGATCACCGCAGAAAACCAACAAACCACACAATTGCGTAAGAACGATCCAGAAATGCGTCAAATGGACGAGTTCACAGCTAGGAACAAAAACCCAAATCGAATTCCAGAAGATCCGCAAGAATTCTGACGAGAATTCGATCAAGGAAACCCGAAAGATGGAGCTGAAAAACGCTCCTTGACAAAAACCCAAAACCCAAAGATGATTGTCCGAAACCAACACCAACCACTCACCTGCAACCTCCGCTGAGATCAGATCGCGAATTGGATCTCAGAGGTTAGGAATTCGCACCCCACACGCTACCATTTGTTCTAAACAAAGAGCTGCGTTCGTTGTTGTTATGTTGTGTTCTCTACGAAACCTCGCCACCTCTCTCTCTCTCTCTCTCTCTCTCTCTCTCTCTCCCCCCTCTTTTTTCTACTCTCTCTCTCTCTCTTGTAACCTTGAGATGGCCAAAACCCTCCGAAACCCACACCACCACCACCTCATATTTGCTTAAACCCCCTTCCCCACGGTCTTATACATTTGACCGCAACCGGCACAGCCGGTAAACCCCTCCTCAACCCCGGGCTACAGCCGGTCGTTTCCTTGAGGGCCACCCCCACCACGACCGGTTCCCTCCGAGCGTGGGCCGCTCGTATGGTTCCGCCGTTGGGATCGCGCGCACGCTTCTTCTTGGGTTCATCTTGCGGCTGTAAATGGAAGAGGATATGGATCGATCTGGAGCGCAGGCTGAAAAAGGGGCGGTTCGGATTGGATTGATGGGAGGTTTAATTTTGAGAGAAACGTGGTGTTGTAACTTGGCAAAAGGTGTAAAAAATAGGACTGGGAAATTGCTGCTAAAAATTAAGACTCGTAGTTTATTTTCGTTTTCGTCCTCGGATTTTTGTGGCAAAAAAAGTTAAAGATAATTAACCATGTCCTCGTTGCTCATCTGCGACGCACACCTAACATCTTTAATTAATGATCGATAAAGGATGGGGCATTGAGGTGTTACAAACTCGTTCCAATCAGAAATAATAAAACACGGACCAATGGGATTTGGAGGGATGAGGTTTCATTGCCATGTCAGCAAAAGCGTTCGTCTACGTGGCAAAAGGGAAGTCGGCAATTGGCCTCGCTTTCCGTAAATGTTATCCCCGTAATAATAATATGGTCCCTTTTTCTGGAAAATAGGGAGTGGGAGGGGAAATAGGAGCCACGAGAGGAGAGATGTGACGGCGCGCATAATGGCCGTCGCTGTCGTTGGAGTGGTTGACGGCGTCTCGTGGGGAGACGTGATGACGTGGCGGACGGACAGGCCACGAGATCTACTGACGCCGTTAGCTTCGGCGACGGGAGCGGTGGTGTTGGGTGGAGGGATAAGGTGCGGGGCGTCCACCACAAATATGTGGGGTTCTTTTGGATTAATGGGCGAAGAGCAATAGTTGAAGGCGAGGAAAAGGAAAGGATTTTGGGTGGTAGGGAAGAGTGGGGCCCACCATGGAGACGAGAGCTGAACAAGCGTTTAAGGCGCGTCGGGGGTGGACACGCGTCCTTTATCCCGGTCCCACCGCACACGTGTCTTGGGCGCCCTTTTCGGGTTTTTTTTTCCAACTTTGCTCTTTGTGCCTTTTTTATGCTGTTAATCACTTGTAAGTCCCCCTCAAGTAAATTCGGCAGAGAAATACCACTCCTCATTAATGTTTGATCTATGATTTTTCCTGAGCACAAAAACTTGTAAATATTATCCAAATTGTCCTATATTGGAAGTAGGATAAAGGTCTGATACAGTTCCTCCCTCTCAGTGTTGCTTTCTCCCCCGCTGGGAAGAGTTAACCCCAAGGGTCTGTGTGGTTGATGGGTTGGACTGGGTTGAGTTGAGTTGAGATACCTCGGTGAATAGTAAACTGTACCCTTGTGAATAGTAAACTGTGAGGATGATTGAGAGGGTTAGAAGGAGGGGTACACCGGTATACCCCAACTCAACCCAGTCCAACCCAGCAACAAAACAGGCCCTGAAAGCTTTTATCTTGCTATTACTTGAGTGGCAATCCATCCATCCAGAGCCTTTCCGGTTGCCATTTACTAGTCCCACCCTTGCAGCCATCATACTATTCCTTTCCTTGCTCGACCACAGGCATCTCCTCCACCATCATCGTTGCTCCATCACTGTTGTTCCTTTGTGGCTATCTTTCTGTAGGTCCTCCTCCGAGCTTCTAATTCCCTCCACCATCATCGTTGCAGCTTAGCTAGGAGTTAGGCATACATGAGTGTGATACCTATCAAGCACCTGAATCCATGGATAGTGCTAGTGTCACCATGAGTGATTGGTTCCTCTACTTCAACGATTAAGTATAGAAATCTTAATTAGGAGCGAGATGTCAACAATAAAGAAGGAGATAGAGGAGATGGGAATGGTAGAAGAGGAGCATCAAAAGAAGTTCTCGAGAAAGCTCTCCTCCACAATATGACATGATATGATCAACACTGGATCATCTGCTTGTACTATTATTCCACGATCACAATGTAAGTGACCGAGGCGACCATCCATCTAGTTATATCTTTTGGAGGACTCCATTGTTGTAGGCGCTATTTTGTTTTTTTCTATTACATGTCATGCATCTCAGTAGAACATATTAATTATTAAACTCGTGTTAAATACATGCACATTCGTGTACGTAAACACACACAAACACATACATAGATACATATATGCATATACATACATATGCCAGTTTTACTCGGTGACAAGTTCATGATGGGCAAGGGGAAACGGTTTCATGTATCTTATATTGCTTGTGTTGATGAGGTAAAGTCAATGAGGATGAGGTGGAGGCAATGGCGAGTTGGACGTCGAAGATGAATCTTGTGCTACTTGTTTATCTCTATATTTATGTTGTTTTCTTTTTGAAACCACGCGAGAAAAGCATCTTGTTGTGTTTTTTTTACGAAAAGGGTTTTCCTAACGGATTGTTACCCGTTGGAAACGATAAACATTCCTTAATGGATGCCCAGCCATTAAGGAAAGTGTTTTAACAATGTACAATCCATCAGGGAATCTGATATCTATTGAGCATGATTCTCCTTCTTTATCGAGTACTCTATGATGTCAATTTTACTCAAGTGACAAGAACACGTTCTTATTAGTCAATGTACGTAGTATGAAGGTCCTCTCAATCAAAATAAAGATATGTGCGGGTATGTGGATTTACTTAGACAAGCCTCAAGATCAAGATCAAAGAGGCATACTTTAAAGAGCTACCTAGGTGAATGTAGTGATAGTGACTCGGATATAGGGGCATGTGTGTGACATACGTCCTAAGAGGTATTTTTATACCTTTTGATGTTTGAGTATTTTTATGTTTCTTAGTTTAATTTTAATTTTAATTTTAATTTTAATTTTAATGTTTTAATGTTTTTAATTAATTTTGGAAAAGTGTTTGTAAATTTTACGAAGGATTTCATCTTTTTAGAGTTTTAAGGGTTTTAAGTTAGATTTGAATATGGATAAAGAGTAGAGAAATGAGGGGAAATATTTTTAGATTTTTATTTTGAAAAGATATTTTTGGAGCTGTTTTTAATGTTTTTAGATTTTAGGGTATTTTATAAGGAGTGAAAGAGAGCAAAATATTCAAACATAAATCTATAGTGGCTTGAAAATTAGGATTGAAAATAGGAAAAAGGCCCTACAATGACTTGTGGTATTTTCAACTGATAGAGAACGACTACACGCAAAATGGGCTTTTTGTTCTTCTGGTTTTGAGTTTTGTATATATTTATAGAAAATAGGAAATTTTATCATTTTTTCTTGACTTTTTAAGAAAAACATAAATAATTTTGTTATTCTTTTTAGAGGATTTATGTATTATGTAAGAGATATACACTACCTATTTTTCTGATTTTTTGGATAATAAATAAACTAAAAATGATTTTTCTACTAAAATAAGCATGTTTTTAGTTTTTAGTTTCTCATAAATATCAAACTATAATATTTTTACAAACTAAAATTTGTGTGCTAGATCACAACGTGATGTGACAATCTAGGATGACGATCGAGTTTGGTTAAACCATTGAGGATATCCCGCCGATAAAGAAGTTTTCGCAGTAGTGATATTTGCAATTTGATCAATCATATTCTAATTTTCTCTTTTTTATTTTGTCCTTGGTAATTATTTTCATTTGTTAAGTCATGTCTTCCATCCCATGATCTATGTCATATAAAAGCCTGAAATCATTCCATTTAATGTTGTTCACCCGAATTACACTGTAACAAAGTGGCATATAATGACGAATAATTTTAAAAGTCAACTTTATATCCTTAGATGTTAAATAATATTCATTGCATAAGTAACTTATATAAGCTGAAACTTATTAGATGTTAAATAATATTGTTATATTGTGTCCGATGAATCAATATAGGAAATCTAACTTTTGTCATTCTCAAATGTTTTTTCATCTAATCGGAGTTAAAATCGGCAAAGGATTAGTATTACCTATAAGGAGGAGGGCAATAGAATTGTTGTTATCTAAACCGTTGCTAGCAATATACTAACTAATTAAATTACATTCATTATAAATTTCAATAATTAAAGATAAACTTATTAGAAAATTTCCTTTGCAGTCACATAACATCAAATGATAATGATATAGCAACGATTTATAGAATAACATTAATTGCTACATTCTAATTTTGTGATTGTGTTTTGATTGCTCATGTTGTACACTAAACATCACTATCTTGACGATAATAGAATTATTATTTTGTTTGTCACATTACCCAACGTAATTTTTGGTTAATTTGACACGGGCATATGTACATTTTCTCAATAAAAAGGATATGTTCATGGCTTTTATTTTCCACATTGTAAGACCCACTATATTATAACAAGTACAACAATTGTTGCATCTAATATTTTTCAATTGTATTAACTTTATTCGTAGCAACGCAATGAATACGAGTATCTATAACCGTATTTGTTTTATACAAGTATTACCATTCGTATTGGTATCCATTTAAAATGGATACGGTACTTATTTTATAAATATATAACCATCTGTATTAGAATCCATTTAAAATGGTTATAGATATTATTTTGATTTACCCAAATATCAATATCTGTATATATGTTTTAATGGAGGGCTGATTCTGTGAGAGCCAAAAATTGTGAGAGCATGAGAATAGTGAATCTGGATCACTAGATTTTTTTCTTCTCTCTCCTCCTGCAATCAATCAGGAGAGAGATGACAGAATCTAATGGTTCAAAATCATTGCTCTCACGCTCTCACAGTTTTTGGCTCTCACAAGATCAACCCTGTGTTTTATTATATATATATATATATAAATAAATACACACACACATGGTTCAATGGGGTTTCCCCTCGCATGGCTGCCCCCGCCCCATTTTCCGATATATTTTTATTTTTTGCAAAATAAAATCATGTATATTCATATATATATATATATCATTCCAATATGCCACTCGAATTTCGTCAGAAACGGATAGTTCTATACCCTTCATCTAGAACATGTGGATTACAACAATGTTTAGACCATTGGAATTACTTATTCTAGATGGAAGGCATATGAGTCTCTGTTTCTGACGAAATTCGAATGACATATTGGAGGGATATATAATTGAATATACATGATTTTATTTTGCAAAAAAATAAAAAAATTACAGAAAAATGGGGGGGGGGGGGCAGCCAACTAGGGGACAAGTCCATTTTTTTCAGACACACAAACGGGGAAAGGGATCCTACTTTATGGAGTAGGCAATTTACCTGCTCCATTCTCATTTTTTTACTTCTTTTTATTTTTTAAAATGTTTCCATGGATTTTCATAACTATATCCCTCTAATATGTCATTCAAATTTCGTCAGAAACATAGACTCGTATACCCTCCATCCAGAACAGGTAATTTTAGCGATCTTAGATTTATTGTAATCGACATGTTATGGATGGAGAGCATATGACTCTTTGTTTCTGATGAAATTTGAATGACATATTAGAGGGATATAGTTATGAAAATTCATAGAAATATTTTCAAAAAAATGAAAAAAATTGAAAATAAAGTAGGTAAGTTACCTACTCCATGGAGTAGGTACCTTTTTCCATATATATATTAGAAGATAAATGGCGTGGATCGTATGGAAACTAAAGTTAAACAAAATGGGAAAATGATCTGAACTTGGGTTGAGTTTGTTGTTGAGCTTTCACGTCCAAGTGGAAAGCATGCACATGCCCACTAAAGAAACTTGGAAGGATTATTATTTTATGTAAATATTTATAGAAAGTGCTGATAAGATTAAATCTATAGCATCCGTTGAAATTCGAAATAGTAAAGATCTGATTATATAGATATCATGCAATGGCCTGATCTAGCAAATATGTTTAGCCTCGTTTTGATTTTATATACCGGGTGGCCATAGGATGAGTTTTTTTTGCATTTGATCCGTGGAAGTTTTAAAAATTGTCTAAAAAATATATTATCTATAAAAATATAAAATAAATGCAAGGAAGATAATTTAAACAAAATAACGTGCCATTATAAATATCACACTATTCTCACCCCCACCTCTAGTTAATAAATAACTTTTAGAAAGTGAGCATGTTATGTCTTTGTCCAAAAATAATAGCTAGGGTTCAGCAAAAAAAATTAAATCGAAGCATTGGTTCTAAATGCCCATCATGTCCTTTTCACCAAATAAATGCTTGCCGGCTTGGACTAAAATTTTGAAGTAGAGCATCATTTAATAAATTTATTCATGTTTTTCTATGTATGAGGTCAGTGATGGATATAATGATATCCACCTGAACCATCTAAATAATCCAAAGTTATCCATGATTTAGACCCAACCAAAGTGTCATGTAATTTCTAATCATTGATATTATATATGTATGTAGGGTATCAGAAAGTAACTAGCTTGGATACTCCCATCTTTTTTTCTTATTTTTTTTGTAATACTTTTTAGAAATCGATGGGATAGTAATATCAAATTGAGTCGAAATTGGAATGGCAACATCATGACAATATGTGACTTAAATCCCCTAAGAGTTCTTAGAATATGCCACAAAAAATAAAAAGTTTGGAGTATCCAAGTTAGCTACTCCCCTGTAGCATATACATTTTACCCATATATATGTGAAAAACTTAAAATGAGGCATAATTTTTCCTGAGTTAAGAAAGGCCAACCTTATTTTGGCTTGTTGTTTAGTAATATGTGCAGTTTATAGGTTAGAAATCATTTACTTATTTTACTAAATTGCCCGTGGCTTTTACAAAAAATGAGGTTAGCCTTTCTTAATTCAGAAAAGACATTGTCTCAGTTGAAAGGCCCCTTACGTGTGTGTGTGTTATTTATTACCCAAATCTCAATAACTCTAGCCCCAAGGAAAACAACCTCATATCTCTCAGCACAAATGCCTAGTCCCTCATTCAATTGTTTTTCCTCCTTCACCTTCACGACTTCATGTTTTGAAACTAAGCTACGAGCTAATCCTCCATTTATGAAGCTTGTGTGACCAACAATTCCAATGAGTAAGTGCCTCCTCACATATTACATGAAACTAGGATGTACCCGCACTTCACGGCGGAACAAAAATGAGTTGATATGATTTTAAGAAAAAGCAAGTTTTATTATTTCCTTTTAAATATTTTAAAAATTTGAGTTGATATGATTTAAAAGAAAGTAAGTTTTATTATTCCTTTTAAATATTAATAAATAATAAAAAAAGTTTGCGTGTTATGAACATAATTAGTTCATATTTTTGCGTGAAAAAAATTAATGCTATGTATTTATGCTATTATTGGAATAAGTTCATATATGACAATTGCATGTAACAATCACCATTGAAGTATAAAGGAATACCGAATTTCTACAATTATACTGTAAGAAAATCTTATTAAATTAACATAATTATATGGCTACGTTGCGTTAGTTTAATATTAACTTAAAAATTAACTGATGTTTTCTTGCAACGAATATGCAAATAAGTTAATAAGAAATCGTAAGTTAAATAATAAAAGTAAAAAGAAACATATCTATATAAATTAATTGCATTTTTTCCTTGCAACTGATGTATACCAAAAATTAACTAATTTAATCAGAAGCAAATGTTAAATATCATAAATAAAAAATAAAAAAAAATACAAAAAAGAGAGGTTGCCTTCTTTCCATTGATACCACATCTCTGGGATAAATAAAACTTTAAAGATTAGTATAAATATATTTAACTGTAGATATTTCATAATTTAATTTTAAAAAAATTATTGCTTTCTACATATAATATAAAATGATACTTAATTGGTGAATTATCTGAGATTTGAAGTGGGTGAACAAACATATTGTAAAGCGGTCAACCAAAGTTGAATCCCAAAAAAAGGTGAAAAAATAGAAAACTAAATTATAGAAACATGCAAAAAAATATAATTTAGTATAAAAACTTTTCAAATGGAATATAATACAGTGCATCGAATCCATGTTACCTCAGGTATATCTATGTTTATGAAGACCTCAGAGGCTAATATTAAATAAACGTAAGTTCTTTCTATAGAAGAGTTGGTATGAAAAATTATAGTTGATAGTATAAAATTAATATTTATTATGTTAAAGAAAAGGAAAACTTTATATACCTTTGAAGTTTTGTACAACCATCGCTGCGGAGATAATAATTGTTGGATTATCTATATAAAGAAGCATATCTTTTGAAAATTCAACAACAATTTCTCCCATATTGTGATCAAGAATTTCTTCTTGTTGTCACAATTATATTTAGAATAGTTAATCCATAATAGTATCTACGTATAATACTAACTATAATAGACAAAAATTTAAACATAAGATCTTCAGTTTCTAGGCTTTTTTCATGTATTTTCTTATGAATATGTATGAATTATTTGTGACACTTAACGAAATAGTATCACCTAAACATCTGGAATAATTTATAAAAAAAGTAAGATGACGCTTTAAAATTTTATTTCACGTTATAATGCAAATCCACATACCTATTAAGTTAATTTCTCTGAAAATTGGAGCTTCAAGATTGTCAAAACCAACAAAAAACTTATATCTCGGAATAATAACGTAATTTCCATGCTAATTTTTAGTAGATCTTCTGTAATTTCACAAAAAAATTATTTAGTTTTTATGTATTTTTTAAAGTTTTATGTGATTTTATGATTGACTTTGATTTATTAAAAAATATAAGATCATATTTATTTTCAAACAAAACATTAATAATATACAATATAGTATTAGGTAATTTGAGATATTTTATTAAAATTTTATAATATGCAGTTGAATTAATACAAATTTATTAAGGTGTAAATAAAATCCCTTTAAATTAACTTGTTTTTGATATGTGAGATTGTTATAAATTTACAAATAGAGATGGGGATAAAGAGGAGAGAGGAAAGATAAAAGATAGGGAGAGAGAAAGGATTTTTGTATAACTATAGATAGAGAGAGAGAGGAGCGAAGAAATAGAAGAGACGTGTGAGATAAAAGAAAAGAGTGAGAGAGGATTTTGTATTGTTAAAAGAAGAAAGGAGATAAAAGTAGAGAGGAAAGAGAATGGGAGATAAAAGGAGAGAGGAAAGAGAGACGTGGGTGAGAAAATAAGAAAGTAGAGAGAGTTTTCCCTATAGAAAAAAGAAGAGAGAGAGAGAGAGAGAAAAGGAGAGAGGAAAGAGAGACGTGGAGAGAAAATAAGAAAGTAGAGAGAGTTTTCCCTATAGATAAAAGAAGAGAGAGAGAGATAAAAGGAGAGGGGAAAGAGAGGAAAGAGAGACTGGGGGAGAAAATAAGAAAGTAGAGAGAGTTTTCCCTATAGATAAAATAAGAGAGAGAGAGAGATAAAAGGAGAGAGGAAAGAGAGTCCTGTGAGTGAAAAAGGGGGAGAGTAAAGACGGAGAGAGAACGGGATAAAGGGAGGTAGGTGGAAACAGGCGCAGGGAGAGAATGGAGAGGAGAGCGGCTTCCACGTGTCAAAAAGCTGGGTCAAAACCCAGCTTTATAATAGGTATATAGATTTTTTGTAGCCTAACTCCATAGTATAATTGTATGTAATATACGTGCATCAATATCTGAGAGGATGCTGGTCTTTATAGAGGAGTTGGTGTCAATCAAAAAGGGTGTGTAGAACTTTAGGTATCTACGAGAGATGGTGGCTAGATGTGTCAGAGTGGAGTTGACCAGGGTGGCTTCCTTTGTTCCTCATGAAAGTTATTTCATGGAACATTCTGGGGCTTGGACAGATAGAGAAGCAAAGATTCCTAGGGTTGCGCCTTAGCGAGTAGCATGTTGATGTGGTGTTTTTGCAAAAAGAAGAAGCTAAAGGTGTGGGATACCCTCCTTTGTAGATCGACCTTTCGGTGTAGATTATCAGAGTTCAGAGCGGTCTTGTCGACTAGGGCTTCTAGCGGTATCCTGTTAGGGTGGGATAGTGATTTGCTAGAGCTAATTGACATGGTTGACACACGCTACTCATTGTCCATTGTGATTAATCACATGTCGGATGACATTCATTTTATCCTCTCAGTAGTGTACGGTCCGAATGTGTAACACCCCAACTCCAAACATAGTACCACATGAAAACTCACAAAGTGTGGGTGTCGTTTATAAGTGGTAGGGATTACTACTTGTCAACTTGGGCTTAAGCATTTTGGGTGGTTGTCATCGGGTCCAATTGGGCCTGAATCCAACAAGTTGTCAGGGCCATTTTTCCTCGATAACGGACCGGGGACCTAAGCCCAGGATGTTACAAATGGTATCAGAGCGGGTTCCCTCTGATAGTGGAAAGGGCTACCCGAAGGAAACTAAGCCGGGAGCGTGCAACCGCCACTGTCACTGGGAATAAGTGAATGGATCATGTCGCAACGAGGACGTTGCGAATATAAGTGGGGGAGGTTGTAACACCCCAACCCCAAACATAGTACCACATGAAAAACTCACAAAGTGTGGGTGTGGTTTATAAGTGGTAGGGATTACTACTTGTCAACTTGGGCTTAAGCATTTTGGGTGGTTGTCATCGGGTCCAATGGGGCCTGAATCCAACAAGTTGTCAGGGTCAGTTTTCCTCGATAACGGATCGGGGACCTAAGCCCGGGACGTTACAGAATGGGTAGATCTGGTTCGCCTTTTGGGAGGAGCTTGTTTTTGCGAAGTCTACACATCGGGATCTTCCTGGGCTCATTGGCGGTGATTTCAACTTCATAATTTAGCAACAGACTAACCTCGGGAGAGGGGGGTTTGGACCCCAAACTTTCTTGAGTTCACGAGGGAGTCCTCATTGGAGCTCCTAGATACGTCGAACTCTTACTACACATGGAGGAATAACTCATTTCACTCTTGTCTAGATCGCTTCCTCAGTTTGTTGAAGCTCCTGGAGTCCTTTACATTGCCTTAGGTAATCCCTTTGTCACGATCTCATTTAGACCATACTCCAATTTGTTGGATTAACTAGATAGGATATTCGTCCTCACATCGTGTTCCTGTTTGAGCGTGCATGGCTTATGGAGAGGGATTCTAGATTGAATTATCGCTTGCTAGTAGGAGGTTCCAACTAGTGGTTCTGCATCTTGGGACACAACATCTCACCTTCGGGCCCTAAGGAGTATGCCGATGGCTTTCTGTCGAGAGGTTCAGATCAGTTGGGAGGAGAGGAGAGCATTGCCCTAGTCAGAGGTGGTAAGGTTGGATGCTCTCGAGGACTCACAGGAGTTGGTGGGAGATGAGAGAAGCTTAAGGGAAATGCACCAGAAGATATTGGTGGAGGAGAATCACAAGTGTGAGGTAGAGTGGAGACATAGTTTCAAGAAGATTTGGTTGAAGGAGGAGGATGCAAATACTCATTTCTTTCATATAGTGGCAGAAGGTGACACGACTTAATTTATTAGAACCATTGAGATGGGAGGTGTCTAGGTTGAAGGGGAGTAGGCCATTGGGTTTTAGGTGCTTGACTACTTTTGAGAGGCAAGCAAGAGGATTAGGACGAGAGGCTCACCATGGATGGGTAGGATGTTCTTCATCGTTCTAAAGCCTATCCTGCCAAATCGGTTCATGCTTTTGCACTAATAGAGGTTTAGGTAGCCACTTTTGTTCTTAATGTCGATGGATCTTTGTGACTATATGGTTTTCCGAACTTCTTTTTACATGAGTTTTTGGATCTGGTCAAGCATGATGTGATGGTTATGGTGACAGAGTTGAGGGGACCAATTTTGGGTTTTGAGTAGTTGAATCACTCTCTTATCTTCCTACTTCCGAAAAGGGATGTGGCTCGTTTCACGGAGGACTTTTGCCTTATATCTCTTCAAATGTCATTTACTTCATCGTGGATAAAGTACTCACAATTCAACTTTACGAGGTATTGACGTCCATTGTTGTAGATTCACATACAACTTTCCTTCCTAGTAGGCATATGAGGAAGTCATTTCTTCAGAGATTATTATAGATTGGAAGCGAGAGAAGACCAAGGGGGTGTTTTGGAAGGTTGGTTTTTCCAAAGCTTATAATTATGTTTGTTGGAGATTCATTTAGGCATCTCTTTCCGGACAAGGCTTCTTGGATGAGTGGATTGCATGGGTGAAGAGGTGTGTGACTACAAGCTCATATTCTATCTTAGTGAATGGGCATCATGAGGGCAGTTTCTTCTACCCTCAAAGGGCGTTCATGCATGGGTGTCCTTTAGCTCCTTTGCTTTTTACCTTGGTGTCTAATGCATTGTCGTGGATGGGAGCAGTGGATGTGGCCTTCTATGCAGGGTATCAACTGGATGGCTTCTTGATCCCTTATACTTCACTATACAGATGATGCAAATTTTTTTGTAGAAGAGGGTGCTCGAGAGATGAAGGGGATTGCTACCATGTTGGGCATATTTGGAGAGATCTTGGGCCTCAAGCCCAATGGAGACAAGTCTGTTTTTTATCCCATTGGGGATGATGGAGGAGGAAGTAGTGAAGTGTAGATCTTGTTGTGATCCCAACATGGTGTCCTTCATATAATTATCTAAGCTTACCTTTGGTTTATGAATGGCACAGGCAATCAGACTATATACCCTTGGTGAAGTGAATGGAGTAGATACTTGTTGGTTAGCACATGTCTTCTGATCCTTTTGAAGGTGGTCATATAGGCCATCCTAATCTTCTACATGTCGTCTAGGCTTCTTTCCTCAGGTCTTCATAAACATATGGAGTCCTTGATGCGTTGATTTTTCTAGGCTGAAACTTGAGATTCCAAGTGGGTTCCCTTGGTTAGGTGGAAGGAAATGATTCTTTCGAAGGATGGGTGTTCTTTGCAGGGGTGGTTTCACCACTGGGATAGTCCTTTTCACTATTAGACGGAAATTGGCTTTGATATCATTTGTAATATCATGTACTTAGGTCATCGGTCCGCTATTAATTAAAACTGGCCCTCCCAAGTTATTGGACCATTATCGAAGAATATAACAAGAAATTATAAAAAAATCAAAAATATTTTGCAGCAATGATATTGCAGCATCGATTTTTTAATAACTTTAACTTACGAGGGCTTAAACATTTCACAAAATCAATTGTCAAAAGTAGGATGTCTAAAAAATTGTGTCAACAACATGTTCATTGCTAGGGGTGTAAAAGAATCGAACATGAGTTGAACCTACCCAAGTTCGTTTAGCATTTTTAGAGGTTCATGTTCGACTCGTTTAGCAATTTAGAGGTTCAGGTTCGGTTCTGTTTAATAAGCTGAAAATGATGTTCACGTTCGGTTCGGCTCGAACCTTATTCGTGAAGGTTTGGTTCGGTTCGTTTAAGATTTGATTCGCAGTGTAACTCCTTAGAATTTAAGTATTTTGAGAATGTGGAATGATCACAACCATTCGATATGTCTTGATCAAGGACCGTGAACTTTTATGCATATACCGTATTTGCATCATGGTGCGAATTCCTCATTCCTCGTATAACTTTTTGAGAAAAAATACTATATAAATATATATAATATATATTGTGTATCGAAGTTTTAATTAACCGAACCTGAGCGAACCTACCATTCCAAGGTTTAGTTCGTTTAAATAAGTGAGTTCAAACCTATATCAAGATTCGACTTGTTTATTTTCGAATCGAATCTGAATCGAACCGTTAATGAATCGAACCTGAGTGAATATTGAACTCGAGATTTTTCTCACACCCCTATCCAATGCCAATACTCTAGTTAGGACAAATTTGTTATATGAATTGTTGAATGTATCCGTAGATAAAACATATCTCACTTTCTGCTCGTTGCCAATAAGAAATCCGTAGCTAAAATTTTTCATTGTCACCAATCCATCACTATCAGTTATTTGGTTTAGTGATAAGAGGCATTTTATAACCATTTCAATTTTGAAAAAAAAAATGTGACGGCATACCAATGATCCTAAATCGTCTCCTCACCACCTAACTTCTCCTTAGGTTACATAATTATAGTGCGTCATATCTAAGGCAAATTTCACATTCCTACAAAATTATAAAAAATGCAGGTCCAAGTATACTTAAATTTAAGCATCTACCATCCATCTGAGTTTGACTAGCCTCCCTCGCTAAGCTATCCTTAAATCCATAAGTACGAACTAATAAAAATAATTACAAACTAATCCAAAACCGTCGGCTTACTTAATTACTTAATCACGCCCCCCCCCCCCCCCCCCCCCACCCAAATCTAATATATTCCCTCGGGATAGAATAGATAAGAATAAAGGAGCAAAGAATAGGATACTTGATGCTGTAAAATATGGGAACCATATTCCCCAACTCCAAAGTAATCATCGTCGTTGTGATACAAAACTACTTAATTGGGATGATGACATAATTAGGAGAAATCTTAAACCATAATATATATTCTGGAGTTTGATGTGCATTCACATGCAGATGCGGATGTTGTAATTAGCTGTGATTCGCATAAAGCATTAATTAATTATTATTATGATTATTATTGTGGAGTAGCTGTCAGTGCTACTGTTTGTTTAATGTTAGAAGGACTCACATCACATGGCTCGCAGAGGTGTCGATCCAAACTTTATTAGTTGTTATATCATTCATGTCTAATTAATTCCTTAATTATCTATCTAGTGTGTGTGCTTGTCTGGATAAACTAATTATGCCATAAGATCTCGTATCACATCCACGTACGTAACCCCTCTGCATTATTTCTTTGTCAACCATATATCGAGATGCCATCTTACTTGCTTGTGTTGCTAGGGCTAATTGTAACACACAAACACTACAAAATTAATCTACTGTGTATGCTTGATAACAACGATTTTTTCTCGTCGCAAGCTGGACAAACATTGTAGTAACCGCTACAATAAAATTAGCCTATGACAACATTAAGTAGGGTCGGCCGCATTGATTCTTTGCCTCCATTCTGACCTATCTCGGGTCAATCTCAGTCTTAGATCCAAAAAAATTTAGATCCCTTTGTATAGTCTCATTCCAACACTTTTTAGGCCTTCATCGTCCTCTTTTAGCTAGCTCAATATCGCAAAACTCGCATCTCCTAACGGGCGCATCAGTCGGCCTCCTTTGCAAATGGTCAAACCATCTTAAGTGGTTTTCTCGCAAATATGCCTACTTATTTGATGTTTAATGAATAACAAATATTATTTGTTGTAAAATTAACTTTTATTCTTGTAATTAGCGATGATTATCATATTTGTTGCTAAAGTTTCATATATCTATTGACTTAATCGTTAAAATTTATATTGATCGTTGCTAAATTTAATAAATATTAGAAAAAAAAGTCAGTCGGATTATCATTGTTATATGATTCAGTTCTAAGAGTGTAGCAACTAGCACAATATTTGTCAATTTGAAGAATCCAGTAGTAAATAATATTAATTGTTACCTATTTCACTGTGGAAGATATGGCAAAGAACGTTAGTTTATTTGCTACCTTAAGTCAAATTTGTCTTAGTGAACGAACTATTTTCTTCTTCAAATAAGTTGGATATAGATTGAATTAGCTTAAATACAAGAAATAGTATTTTCATCGAAGATAATATTATATATTGAGAGATAAAAAATGTCATAATAGAACTAAATATGAATTTATACAAATATTACAAAAAAATATGCCTTAAGGACGTTCAACGTCACCATATTCTATAATTGTGAAAATAAAAACTTCGAGTTGCAATGGTTTAACCGTCCTACAAATTCATTGCCAGAAGTAAGGTAACTAAAGAATTGTAGCAATAATGTGTCCGTTGTTAATACTCTAGTAGCAATTAAAAATTCATTGCATATAATATCTAAAGAGTTTCTAGCTAAAACATCTTTATTTTGTGGAAAGCAAAAGTCTGCTGCACAAGATTTAATTTGAAATTAAGATTTTTCGTCACTATAATTTGTTGCGACTATGACAATTTGTTGTGAAGAAATCTTTTTTTGAGTAACCTATTTTGATTTTGATTTTATAAGAAAGTTTGAAAGTTCATGTTCCATTTGAGATGAGTTTGACAACTTATGTTCGAGCTGGATTTCATTTAAACAACAAAAAATGGAGCTCGGTTTAATAATAGTCCATTCCTAATATGACTCAAGTTGATATTTTTAAAAGAAAGAAGATTGAAATTAGAACTTGATAAGTATCCTATAAGAAAGAATTAAGATAATGTTATTTCATAATTTATAGATATTAAATTTTTTCAATTACATATACCTTCTTAGTGTATTTAAATCACAATGCTTTTTTAAAAAAATAAAGTGCACTCTCCACCTCTTAAGGGATTTTTCTAAAGTAAGATGTAAAAGATTCCACAAAGTTTATTTAATTTTAAATCAAAATTTGAACCAAAATTATATATATATAGAGGGCTTATCCAATGCGCACAGGACTCATTAGTGTTTCAATGAGCACTCATTATGGGCCATACACGTGTATTAATAATAAGTATATTTCTAATTATAGGCTATGACGTATTTAAAAAAATCCTATATTTCCTATTATACAACGTCCTTAAAAATTGGAAGACGGTTTTGGAAAGAAACAATTCAAATAAATGATTCCACGCGGATCCAAACGCTATGATAGTAATAAATATTAGTCGGTCAAGTAAATGCTTATTGTGAGATCAGTAATATCAAGACAATGATCAGTAATTTACATCCAAATAGTTACATTGTACAGAATTTAGTAATATGTATAAAATGGTCAAGTAAATGTGTGATGTGAGATCAGTAATGACATAACAAATGGTTAGTAATACCATTGTCGATGTAATGTGCATTGCATTAACAAATAGTTACTTTCTTACTTGAGCAATGCCCATGACTTGCTGACCATTACTTTGTTATTACTGATCTCATAGTAGCTATTACTTGAGAATCGTACACATTACTGAACATGTGATATAAGACATGGATATATACATTACTGAACACAAACAATAATTTACTTGATAACTGTATATATATTACTTGAGTATCATCTCTAAATTACTGAATTCTATTCAAAGTAACAAAACATATGAAAATTACTGACCATTTGTTATGGTTTTACTGACTTCACAACAAGCACTTACTTGTCCATTGTGTATATATTACTGAAATCTGCACCATATAATAAAATGAATGTATTACTGACCGTTGTTTGGATAATACTGACATCACAACAAGCACTTACTTGTCCATTGTGTATATATTACTGAATTCTGCACCATGTAATACAATAAATGTAAATTACTGACCATTGTTTTGGATATTACTGATCTCGCAACAACCATTTACTTGACTATTATATATATATTATTGACATGAGCATTTGGATCTCGATTTTCAGCAAGAAATAATCGATTCGAATGTTTTCTTTCCAAAACGATCTTCCTATTTATTAGGACGCGATATAATTGGAATATTACTTATTGTTAAATAGCGTTGCATATTAATCTCCTTCTAAAAAACAACATCATTCGAAATAGGTAACCACTAAATTGGTAATACACGTGTGTGGCCAAGAAATGGTGCGCACCGAAACGCTAATGAGCCCTATGCGCATTGGATAAAAATCCTATATATATATATATATATATATATATATATATATATATATATATATTCGCACCAATTAAAAAATGACTATCTGGATGAAGGTTGTAGGAGTCTTTGATTCATACGAAATTTGAATGACATAATATAGAGATATAGTGATGAAATTCCACGGAAGAAATTTTCAAAAAAATAAAAAAAATGAGAAAAATATGGCGGGGGATCCAAGTTAGCTCCCCCTAGGGGACATCCCCATTTAACCCTTATATATATTGTACTTTAAATATTAGTGGAAATTAGTAAATTACAAAAAAAACAACAACTCAACTATGCCTCGATTATCAATTAAAGGCCTCACTTTTTAAAATTCAATAAAAATTCTGACTTTTTTTTGTCTCAAATACATGCCTCGATAAGTTCCTGTAACTCTTCTATATCGATGTTAAATAATAAATTTGAAATGTATAGTGATATTTTTGTAACATAATTAAGGCTTCTTGTGTAATTTACCCCAAATAGTATTGCCATGTCATATCACGATATTAAGTAATAAGACAAAAGGCAATAATACTTGGAAAGTACGACTTCGACATAAATAGAATAGTGAGCATATATAACAACTATGCCAAAGCATGAGTATGGTATACTCATTCAATAGCCGACCCAACTTGGAAAAGTCCAACTGAAATTGTCAAACCTATATGAAACCTATATGGGTAAAATGGGTCTACCTTTGAACGTAACCAAGTTAGCTACCCTACTTATTTTTTTTATTTTTTGGTATTTTTTTAGTAAAACCTATATGATTGTGCGTGTAGATAGGAACGGGTAAAATGGGACTACATCTCCAAATAGTATTTATGTTAACATTGTTAGCGGTTAATTTAGATTAACAGGAGAAATATGTGTTTCAAATTTTGTGTAAAATGAAAGTGAATTTCAGAAATTCCGAAACCGTTAAAATTTGCCAGACTCAATTATGGGACAAGAGTCTCTGTTGAGCTGCGTATTTTTAATGAAAATATGCCGACATAATGTGATCTTAATTCTCGCAAGCATTATTTTAAAATATCGAAAATAAATAAATAAAGGGTGGGGGTAATAAATTGGCTAGCCCAGAAGTTAGACCCCATCCATTAGCATTTTCCAGCAAGTCTAGATCTAGTCAAAATCTATGGCTTGGTTCGGCGGTTCTCGATATCAACTGAAATTAAGAAAATCTACTTTCATTATCATAATGATCGATCAATACTTGAATGAGGGATAAGGTCATTTTATCTCAGAATAAGGAATACTTCATTTATCTAGTTTATCTTCTTCTTTCTCACCTTCTAAATCGATCAACAAGAATACGAGATAAACCTCACTCATCATTGACAGCTCCTTGTTCAAACAAGCGCCAACATACTGTACTTTTTCAGCAGTTTTTTTTATAAAAATCTGGAAGTAAATTAAAAAAATATTCTCAATTTCTTGATGAGCCCCAGAAAACAACTTTTACGGATCATTCATAAATATGAACAAAGAAATCTTATCAAATTTTCAATAACAGTGAGTATAAATTCCTTTACAGATAAAGAGTAGGGTGAGCTGAATGGTTTTGATGGCATCAGAACAGATGCGCACGTGAAGCACGTGAGTCTACGGTCTTTATCCCTCTGTAAGCACGTTCTCTTTTCTTCCAAAAGATACAGTACAGAGTGACCAAATTTGGTTTTGATTGTGGATATGACCATATTAATCATCCACACAGGTCCAAGCAAATCACCAATGAGCATCCAAGGAATATATTTAAAAATAAATGCTCTGATTAGAAAAAGGATGCATCCTCTACGCGTTTGCTTCCCCGTCCTTCCAGGAAATGGGATGGGACATTAGATAGACCCATCACATACACGAGCAGTGATGAAACCAGGACAACCATATGTCTGCGTCTTCATCCATATGTACGAACATACATACAGGTCAGTTACAGTCCTGTGCTGGACAGTTCTCCTGAACAAGACAATACGAACTCGTCTTATCCTGATTAGTATTACAGCTGATCCCAGAAAATCCAACCAGGCCGAACCATCATTTAGTTGGTTCCACCAGTTCAATGGAATAAAGAAAATAAGAATAATAAATAAAACCAGGTTGGTCTATTTGGATTCAATGGACCGGTCGAATTCAAAATGAATTGGTAATAGAATTTCCTTTTTGTAAAAATCATAACCTAAACTCCCCAAGCTCAGCTACATTGTCTTCCTGCCACTGCTTACACACAACCTCACCCGGTCAACCATCGTTATCACCTCCTCATCCTCCTTCGCTTGCGCGGTGCAGCGCAATCACACCATTACTTCACTGCCTCCTCCGGGGTATTGTTTCCCATCACTTGCATTTCAAAGATTTTCCCTACATAGTTTCTGAGCACTTGGATTTGTCATATGGGTGCAATATTACGTGCATTAGAAGGATAGGTATCATTTTTACTGTAGAAATATTCAAGTTATGAACTGATAGATATAGTATGTAAGATAAACATAAAGTAGCTTTCAAGTTTTAATAACTAAGGTCCTTTTTTACATAGTGGCAATGCACCCACCTTGATCGATGGAGAATTTTGCAGATGGTAAATATAATACTTTCTGGGAAATTATTAAATATAAGGGATTTTTACCCCAAGAACTCTATAAATTTTATCAATTACGACCCCGAATTTTGAAACAACTTAATTCCTCCACCGACCTCATAAACTTGCTAATCCTTACCCCAAGAACTCCACGGTTAACTCTCATCCATTTACCCGTTAAATGTAACCGAATTCCGTTAAAATGAGGTACATATTGACCTTTTTGTTTAAAAAAAATAACCAACAATGTCATTTCTCCTCTGCAGCTGCTCCTCCACCCGCAGCCGCAGCTACTCCTCCGTCCTCCCCAAACCCCAACCTCCTCTCCCTCTCCCTCCTATGTTTCGTCCACCACCACCCAGCCTCCTCCTCTCCCCAACCCCTCCTCCTCTCCTCGACATCTGCCTCTTCCTCTTCCTCGGGTTGACCATCCACCCCCATGCCCAAGTCTCGCATCTTACGAGTGAGCACGCGGCCCCGCCCGCGACAGGAGTTGCCCCCTCTGCCACCTCCCCCTCCTCCCGTTGTTCCACTGGCCCCATCACCCTCCTCCCCTTGCTCCTCCACCCCTGCCACCCTCCTCCCCCACCTCCGTCCACAGCAAGAGCCACCCCCTCCTCCCCTTGTTACTCCGCCCCTACCACCCTCCTGTCCGTCTCGGCCTGCAGCAGGAGTTGCCGCCTCCCTGACTTCCCCCTCCTCCTCACAGTCCGCATCGAGGGCGCACTCCTCCTTCTTGACCTCTGCCTCTTCCTCAGGTCTGCCACCCTCCAGATCCGCTGCAACGACTCCTGTTTGATTTGGTAGAAGAAGAGGATAAAGAAGGGGGTCGGAGAAGGAGAGAGGGAGATTGAAGATCCACCGTCTGATTTTCTTTGGTTAGATTAACTCAAGTTTAACCCAAGTAATTGTCTCCAATAAAGTTAAAGTTGATAGTAAGGTTCGTGGCGTAAGACAAAGCAAGTTTACGAGGTCCAGAGGAATTAGATTGTTTCAAATGTCGTGGAGGTAATTGACAAAGTTTATAGGTTCCTGAGGTAAAAATCCCTAAATATAAATATATGTTGCAATACTATTTTAATATAAAAAAACTTTATTTAGCTGTATATAACTTATTATCCTGTCAAAAGTTTCATAAAGATTATTTTAAAGATATATATGCAAATACACTATATATATATATCAGTTTTCTCGTTTTATAAACCGGTTCGATCGATAAATTAAGCAGTCTATATTTTTTTGGAGTTGATATGAATGCTGATATCATACTAATGTCATCATCGGTATGATTGGGTGAAATTAACTGTCAAATCAGGTTAGTCCAAACCGGTATTTTTTTGAGTTGATATGAATGCTTATATCATGCTAATGTCATCATCGGTATGACTGGGTGAAACCAACTGTCAAATCAGGTTAGTCCAAACTGATTGCAGACATGTTCAAAGTCCGATCCCGTTTTTAAAACATTCGTTTGGACCTAGCTTTATCCATGAAATGAAATCATTCGGGTCAATCCCAGTTCTCAAATAAACCAAGGTCCATGGACCCATGTAAAATTGCTCACCCGACCTGTAAAACCATTTTAGAGAGGATTGTCTACTGTGAAGGTGTTTCTGCAGTAATTGCTTTAGCCGTTCCATCTTTGATCGAACGGTTCGCACGATTTTGCATGATACGGATCCACAAAAAGTGCTAAATCGTGCGAACCGCTCGATCAAGATTGAGCAGCTCAAGGGGTTACCGCAGACTCTGCTGCGGTTCCCGTTACAGCAGACGATCAGTGTCCAAGCCATTTAATACGGTACTTCCATACCAAAGATAAAAACCATTTGCACAAGAAAATGCAATAGAGAAATCTCAATGTTGAAGGGGTTCTACTGATAATTAGAAGAACCATAACAAATATTTCCATTCAGAAAGAACAAACAAGAAGACGAACTTACAATTAGTACAACATCATAAAATCACAAACTTACTGATTACTTGATCAGCGTTTGTGATACCCCACTACCGTTCTTAACTGGGTATCGAATTAAACTGTCGCCATGAATATGACAGGAGGAACAACGGCGCTGGTGACCAGCATACAGATAGCCCGATATTCTAGCGCAGAAGCTTTCCGCACGAGATACAGATTGGTATGTCAAAAATGCAGCAAGCTGTATACAAGAATCCAAGCAAGCTGCAAAACCCAAAGCATTTGTCATTCATGGGGGATGAATGCATGAACCAGGAAGCTGTAAGTTGTCGCCATTTAGAGCAGTCAAAAATAGGCTTAAAATTAAGATTCACCAAGACAGAGAGGTCAGGACAGATGAAATAGTGACAAATTTACCAGAAAGAGAGTAAAAGATGCAAAAAGGCCCTCCTGCAGCAATGCTCCATGGCCCCCATATTCTTCCTCGTCAATCTTTAAGAAGTACGCGTAGTACCAATAAATGATGCCAGTGGATACTCCTAAAAATCTGAAAGATGGAAAAATGAGCTCAAAAAATGTTGGGTTTACTGATATATGCAAATATCGATTTCAGTGAAGCAAATACAGCAAGCAACTTTAAAAATGAAGTTTGGTGAATTTCATTATTCATATAACACAGTTTTCAATCTTAAATGAAACCATACAATGCACGAATAATGGAACTAACTCAAACAGGAGACTTCAAAATGTTCTCCTTCGTTGGTTTCAACTTAATCTCATAGAATACTCTTTCCCATACAATTAGGATATTTAAAAACTGATCTTTTTTGACATGCTAAAATCAGAGATAAAATTTAATTAGTAAAGTTACACTAGATATCAGCAATTCTTTTGCCAGCATACACTCCTCTCAGGCAAGTCCAAAGGGATATTGTGGAACTTTTTTAAATTATTAGTGCTTCTACGAAAAGAAAACCATGCCCATCCTCAGATCCAACTAAGCTAGATCACGTAGCATAGTTTTCTTGCTAAAACTTTTCTGATCTTCATCAATTCCTCATTTAACGCTCATTCACCAAAATTATTACCACTGAGACTAGTAGATTCTTTGAAGTAAGATGCTCAAACCACCTTGAACGTTTCACTTATTTCATCCTTTATAGAGGACGGTAAATCTTATTTAAACTGATATCCAGTCTATGCAGGTTCATCCCCACCCCCCCATCCAATATCTAACCATGCAAAAAGACATGAATGAGAGGTTATT
The DNA here is from genome assembly GCA_037367405.1 of Ottelia alismoides. Taxonomy (NCBI): domain Eukaryota; kingdom Viridiplantae; phylum Streptophyta; class Magnoliopsida; order Alismatales; family Hydrocharitaceae; genus Ottelia; species Ottelia alismoides. The sequence goes on from JAZKJV010007293.1 coordinate 344,684, forward strand.
CTGCTGGATGGCATGCGTATAATAAATGTCAGCAACCAACCTCTATACTAGATGGCTGCTTCTTTGTTGATCCTAATATCTAAACACTTGCATTTGATAAATGAGAAGTTAAACATGGGCATCATATATTTATAGGTATATGAACCCTATTAACACTTCAAAATCCTAATGAAAGATTAAAAAACTAACAACTAAAGTTAAGGATTGGCTTATAATCGCACTATAACCAATTACATAGATAATACCTTATATTAATTGGTGTCAATTATAATATGTTTTAATAAACAATGTATGTGTGTCAACTATAATATGTTTTAATAAACAATGTATGTGTGTCAATTATAAGACGTTTTAATAAACAATGTATGTAAAACAAACCGCATAAATTTACTAAGAAAGACAAAACAGACTATATGGAGCGAAATACCCCAAGAATATATGTGATAGGAGAGTAATATAGACTTGTATAACCTTCACAATGCCCTGATATACAGGCAGCATGCTGACAGTAAGCCACCAGAACCATGAAAAAATGGTATTTAGAATGCACCAACATTAAACATGCCATGGTGAAAAAAATATGACCCTTTTAACCACAGTATTGTCGCAATATATGAATCTGTTTAGAGAGGACTGTGGTGTAATGTCAATGTTAATAGATCCCGACTGTGTCGTAACGCTGGTTTTCAGTGCTACCAGATTTATAAAAAAACACTTATCAAGCTATATGAAGCAAACTCCATTTTTTCACCAGCACTTGCCAATTAACAACAAACCTTCTTATAAGCTCAAAAGGTCCAAAGACAGCCCAGATTGCCATACATGCAGAGACATTAAATTTGTAACTAACTAAGAGCTACAGTGGACAGTTTTCATCAACTTGAAGCAACTATCAAATACATTATGCTTTGATTAAAGAAAATTCATGAGCTTGACCCAAATAAAGTATAAAACGTTGTGCAAATGTCAAAATAACAATGTATAGATCTATCTGAACTAAATACATTTGAATTCATATTTTGTTAATAAAAATTATTTTGTATACCTGCTCCCTCGAAATCTTATGCATCCAATGTTAAGCTTGCATAGTTAGATTTGCCACCATGTCAACTTTTTCTTTTAAGCCAAAGGATGTCCATCCGGCAGGGAGGCATTGATGAATATCTTATTCATATCTTTCAAAAAAATGAATATCTGGTTCCTGAATGGCTCTTATTAACACCATTAACATGCATTCAGCTGCATTTCGGTCTTAATGCATAAGCGCATTATTCAGGCATGTGTACACATAATAAAGTTTAGTAAGCAAGGTTTGAAAAAACAAAACACGGAACGAGGTATTTTCCTCGGAACCGAGGCGAGGCGTAAGCCTCGGTTATAGTCAAAAATATGCAAAAAAAAATTATAATTACATATATGTCAATGTAATTATATGTTCGCTGCCCAACATATAATACTTGACACTATAACATATGATGAAATAATAGAGATAAGTATCCCAAAATAGAAGATAGAACAACATCATATCCCTTTCTACACATTTTCATCCAATCAAAGAGGAATTCATTGTCTATAAATGTTGTGAAAGAACTAAACAATGCATATCTATCTTTGAAATATTGTTGTAATTAAAAGTACGATTAAATATATGTCGAAGAAGTTTGTGTTATGTGTCTAACATATAATATATGATCACATGAGAAACCATGAATCATATTCATTTGAGCAAATCTTTGAAATATTGTTGTAATTAAAAGTATGATTAAATATATGTCGAAGAAATTTATGTTATGTGTCTAACATATAATATATATGGCAGCATGAGAAATCGTGAACCCTAACCATTTCGTTTTGCTTGATATATTGCAAAGCCCATTAAGTTTATGAGTATTGTTGGATTTGATATTTACGAATTCATTCATTAAGAAAGAAATAGTAAGAGTTTGTCGAAATAGTTAGACACAATTAATAGTAAATATGAAATTAGGGCACAAAAGAAAAATCAAATTTAGGCATTTATCTTGTAAATCATTATCTTAAACAAGCAGATATTTATAAGCTTGTCAAACTACCAAGTAAACCATCAAAATCATAAAAAAATACTTCAAAAAAACGCATCAGCTGCCTCGGCCATCTGAGGTGCACGTCTCACTGGACTGGACCGAGGCGCATGCCTCGAGGCTAAATAGGACCGTCTTGCCTCGAGGCATATGCATTGACCGCCTCGAGGCTGGTTTTTTTAGTAAGGCAATGAAATGGCTCTTTGAGCCAGGCTGGTTCAGTTAGAAGTCTTGGTACAGAACTCAAATATCCCTAAGCCGATAATCATAACTCACTCCAGCCTGGCAGAATCAACTTGAACCACCCTAAAACCCATGCCAAAAGCCTGATCTAAAACCCTAAAGATCTAAGTTTACATAAAACCCTAGAATTGACTCTTCCCCCGAATCCTATCAAATAAACCACTAAATTTCACCAAAAGAAGTATTGGTGTACTTTAACCAAAACCAAAATTAAAGCCCCCAAACTGTTTTCAAAGGAATTAAAACCCCTTCCTTAAAAAAAGGAATTAAAACCCCAATCTAAGTTAACCCCTTGAACGGGGCAATGAACTGGGTTTTTGTATAAGGATCAGGTCAATGACCTATTTTTAAACCCGACTGATCTGGTCCAGTCCAATGGACCAGTCCAGGTTAAAAAAGTCCAGCCAACTCCCTTGTCGTTGGATCCCCAGATCCAATGGTCTTTAGATTTGTCTTTCCTTTTTCTATCTTTTTCATCTTTTAATCGAAGACCAATAGATCAAAAGATCCAACGGCCCCTTTCCTTCACCGGACACCTATTTGTAGCCTTATTGGTCACTTAAGTGTCCCCCTTCCAACCTTGGATCAGATCCAACAGCTGGGACTATTCGTCTCCATCTTTTAATCCCAGATGCACATTCACATACCTTAATCCAATGGGAGAATCATTCCATTTAAGTGAACATTTCACGACCATTGATCCTTCCTCTGAACATTGAATGATTCGTATGCATTTCACTTAAAATCTTGATTCCCACGGTTGGACTGAAAACCAACATTGTACACTGTCGACCTTAATTGCTTCAGGTTGCTGAAGCTAAGTTTCAACTCCAGAACTCCTTGTGCCTCATGTGTCAACCGCATGCGCGTCACCATCTTTGATCTAACAGCCACACATCCTAAACCCAGAGCTTCAAAGTTTCGATCCAACATGTGCCATCATCTCACATCTCACACGTACACGAACCAAGGCCCAGTTTGTCAAACCCAGGCTGATCATTCCTTGCTTGACTGAAGACCACCCCCAGCTGTCTTTTGTATGATGTATACGGTTCTTTTTTTTAGGAATCTATGCTGCTTCAACATTGGGATTCCACATCTCACACTTTGCTTGACGCCCATCCATGCCCAACATCAAATGAGCTCCAAACCACTACAAATAAGGGCCGAACTGAGACACAAAGAGGGGGTTCCATTAGCTTTACAAACAAATATATATCACAAAACTCGGATAAGATCCCCTTCTTGAGCTCTATAGCATCTCACCAGCTAGGCATATTCGTCAATAGTTTTAGGTCATACCGAAGCATGCATATTTTAATGATAACAAAACTTGATTGTATCAGTTTTTAGTTAGGTTAAAAGCAAGGAAGATCATGGATCAAGCTTAAGATCAAGCCTAGAAGCTCAAGCTTAAAACAAGATGAAGAAGCCCAATCTCAACCTCAAGCTCAAAGATGGGACTCGAAGGAGCCCAATCGAACACCATCAACAAATATGGGACAAAATGTTATCCCACTTCCTCGTAAGGTCAATTTCTATACTGTATGTTGTATTTTATATTCTTGATTTGTAATTTTTTAGCTTTATTAACTAAGTTTGCGGATTTGTATTTTTTTTTACAACTTATCATCTTAATATGAAGTACCACTACAAGAACAACCTCAGCACTCGCCCGTAGCTCTTGTCAGCACTCAAATTCTGGTAGAGAAGCTGATAAAGATAAGATCATAAGAGGAGCACAAATAAATGAGATATAAATGTGCGAATATCGTAATCAAATATTTTGTAAACCTATATTTGTATTCAAAATGCATATGTTAATTTTATCGCTGATGTCAATATTGTCATTTTCAAGAGTCATTGGTTTCATGTCGAAGAACAACTATAGTCAGTTGATGGCGTAGTCACTCGTATGAGAACCCCTTCTTGAGCTCTAGCATCTCATCAACTAGGTAGATTCATCGTTAATTTTAGGTCATACCTAAGCATGCATATTTTGATGATAACAAAATTTGATTGTATCCGTTTTTAGTTAGGTTAAAAGCAAGGAAGATCAAAGATTAAGCTTAAGAAACATCAAGCCAAAGAAGTTCAATCTCAGCCTCCAGTTCAAAGATGGAACTCTAAGGAGTCTGATCGAACATAAACAAATGCTGGACAAAATTTTATCACACCTCCTTATCAGGTCAATTTGTATAATGTATGTTATTGTTGAGAAGAGAGATGAATGATATATATATTCCATAGAGCTAGGGTCTCTTATATAGAGAGAAAACCCTAGAGAGTGCAAGAGTTACGGAACCCGAAGAGTCATGGGGGTTATGGAACTTGAAGGGTCACAGAGGGTTACAGAACCCGAAGGGTCACAGGGGTTACAGAACTCGAAGGGTCACATGGGGTTACGAAACCTGAAGAGTTACAAACATAAATGTAAATATAATAATTCTAACACTCCCCCTCAAGCTGGAGCTGAAAAAGCTGCAGCTTGTAACAAAAAAGAAAAAGTATACACCACATCTTCACATGATGCACCATAAGAACATATGTCCGCTGCTAGTAGAAGACCTCGCTCGAGGACGGGTCTGTGGCTTTCAGGTCACCGGAATGTATCTCTGCCATGCCTGTAGAGTCACTGCAATATCAGGTCACCGAAACGTATCTCAGTCGTGCCTGCAGATCACCGGAACATATCTATGTCGTGCCTGGAGAATAATCACTGTAGAAGAAGTCCAGCGCGGAGTAGTATTCGGGTCGTAAAAGAAGAAGTATACGCCCTGACGAAGAAGTCGATGCTCGGTGAAGACGGATGATATTGGGAGAAATAAGTCATGGTGAAGTAAGGGTTGTTGGAGAGGAGGGGCTCCAAGCGGTGTCGACGACGCAGGAGATGTGGCTGGAGCTGATGGAGCCTCGGGCGGCGCTTTAGGTGTTGACGGTGATGCTGGGGACTTGGACTGCCTTGCGTGAGACCATGGAATACACGGGTGATGCATGAGGTCCAACCCTCTCTCCTTGCCGGCAGAGAGAGGGCTGGTGGTGGCAGCGGATTTAGGGTATTAGGCTTTGGTCTAGGACCGTTGCTCTGATACTAATATAATAATTCTAATAGTTATATTTTATATTCTTGATTTGTAGTTTTTTAGCTTTGTTAATATGAAGGTCTGCGGATTTGTATTTTTTTCAACTTACCATCCTAATATGAAGTATGAGATAAAATCGCTTAAGATGGTTTGGCTATTTGCAAAGGAGGTCAACTGATGTACCAGTTAGAAGATGCGAGATCGGGGATGTTGAGTCGGTTAAGAGAGGGTGAGGAATGTCCAAGAAGTGTTGGAATAAGACTATCAGAAGGGATCTTAGCTATTTGGATTTAAGCCCAAGAATGTACCAAAACAGATATGAACGGAGGCAAAAAATCCATGTAGTCGATCCTGCTTAATTGTGGGAAAAGGCTTTGTTGTTTTTGTGTACCATCTTAATATGAATTATTGCAACAAGAACAACCTCAGCACTCTCCCATAGCTCTTGTCAGCACTCAAATCGTGGTAGAGAAGATGATAAAGATAAGATCATAAGAGGCGTAGAAATAAATTGCATGAATGAGATATAAATGCATGAATGTTGTAATCAAATATTTTATAAATCTGTATTGGTATTTAAAATGCATATGTTAATCTTCAATTATGTGATGTATCTAACTCTGCAGATTCATAGAATTCATCTCCTAATGAATTGCTTGATCTTCGATTGTAACGCATGTTCGATTGGTCCTGATTTGACCCAATAATTTGTTAACATTTTTCCCATCATGTTTCTTTTTTAGTTATTGTGTAAAGAGGGGCCATCTTGTAATTTGCTTACCCCTTCACTAGAATAATTCTCCCTTTGACTTTTCCCTAACTTTAACCCTTCGGTAAAGAGCTTTTGGGTGGGCTGTCTCTTTGCAAATCAACCATCTATTCCTCAAATTGGGGAGCACAGTTCCTATTGAAGGCCAAAGATAAATTGGAACCCTAAGGGTTTCTCTGCTCCAATATCGACACCATGGCTTTAGAGTGGGGGGAGTGTTAGCAGCTGAGGTCGATGAGAGGTGGCCTTTGAAGATAAAAGGGGAGCAGCCCATGAAAATCAGGTGGCGACAGCAACCCTTGAAGGGTGGTGGCACTTGGGGAGTATGTGGCTATATAGCTTCAGAAGCTGCACGGCGGTGCCTCCAAGGCATGGCCTCAAATTTCAGCGAAATTTGGTCGAATTTCTTTCGAATATCAATATCCAGTCGAAATCGAATTCGACCGAAATGACCGAAATGACCGAAATATGGGGTCCTAGTACAAAAAATAACCGAAATGACCGAAATTTCGGTCGAAATTCCACCGAAATTCCATCGAAATTCTGTTTTGGTCGATACCGAAATGGTGACCGAAACCGACATTTAAGGCCTTGCTCGAAGGGCAGTGGTTACCGCATGGTTGGGAGGAGTGGTGGGAAGGTTGAGGAGATGGTGCATGGGTAGTGGATGATGCTAACGGTAGTGGCGACGGTGGAGGCATGAGGGAAAATGATGGTAGTGATCATGTGGGCGTCGGGGGTGGGGTTGGTGACAAATATCAGTATTCAGGGAAGGGTTCGAAGGAAGGCGTTGTAGCATCAGGGAACTAGGGAATGTAGTGGTGGCACAGACAACACGAGAAAGGGAATCGAGAGGAGGGTTGGTGGCGAGTGTGGGGTAGCGGCATCGCGGTGGCCAGGAAACTGAGGTGATGATGTCCGGGAGCAAAGACGGAGGGAAATAGGAGAAAACTCTATTTTTTCTATAATTTGAATTGCCTTAAAACAATGACCCATAAGCCCTTTATACATAGGGGTGGAGGTACAAGATAAAATAATACTAACAACCTTAATTACCCCTAAAATTATTCAACTTGACAACTAATTAGAGATCATATGTGATCTCTTTATTTAAATGAAAATCACAAATGCATTGAACCCAAATTAGATGAAAATAACTAAACTCAACTCTAATTTAACAAGACTCTAATTGGATGAACAAAAACCTCTAATTTAACACCGTTCTCTCAAAAAAAACCCTCTAATTTAATAAAAAAACTTAACTGGACAAAAGTAATCAGATGACAAACTCTAATTTCGGCCCTAATCTTCAATTTCATGCTGCATCATTTCTTCTCACTTGCTCATTGTTGCAGCTGAACCCCGAGATAATTAGCCATATACTTCATAGTTGTCCCAAGATGTTGTACATAAAGTTATATTCAATCTCGCCGCCAGTTCTCATGGTAAGACCAATATTGATTTTCTTGACACGATCAGAAAAGTAACCTGTCCATATGCTTTGCATTACATTATGCATCATGCTACTATAGATAATGTAATATTGTATTTAGTTTCATTGTTCCAGATATCGTTACGAGGCTATAAAAAATGGTGAAGCCTTCTCCCACCTTAAGTAGGGTCGGCTACATGGATTCTAGCTCAAATACATGTTGAAAGATCCGACTATTTTTTATGCTGGTTGTCAGTTACCTAAAGCAACCTCCACAAGGAGGGATTTAAACCCCGGTCTTTTAGGTGGGTAAGCACACTGCACTATCACTTGACCGTCGAAGTGGTACATTACGAGGCTATATGATACAATAATAGGTTGGCAATAAAATATGTAGGATAAAGTGGATGCACTTATATCTCGTGGAACCTGCTGTGTTACTATAGAGCACTTTTATCCCAGATCTTTGGCATTAAAGTGATGTTGTATTAACGGGCAGAAGCATGCCTTCCAGCAAATAGAAATAGGCAGACTTGCAACTTTGACTATTTTGGTACCTCATCAGGTGCTAACTTGAGCTAGTTCAAAGTTTTACTTCTACTGCTTGGGACTGCATGCTACACCAATTAGACATCGAAAATGCTTTTGTAGATAGATGCCAACCACCAAGTTATATTATTCGATAGAAAATATAATGTGAAACTTAAAAAAGGCTCATGTCTTAAAACATATAATCCGAACTTAATTTGATATATTAAGGTTGGAGGTGATGAAAAACAGTTTCTGGTGACCCGCTTCTAAGTCACTGTCTTTATTAGACATAAAGAGATGGGTATGATAATTCTAGTTGTCTATGTGGATGGTGTTCTACTTAGCAGTATTGAAAATAGCTCATGTACTCTTGGAGAAGGAGGCTTTCCTTCATAAAAATTGTTACAATACTCGTGTTATCTTGTCCTTCATATTGTTTATTTTTCCTTTTGTCATGTTTATGTAATTTACACATAGAGCCTTTCTCCTATATAAGAGGGCTCTAGGGTTCGATGAATAGTATCTTTCTTTTCCCTCTCAACATGGTATCAGAGCGACGGTCCTAGACCGGAGCCTGTGCCCTAGAACCTTGCCCCACCAAAACCCTAACCCTCGGGGCTCGCCGCCGCCGCCAAGCCCCTCCTTCGGGCTCACAATCGCCGCCGCCCAGCCCCTCCTTCGGGCTCATCACCGCCGCGCCTAGCCCACCTTTGGGTCTACAACCGCCGCCCCCTTGTGGCTGTTGTTGTAGCCGCCCCATCCGGCGGTTCCCTCTCCCTCACGCGTGGTCCGTCTCATCTTCACACGTGAGGACGTCTTGCGGCCTCCTGGTTCTTTGAGTGCTCTAGGGTTTCACGTGGAAGCCCTAGCATCCTAGCTCCTCAAAGGACTCCTTGGCGAATGGAAGAGGTTGTGGTATGAGTCTGCACCCTCAACCATCTTCCTGTATGTCAGTGTAGACGCCAGTATCTCTACTTTCTCAGCACAGTCTTGAAGATAGTTGTCATCATGTCTGACAACAAAGTGGATGTTTCATCCATGGGTGCTTTCAAAGGTCCGACACCCATTATCAAAATGGATGGAACCAACTATGAACTGTGGGCCATGCAGTTCATGAGCCTGATGCAGTGTAATGGCAAGAAGCACATCCTCACGATGGAGGAACCGAGTGACAAGACTGGGATGAATGCCTCATGGGAGGCAGATGATGCTTATGCACGAGTATGGCTATCTGGGACTGTGTCATCCGAGATAGCAAATGATATTCTGAGCCAGCCAACGGCAAAGGCTATGTGGGACATTCTCGCCGCCACATACTCTCTGGCTAAGAATGAGTCGAAGATACTTCAGCTCCAGCACGATATCTTCACATCCAAGCAGAATGGCCGTCCTCTTCATACCCTCTATACTTCATTGAGGGGTATGTTTGAGAAGTTGCATAGTTATATTCCCTTGACTGCTACGCCGGAGCAGCTCAAGGCATACAGAGATTCTGTGATGACTTGAGTCTTTCTAGCAGCTCTTGATTCTGAGTATGATGATGCTCGTGCCCAGATCCTTACTGACGCTACCATACCTCCAATGGAGGAGGCATATCACAGATTGAGTAGACTATCTATATCCTCAGGAGGTACTCTGCAGTCCCAGACATCTTCAGCTATGGCCGCCTCTCGTGGTAGGGGAAGCCATTTACCATATCGTGGTAGAGGGAGCTCTAACCATGGCAGAGGAGGGGGTGGTCGACCCCGTCAGCCATGCACATATTGTCATAGATCTAGTAACTCTGAGGATACATGCTATTCCAAGCATGGGTTTCCTCCTTCAGCTCGGGTTGCAGAGCAGATACAACCAGTTGGGAGCCCTTCACCTACCTCTGATCGGCGATTTGATGAGCTTGTTGCTCGACTCAGGGATATTATGCCCACTGCCAGTTCTACCGGATCTCCTTCAAAATCATCAGAGGTGGATGCAACAGCATCAACGTCTACTCCAGGTACAGAGTATGCCTTTACTACTTGTTACAGGGCAGAGTTATCAGAGTGGATTATGGATTCAGGTGCATCACATCATCTATGTGGTGACAAAGGCCAGTTTAGTGTCTTTACTCATGTTCAACCTGGACGGTCTGTTGTGATTGCAGATGGTACACATTCCCCCGTCACTGGTCAGGGGGAGGTGCAGTTGACTTCTACCTTGAGGCTTCCTAATGTTCTCTATGCTCCCCAATTCTCTACGAATTTTATTATCAATTAGTCAGATCACCAAAGATTTACATTGTCGTGCCATATTTGATCCTTCTGCTCTTGTGTTTCAGGACATACTCACGGGCAGAGTGATTGGAACTGGCCGTGAGCAAGGGGGCCTCTACAGACTTGTGCAGTCCCCATATGCTGGCCCTCATCTTCTCTACACAATGGGTATGTTTCTCCATACATGTGGCATCTGAGATTTGGTCACCTTCCTCTGCAAAAGCTAGTTCATGTTCTTCCACAGAATTCTACTCGCTCCACCTTTCAGTGCGAGGCTTGCCAGCTTGGGAAGCATCACCGGTCTTCTTTCCAGGGTCGTCAGGGTCCAAGTAGTCATAGTCTATTTGAGTTGTTTCATTTTGATTGGGGTCCAAGTCGTGTCCCAGACCATCAGGGACACAGGTTTTATCTTGTTGCTGTCGATGAGTTTTCGAGGTTGTCTTGGATTTTCCTTCTTAAGAACAAGTCCGATGCTGGTCCTGTTATTCAATCTTTTATTAATGAATTGAAGAACATTTTTTCTGCTAGAGTCAAGTACATACGTTCTGACAATGCTCTCGAATTCTGCAATACTCAACTCTCTCAATTTCTTAAGTCTCATGGCATTGTGCATCAGACATCGTGTGCTTATATCTCCCAACAGAATGGGGTGGCTGAAAGGAAACATCGCCATCTGTTGGATGTTACCAGAACCCTTTTGATTCAGAGTCGTACTCCTCATTCCTATTGGGGAGATGCGGTTCTAACTGCGTGTTATCTGGTAAATCGTTTGCCTTCGTCGATGTTAGGGGAGAAGATCCCGTTCTCGGTTGCGTTTCCCGAAAAGGATCTTTTCTCGCTCACGCCTCGTGTGTTTGGTTCTGTTGCATTTGTTCATCAATTCACTCATGGTCTTGACAAGCTTTCTCCAAGGTCTGTTAAATTGGGTATTCTAAAACGTAAAAAGGATATCGTTGTTTTGACCCAGTTCGAAGAAGGTACTATGTCAGTGCTGATGTCACCTTCTTTGAGTCTATTATGTATTTCTCTCCCACAGGTGACAGGCTTGCTCCTTCATAGGATGGTGAAAATATCTATATGCCTCCTCCTCCGTCATTACCATGCTCTTCACCATCTCCACCACCACCATCATCACCACCACCACCGCCGCCACCACCTCCGTCACAGCCTCCTACTTTCTTTCCTCAGGTTTACCAACGAAGACCCCCTGCTCATGTGCCTCCTCCATCATCCAGCACGCCTAAGGTATGTACTGAACATTTAAGTTCTCCTGATGGCACGGGTGATTTGCATGTACAGACTGAGTTACAGGGTGCATATGATATCTCTACTACTAATGTTGATGATCTCGATATTCCTATTGCACTTCGGAGGCAGAAGCGTGCACGAACGATGAACACCAGGTATGGGGTGGACTTTGCTTCTCATGTTTCCTTGGAGCGACTGTCCAAGGACTTTCAACACTTTGTTGTAGCCCTATTAGCTGTGCAGATACCAAGGTCGTATCAGGAGGCCTTGCAGAGTAGTCAGTGGCGTTTAGCTATGGAGGAAGAGATGGCAGCATTGCAATCGCGTGGTACATGGAGTGTCGTGAAGCCTCCACCAGGTGTGTCTGTTGTTGGTAGCAAATGGGTGTTTACAGTGAAGCATCGCGTTGATGGTACAGTGGACCGATACAAGGCAAGGCTAGTCGCACGTGGATTCACCCAAACCTATGGGGTGGACTATCATGACACATTCTCTCCTGTGGCGTGTCATTCTACATTGCGGATTCTCATCTCTGTCGTTGTGGTGAGAGATTGGCCACTTTTTCAATTGGATGTCAAAAATGCATTCCTGTATGGTGATTTGCAGGAGGAGGTCTATATGCAGCAGTCACCTGGGTTTGCTGCTGAGGGGGAGTCCAGTATGGTATGCCGTCTTCATAAGGCTATATATGGCCTTAAGCGGAGTCCGAGGGCTTGGTTTCAGAAGCTCTCAGAATTGATTGAGCAGAAGGGGTTTGTCAGATCCACTGCAGATCATACTCTCTTTGTAAAGAGAGACCAGCGAGGTATTGTGGTCATCTTGGTTTATGTTGATGACATTGTTATCACTGGCAGTAATGCACAGGGAATTCAGGCAGCAAAAGACTTCCTTGGACATCAGTTTGTTACCAAGGACTTGGGCACGCTTCGTTATTTCCTTTGATTGGATTTGCACGAAATCAACAGGGTATGGTTATGACACAAAGGAAGTATATTACTGATCTTCTATCTGAGACAGGAATGACAGGATGTAGACCAGCTACTACCCCAATGGATCCTAATGTGAAGCTTCATGATGATGGATCTGAGGAGGTGGACAAGAGACGCTATAGAGAACTGGTAGGGAAATTATTATATGTCACTATTACCAGGCCTGATATATCTTTTGATGTGAGTAAAGTAAGCCAGTTCATGGAGCATCCCAGGCAGGCGCACATGGATGTTGTATTCATGATTCTAAGATACTTGAAGTCATCTCCAGACGCAGGTCTTCTGTTTAGAAGAGATACATCTCTCTCAGTCACAGGGTATGCTGATGCAGACTATGCTGGTTGTCCTAATGACAGGAAGTCTACTTCAGGCTTTATTGTCTTTGTTGGCAGCTCACCAGTCTCATGGAAGAGTAAGAAACAGACCGTTGTTGCTCGATCCAGTGCAGAATCAGAATATAGAGCAATGGCCCAAGGCAGTACTGAGATGATGTGGGTCAAGTCTGTCCTGACTGACTTAATAATTGAAGTACCTCTTCCTATGCATCTCAAATGTGATAATCAGGCAGCTTTATTTATAGCCAACAATCCAGCATTCCATGAAAGAACAAAGCACATCGAGGTAGACTGCCACTACACTCGGGACTTGATCCAGAAGGGGCTGATTTCAGCATCTCATGTTGCGTCAGGAGATCAAGTTGCAGACATGTTCACTAAGTCTCTGGCTAGAGGTCCTTTCCATAACTGTTGTTCCAAGCTGAGCATGATAGATATATATGCTCCAGCTTGAGGGGGAGTGTTACAATACTCGTGTTATCTTGTCCTTCATATTGTTTATTTTTTCTTTTGTCCTGTTTATGTAATTTACCCATAGAGCCTTTCTCCTATATAAGAGGGCTCTAGGGTTCGATGAATAGTATCTTTCTTTTCCCTCTCAACAAGAATATCTTTGATTATTTTATTGATACAGAAATCAAAATCTCCATAGCAAAGCAAGACCTACATATGTCAACAAGAGAATAGAAGTCCTACTAGAAATGGCGTTGTTGGAACCAGACCTTGCATCTTGGATGCCAATACTGGTTTCAAAGAACTTCAAGACCTAGAGTATGACAGCCCTTAGGTTAGGCTTCTAAGAGGGTTAAAGCTAAGAAAGATTACTTTTAACCTATGACTTAACAAGCGGGATAACCCCAAGGGTAACCTTCCTACTATGCTTGTATTAGAAGGGAATGATACATAAATGAGTATCATGTGTCACCTAATGAAAAAACTATATGGAGTGAAAGCAGTATTTAGGAAATCGGCCGCACACGCCACCACCACAAGGCCGAACAACATTCCTGAAGTGGAGCTATATGCACTCCATGCACTAACGTGGTTCACATAAGCCACTTACATTGACCGCATATGCAAGTTAATCAATTTAGGTCCGAACTTATTGTAGTCAGATCTGGAACGGTAACTAGGCATGAGTATCGGGCCGGGCCGGGCCGGGCCCAACGTAGCCCTACCCGAGCCCGATTCCTATATGCGGGCTAGCGGGCCGGGCCTGGGCCCGTTTTTTTTTTAAAATTGGTGCCCAAGCCCGAGCCCGGCCCGCGCCTCTATGGGCCGGGTCGGGTCGGGCCGGCCCGTTACATAAATCAGCAAACATTTTTTTGTCTCATAAAATGTAATCCTACATCATAACCCCATATTTTTTCCAATCCCTATGATTTTTGTGAATGGAACAATGGCTCTATAATCTTCTAACCTTATTTAACATATACACGCTCGTGTCAAATGTTGTGGACCATAATATAAATTAGAAAAGTCAACTGGAAATCAAAGAAATATTTAAATACGAAGCAGAGAAATCAATGCCAATTATTAAATCCTTGGGCTAATACGAAGCAGAGAAATCAAAGAAATTATTAAATCTTCACAGTGAGAATCGCGTATAAGTAATACTCACAGGGAAATAATGTATGGGCTACTGGAATCACTATAGCTACAATTTAAGCCAACCCAAATGAAGTCAACTGGAGCGCAAGCATCCCCCATCCAATTTCATGGTGTCTTGCCATTCTAAATATATGCTTGATTGCTGAAGTGCTCTAGAGAATAGATGCTATTGTAGAAGTAGAAGACTAGTTCTAGAAGGTAGTTCCAAAGACAAAATATTGTTCGACTTAAAAAATATTACAATAGGTTTTTAAAAGTTTCCAAAAAAAGAGAGAAAGGCACATGAGACGACATGATTCTCGAGTGTTGACATTTTCTTCCAATGATCCGCATCATAAACCTGCAATACAAGTGCAAATATTTTACAATCAAATCCGAAGAGTCAGGACAATTAGTCCTATAAGCCTACATTAGCGTCACTCATAGGTTGAAAGTAGTTATTATTTAGAAATGTATCAAGTGAATACTAACCAGATGGATTTTTAATAGACTCTGCATCGTCATCCTCTTCTTCATCATCCACAGAGTCACTCACTTCACCACGTATCCAATCTTGAGTGCAAATCAAAGCTTCGACAGTCTTTGGATGAAGGCGGCTCCTGTAGGCATCAAGGACCCTCCCTCCGGTGCTGAATGCACTCTCTGATGCAACAGTTGAGACCGGGATTGCCAAAATATCACGTGCCATGTGTGACAAAATTCTATATTTGCTTGCATTTAGTTGCCACCACAACAAAATATCGAAGGTGGAATCATCAACATTGTCAGCAGAGTCGTCTTCCAAGTACAATTGTAGCTCAGATTTTCCTGAATCTGTATATCTCAAGACCTTCTTCTGTTTTAAGAACTTCAATCTGGTGTCCTCCTTCACTCGTGGTTCACATGGATCACATTCAATAGGCCTTTGCATTGCATTTTCTGCACCTTCCATTCCCTTGAATTTCAAAGCATACTCATCGTATAATGCTTGGAAAACTGCTTCCACCTGTCCCACATATTCAGCTACCTCCTCTGACGAGTACAGTTCTGTGTAAGAGAAACGCAAAAACTCAAACTTGTAACGTGGATCTAGAACAGTAGCGATGGCTAGAGGCAACATAGCCTCCTTGTCCGTCCAATACTTGTCAAATTTAATGAACATTTTTGTGGCCATATTTCGGATTGAAGCATCTTCATTGTGTTGTAAAGAAATCAACTCTTTCTCTATCTCAAAAATCAAACAAAAAAATAGATTGGCAGTTGCATATTTCTGACCAGAAAAGAAGTTAGTTGCAGCATAGAAGTTTTCTAATATTCCCTTTATGAGCTCCACCTTCTTCCACTCGGAGGGTGACGGGACATCCATCAACTGGAATTCTCGAGTCTTCATTCGATTGAAGACTTTTTGATACAATGTTGCAGATTCAAGCATTAGGAATGTAGAATTCCATCGTGTGCTTACATCCAACTTTAGGGACTTCGTCACTGGAATGCGTTCCTAACCTGCATAATCAAGAAACTCCTGATGACGACGGGTAGAATACTTAATGCATTTCACCATGGTGCGGATTTTTCCAATTATTTCTCCAATCTCAGACAGACCATCCTGCACGATGAGGTTTAGAATGTGTGCCCAACAACGAACACGAAAAAAACGACCACCAAGTAAAAGTGAGCTGGTTGTGGCATAATGGTCTACCAAATTCCTTGTCACCACATCATTGGTGGACGCATTATCTGCTGTCAACGTGCACAATTTTGTAATATTCCATGAAGCCAACTTGGTGATCATCATATCTGCTATGTTATCACCAGTATGACGTAAAGCAAGTGCTGAAAAACTCAGAATTTTCTTATGCAACTTCCAACAATCATCAATGAAATGAGCTGTGATGACCATATACCCCAGATTCTGAACTGAAGACCACATGTCAGTTGTTATGCAAATCCTCGCACCAGATTTATTGAGGAGGCTCAACAAATTCTTCTTCTCGACCTCATACAGTTTCATGCAGTCTCTCTTCAGCGTAAAACGAGACATTACATTATATTTAGGTTGTAGACTTCCAACAAAATTGCGAAACTTGGGATTTTCTACAACCGTAAATGGCATTTCTCCAGAGATTATCCATTTAACAAGTTCAGAGCGGCTATGTTCTGGATTAAATTTCCAAGAAGAAATTGTACTCCCTTCATCAGATGTAAACACATTCAACAAGGTTTGACCTTTCCCATCCCACTTGTAGTAGAGACATTTATTCTCTAAATGTCGTATTAGATGACTTGTCCCACTTTTCGTTTGGCATGATAAGGGTTTCTTGCAGTGATTACAACGACACATTTCCTTTCCATCAACGATACCTATCTTTGTCAAATGATTCCAAACCCATGACTGAGATTGTCGTGAACGTTTGTTCTGCCCTTCTGGTTCAACCAAATCATCTTTCTCTTGTTCTTCTCCTCTCACAAATTCATCCTCTCTTGCAGGAGGGGCGACATGATGCTCATTTTGTGTATTCGACATCTACTAACATTAAAAATAACATGACAACCACGAGTCAACGACAAGCACAATGTCCCATTCATTACAAATCATACAATCATACAAATCATACAATCATACAATCATACATTCTAATTCCTAATCTAATGACCGAATTTCATTGGAAAAATTCCGATAAACATCAATATATTCAACACATCCAACACGTATACTACTCAACAATATAAATCCAAAAAAAATTATTGAAGAGGAGAAATAGTAAGTTATACCTCCGGGTATGGCCGTATGGGAGGTCGAAGAAGAGGACAGGGACGGGCTGGGGGTGCGCTGGTCTGTGCGGCGTCGCGGGGGGCCTCTGCGGCGTCGCGGGGGGCCTGGGCGGCGTCGTCGGGAGTGGAGGGCGGGTATGGGTCGCGGAGGAGGTGGGGTCGCGGCTGAAGGGATGATGGAGGTCGGAGGAGGGGTCGTGGTTGGAGGGAGGTGGGGAGGACGGAGGCTGGAGGGGCGGGGGAGGTCGGAGGCCGGCTGCGGGCGGGGGAGGTCGGGGGAGGTCGGCTGCGGGCGGGGGAGGTCGGTTTGCGGGGTCGGGGGGGGTCGAGGGTTTGGGGAGTCGGGGGTTGGGGCGTCGGGGGTTTGAGGCTTCAGCGCATGAGGGGGGGGGGGGGGGGCAAAGTCGGGGGGTTAGGCTTAGCCGCTTAGGGTTATTTGCGGTCGGGCCGGGCTCGGGCCGGGTACGTCAGGCCGGTGCCCGGGCCTTTAGTCGGGCCAGCCCGCGGGCTTCGGGCTCGGGTCCAACTATGCCCGAACCCGGCCCGTTAAGTGAATCGGGCCTCTTTTTATGCCCAGGCCCGCCCATTTCTATGCGGGCTCGGGCCATGGGCGGGTTTTTTCGGGCCGGGTAATGGGCCGGGTCGGGCCGGCCCGCGATTTTGCTCATCCCTAACGGTAACTTATCAAAAATAAAAAAGAAGGCATTCTATTTACCCCAAACCCTTCTTTCAACCCCTCCAAGCCCGTTTGCATCGTCACCTTAGCCGACATCAGCTTCCCATTACCACCTCTGCCATCATTGAGTCTCCTGCCACCATCATCTCCGCCATTCTCAATGCTCCTCCCCACTTCTGCCTCTGCTGGAGGTTGTCTCCTCTCCTCACAGCCTTTGATGGAGGCCACCTTCACCGATTTGTTGCTCTCAAACCTCTCTCCATCGCCTCTTCAGTTGGAGCCTTGGAGGGTACCTCCTCCAAACAAGCCCCTTTGCAGCAAGATGCGAGCTGTGTTAGCTTGCAAGCTGCTGCAACCCCTCACTACACAATGGGTTTTGCATTTTGTTTACTGCTGCATTGGTTTATTGTTACATTTTTTCTGTTGCGGTGAGAGTTATTTTTTACTGCAACAGGTTTTGTATTGCTACAGTTTTATTTAAAATATCTAAATTTCTGGTGCTACATTTTTAGTACCATTTCAAATATTCAAGCACTATTGGATATATATATATATATGTATGTATATATGGTGTATTTAGAGATACAATTATTTGGAGTACTCTTCAAATTTAGTGTCATTTTAAATTGTTGATGTGGGTGGATAAGATGTGTGTGAATTGTGGACTCTAAATTTCTGGTGCTACATTTTAGTACCATTTCAAATATTCAAGCACTATTGGATATATATATATATGGTGTATTTAGAGACAATTATTTGGAGTACTCTTCAAATTTAGTGTCATTTTAAATTGTTGATGTGGGTGGATAAGATGTGTGTGAATTGTGGAGTTCATAATCGTTGTATTTGAACTCCAAATATTTTCCTCACTTATTGAGGGTAATATTTCAAATTGTAAATAACCCTATAAATTGTTTAAAGCATAATGTTGTAACCAATTGTGTTGGTGGAAAAGATTATTCTATTCTTCCAAAGAACCTTAGGCTCTCTTATATAGAGACAACCCATGGGTAAATTACATAGGATGGAATAGAGAAAATAAAAATAGCATAAAAGATACACCGACTACATAACTATCTCTACACTCCCCCTCAAGATGGAGCATGGATATCAATCATGCTCAGCTTGGAAATACACTTCTGGAATGATCCTCTGAGCAATGGCTTGGTGAAGATGTCGGCAGTCTGCTCCCCTGAACTAACATGTGAAGTAGAAATCAGGCCCTTCTGGATCATATCTCTAGTGTAGTGGCAATCTACTTCAATATGTTTAGTTCTTTCATGAAAGGCAGGGTTATTGGCAATGAACAATGCGGCTTGATTATCACACTGTAGTTGTGTGGGTAGAGGTACATCTATATGCAAGTCTTCTTATACAGCTCGAACCCACATTATCTCCGTACTTGCTTGTGTCATGGTCCTTAATCAGATTCAACACTCGATCTAGCCACAACTGTTTATTTCTTGCTTTTCCAAGAAACTAGAGAGCTGCCCTCAAACATTGCAAAGCCTGAAGTAGACTTCCAATCCTTAGGGCATCCTGCATAATCAGCATCTGCACATGTCGAGATAGATAAATTTGTTTCCTTTCTAAATAACAACCTTGTACCTGGAGACAACTTTAGATACCTAAGTATCATATATATGGCATCCATATGCATCTGTCTCGGCTGTTCCATGAACTGGCTCACCCGACTGACTACAAAGGCAATATCAGGTAGAGTTATAGTGATGTAAAGAAGCTTACCCACCATTTCTCTATACCTTCTCCTATCAACTTCCTCTGTATCATTATCATATAATTTCATGTTGGAGTCCATAGGAGTAGTTGAGGGTCTACACCCAACTATGCCCGTCTCAACAAGCATATCTGTAATATATTTCCTCTGGGTCATCACAAGACCCTGTGCATTCCTGGCAAACTTCAACCCCAGAAAGTATCGTAGAGTACTAAGATCCTTCGTAACAAACTGATGGCCCAAAAATACTTTTACCATCTTTATCCCCTGAGTATCATCTCCTGTAACCAAAATATCATCAACAAACACCATGATGACAACCGTACCTCTAGGAGTCTTCTGAATGAACAACGAGTGATATGCATTTGATCTCTTGAATCCTTGTTGTTCAATTAGATGGGAAAGCTTCTGAAACCACACCTTGGGCTTTGTTTGAGGTCATATATTGCCTTATGAAGTCTATACACCATATGATTCTCCCCCTCAGCAGCGAATCCCGGAGGCTGCTGCATGTAGACTTCTTCCTGCAGATCGCCATACAAGAAAGCATTCTTAACATCAAGTTGAAACAAGGGCCAATTACGTACCACAACAACTGACAGAAGAATATGAATAGTAAAACCCCGCGCCACTAGCCTTGCCTTGTAACGGTCAAGACTACCATCTGCATGATACTTGACAGTGAATACCCATTTGCAGCTAATGATATATGCTCCTGGGGGAGCGGGGATCAAGCTCCATGTACCTCGTGACTGTAGAGCAGTCATTTCCTCCTCCATAGCAGAACGCCAGCAATCAATCTTCAAGGCATCCTGATAATTCCATGGTATCTCCACGGAAGACAAAGACACTGCAAACCTCTGAAAGTCTCCTGTGAGATGATGAAAGGAAACCTGGGAGGCAAGAGGATAAGAAGCACAAGTGCGTTTCTACTTTCATATAGCAATATGGACATCCAAATCATCAACCACGGTACTCGTCGGTTCACATTCCTCCTGCAATGATGAACCATGCACATGCACACTATCCGACCAATCATTAGTAATAACATATGGACATACCTGAGGCATGGTGGATGATTGACGTGCAGCATGAGCAGGATACGACCGACATGTATAATATTTTAGTAATGGCGAGACAGGTGGTTTTGGTGGTGGTGGTGGTGGTGGCGGTGGTGGCGGTGGTGGTGGTGTTGGCGCGACCACAGGAACTGAAATGGACGTTGGCGGACTCAAAATAGGAGGAGGAGGAGGAGGAACATAGACCTCGTCATTAGATGTGGATGATGCCAACATGTCACCTGCAGGAGAGAAGTATATAACAGACTTAAAGAATGTAACATCAACACTGACAAAGTATTTCCTGTTTACAGAATCATAGCAACGGTATCCCTTGATTCCCTTCTGAGTTTGAAAGTAACCCACAAAGATATATTTGATAGCCCTAGGCGAGATCTTGTCAAGACCAGGAGACAGCTGATGAATAAAAGCAACAACACCAAAAACACGAGGACTAAGTGAGAATAATTCCTTGTCTGGAAAAACAACGGAAAGGAGAATTTTCTCATCAATTATCAAGGGCGGCATACGATTGACAATATAACAAGCTGTAAGGACGGCATCTCCCCAAAAAGAAATAGAAGCACAACTCTAGATAAGAAGGGTTCGAGTAATATCAAGAAGATGACGATGTTTTCTCTCAGCGACTCCATTTTGTTGAAGGTGTATGCACATGTAGTTTGATGAATAATATCTCTTGAAGAAAAAAATTGTGAGAGAGAACGAGTGCAAAATTCCAAAGCATTATCAGTACAAACATATTTCACAAGAGAGGAAAAAACATTTTGCACTTCATTTATAAGATTTCTGATAACATCTCTTGCTTCAGATTTATTCTTTAATAGGAAAACATGCGACAAACGAGAGAAATCATCAACGACTACAAGATAAAACATGTGTCCCTGGTGATCAGGGACACGACTTGGACCACAAATATCGACATGAAGTGATTCAAAAGGGGAGCTACTGCTCCAACACTGACGACTAGGGAAGCTAGCTCTATGGTGCTTTCCCAACTAACAGGCTTCACATCGGAAGGAAGAACTCTGAGAAATCTGAGGCAAGAGATGACGCGTCGTCTGAAGGAGAAGGTGACCAAAGCGTAGATGTCATGTATACGGAGAGACAGATCCTGCATGAGAGGAGACGCCATCATATGAACTCCGGACCAGACGATAAAGACCATCCTGCTCAGAGCCACAGCCAATCCTCGTGCCCGTTAAAATGTCCTGAAATATAAGAGATGGGTCAAATATAGCGCGACAACGCAAATCCTTTGTAATCTGACTAACAGAAAGTAAGTTCATCAAAAAATCAGGGGTATGTAAGGCATTCTGTAGATGCATGGAAGGCGACAAAGTAATCTCCCCCTGTCCAATAATGGGTGAACGAGTCCCATCAACTATTACCACTGATCGGCCTAGTGGAATCTCCCTGTATGACATAAGTCTGCCTCTGTCGCGGCAAAGATGGTGTGTTGTACCAGAGTCCATGATTCAATCCGAGACATCAGAACTATAACATGATGGAAAAGCACAAGCACTACCTGAGGTGCTAGCAGTGGCAGAAGTACTGGCAGAAGCTGAAGCAGCAATATCCGAAGGGCCTCCTAGAGAATCTGTAGAGACTGGAGGCATAATATATCGCAATCTCGCAACAAGTTCCTCGATCCTCTCTTCCGAAGTAGATGCCGACGGAGATGCAACATGCTCGGCTACTCGCGTCGAGGCTGGAAATCCATGCTTAGAATAGCATATATCCTCAACATGGCATGTACGATGACAAAAGGTGCATGGCTGATGAAAACGACCACCTCGACCACGAGGTTCACGGCCACAGAATGAAGAAGAACCACCTCTCCCTCTGGAAGCAGCCATCGCCGAAGGTGGTGGAGTAGAAGCACTGGACGAAACAGAGATGCGGCTAAGTCTCCGATAGACTTCCTCCATAGGAGGAATGGTAGCATCAGCAAGAATCTGTGATCAAGCAGCTTCATATTCAGGATCAAGGGCAGCAAGTAGGACCCCCACCATTGTAGCATTCTGAAATGTCTTCTGCTGCTCGGGGGTGGCCGTGAGAGGAATAATACTGTATAGTTTCTAAAACAGTCTCTGTAGGTATGTATACAAGGAGTGAAGTGGCCGCCTATTCTGCTTCATTGTGAATATATCGTGCTGGAGCTGTAAGATCTTGGTCTCATTTCGCACTTGTGAGTATTTTGCCGCCAGTATGTCCCACATCGCCTTAGCGGTGGGTTGATGGAGAACATCATTAGCAAACTCCATCGACAACGTGCCTGACAACCAGACCTTGGCGTACGAGTCATCAGCCTCCCAAAAGGCATAAATCCCAGTCTTCTCTGTCGGCTCTTCCTCGGTAAGAATGTGCTTCTTATCGTTCGACTTCATGAGGCTCATGAACTGCATCGTCCAGAGCTCATAGTTCGTCCCATCCATTTTGACGATTGACGCAGGACCTTTGAACGCGCCTATGGAGGGCATATCGACCTTCCTTTCTGACATATCATTGAAGATAAAGAACTAGGGTTTGTAGACCAAAAGACAAGTGTCTACATAGACTTCATAGGATTTGAGTGCAAATGTAAACTTTACGCACTCAAATCCATATGGATGACGAGCGGGACGGCTACGGTGAGGACAGCAGTGGCAGGGACCAGCTGGGATGGGCCGGCGGTGTGGGCTAGCGAATGAGGGTCGGCGGAAGGGGTCGGCGGGAGGAGTCGCGAAGAGGGGCGATGGGAGGGGCCGCGGAGAGGGGCGAAGAGGGGCGGCGGGAGGGCCGGGCAACGAGGAGGGGGCGGGGAGGGGTGGCGGGCGGCAGCGCCGAGAGGAAAGAGAGAGGGGCGGCGGTGCCGAGGAAGGAGAAGAGAAGGGGTTTAGGGTTTCGGCTCTGATACCATGTTGGTGGAAAAGATTATTCTATTCTTCCAAAGAACCCTAGGCTCTCTTATATAGAGACAACCCATGGGTAAATTACATATGATGGAACAGAGAAAATAAAAATAGCATAAAAGATACACTGACTACATAATTATCTCTACAAATTGATCGGTGACTGCTTGATATAATATCTTTAAATTAATTTTTTGCAGTGTTGTAAAAGTCGTCTGACTGGCCCGACTAGTAGGTCCGACTAGTCTAGTTAGTGGGGTGGCCGACCGAGTACCGACTAATTCCGACTTGGTGGCATGTCTTATTCATGAAGCACATAAAAGAATAGATGGGTGGAACTCCTTTGTCAGGTGATGGAAGAGGAGTTGGAGCTCTAATCATTGTCCTAATTAGAGGAGATGGAGGTTCTGATGAGGTAGAAGGTAGACCGCGTAGGGGAGCAGAGGTAGTGGTGGTGAGGGATTACGAAGTCGGTACAAAAGAATGAAGGAGGTATGAAGGGGATTGCTCTTCCAATGACGCAGATGTGTGCTTCGTTTGTTCCAGATGCGTCGTTTTTCTCGTTCACGGTTGATGAACGAATTCAATGGCAGAGGTTTTCAGGCAGTGGATTTTCCAAATTGGTTATGCAACTCCAGTGGTTGCTACCTGTAGCAAAGCAGCACCAGATCTTTTCGATCATTGGCACATCATCACCTTCCAGCATCTTAATTTGAAAACGTTTGCTCATTGGAGTTTGATCGAAGATCCGTCGAATGGGATTTGGAGATGAAAGTCTGGTACCAACACCACCTGTGTGAGCCACTTGAAGAGCCTCAATCCACATCGTTGATGCGAGTCTCTACTGCGTTGTTCCATAATACCGATGTTGATGATTGTTGATTGATTTGATGAGGGATGGTGGCGGGGGATTGCTTGAGTGGATTCGATAGTTTGATGAGGAAATGATGGATTCATTGGGGACGGATAATGAAGTGTTGTTGATCATGCGGTCGGGTTTGGCAAGAAGGTGTGTCGATTGTGTGCCGATTGGGATTTGATGGAGGCTTGATCAGAGATATGATAGATAAATTATACTCGTCATCACCATCAACTTCCCTTGCAGCCCAAGATGCCAGAAACTCATGATCGTCCACCTCTCTGTGCCTTAAGGAGACCAAAAGACTTAATCCTCTTGCGCGAGCAGCCAAGTCTTTAGCAGCAGACTAGCATCTTCCTCATCCCCCTTCGTTGGACACAAGGTGACAACAACATCCAGAGTCTTGTCATCTCCATCTCGCATAGCAGTCCGAAATCCATTCCGTAACTGAAGCAGCACTGATCGTATTGAAAGGTTTCTGCAAATGAACCGTTGTGAGGCACCTGGAGTTGAACGAGCATCACAATCGAAGCTTTGCATAGAGCCCTCGATCCATCAAAATGAAAGCACCAGTTCATCCCCTGAAGTTCGCACAGATTGGGGAAGAACACGTCTTCATCCAAACTCTACAGCCTCCGTCGGATCATCTGAGGATTGAGGAGTACCAATCAGAACTGTCAGTCTATTTTCATGTACGGTGGTTTGATAAAAAATCCGATGCTCCAGAGCACATGAAATCAGGTGCGATTTGATTAACTTTGCCTAACTCAAGGAAATTGACTCAAGTGAAGTAAAATTAATGGCAAGGCTTGTGGTGTAAGATGAAGCAACTTTACACGATTAGGGTGATAATTACGATGTTTACAAGGTCAAGAAGGTAACTTATAAAGATTCTAGCGTTCGTGGGGTAAAAATCCCTAATTTTTTCGGGCTTCACTTTTATTAAATAAAATGAAAATTAAAACATAATATATATAGTTATTTTTTATAAACTAAAAATTAAAAAACCACGTAGAACCGCATATACTCCACATGTCTGGGCATGCCGCTTAATCACTATGCGGTGGCTGGTAAGTCTGAACGCATATTGCATCCCTGAACCTTGAGTAGAAATGAATTAATGATGCCAGAAAGTAATATTGACGTTCACCTAATTACTCAACGTAAATATATTGATGTTCAAAGAGAATAAACTTAACTAGCAGTGATGGGATATTTGATGGATAATGAAAGTACTGATGCATTACAAGATGAAAATTAAATGATTGGGATATATGATATAAAACGATTGCAGAAGAAGGATTAAAAGGTAGGTAACCCTTCCCTAAGAAGGGTTAAAAGTAGGTAACCCTTCCCTTAACCCATAGCTTATCCTATCGGTTAATTTAGAGATTAACCTCTAGTAAAAGGTTAACCCCTAGGTTGAACAGCAAATCAAACATGGTCTTAAGGGTACAAAAGCAACACTGGTAAAGTTATAAATCATAATGTTACTAAAAGTGTATCATTTTTAAGACTCTGTAAAATTCACATGGTAGTTACGGGCAAGGATTGCATCATATTCTTAAGTATGAAACAGCTACCTGTCAAAGGACTTAAATAAGGACAAGGCATCATAAATATATTGCTCTGTTTATGCTGGTGTTTCCAAGATATGAAGTCTACAACCAGATACGGTACTTTCTTTGGAGGTAACTTTACATAGGAAAGAGCAAGAAACCAGGGGTGCCCAAATCCAGTGCCAAAGTAAAATATAGAGCAATGGCGTGACTCATAGATCTTCAGACCTTCTGTCAACTAAACTTTTTTTAAACAATGCAGTTACCACTCCTCTTTATACGACTATGTAATTGAACAGATCTTCAACTTGCACTGCAACTGACATAACCTTCCACTTTTCCAAAAATAACTTACACAGCCTTTAATCCAAAAGGGACAAATCATAAGATATTGGCTGCCACTGGATTAAAATCGTGGTTAATTCTGGGAAAACTACAAACCCATATATCTCCAATCTTCATATCGCAAACATAAAAAACTTGCAGAATACTGTAGTTCATTTCTTGATATCAAGATGGATGAATCATGGATCTCCGTGAAGCATAAAACACTAGATGGATGGATCTCAGTGATGCATAAAACCTCTAGCTTAAGGATGAAGGCTAATGTTGGTGCTTCTTCTTCTATTTATTACATTTTTATATTCTCCGAATAGTGCTTAGTAATTTGCCTAAATTAAGGGTTTCTTTAACTGATTAAATTTGAGTTCTACAATCACTGTATATCTCATAACCATATTGGAGTTGGAAAAACTATTCTTTCCTCTTTTATGCGTGCATTTTGTTTTGGATACCTGATTGTCCCAAAATTGACTATTAGCATATTGAAATATGCAACTTATCATGTTTCCAGAAAGAACATTTGTATAAACTTGCAAAGAAAAGAAAGCACTCCCTTGTTAATGAACCACCCATCATCATTTTCATTTTATGTTTCAAGTGCCACAAGAAAAATTAGCAAACATATATGATATAAAGGTACCACCAACTAAAGTTACCTCAAGTTAATATAAACCAAAATGTTCTAATCAGTCCTCTCAAATTCCTCCACCTAATAAAACTAGGATTCAATCGCCAACTCGTTCAACAAAAAAGTCCTTTTTGACCGATAAAAATTTAACGGTCATACTAACTCACTACTAGGCAAGCTTTACGAGGACAAGCATAACCACGATAGACGTACAATCAATAGTAACACGCAATGAATAATCATGCATGCATGATCAAATCGCGGAACTACCATAAATCTTCGCCAACAGCTGCAAAGATTCAAACTTTAAGGATAATCCAGAGAAGAGAACGCTTACAGAACAATCCAAACAGCTCCGACGAGCGGAACCGTGCCCCACAGCAAGCCACAGACGAGTCCCACCACCTGCCGGATCCAATGCAGCACATCCAACAATTGATCCTGCACGAAATCCTCCTCACATTAAACGAGATGGCTGCAAAGCAAGGAAATCACTTGCGATCCCCCTCACCTTGTCCCAAGAGGCGTCCCGATCGACGAGCATGGCGAGCTTGAAGGGGAGGACGTGCCCATTCTGCGGCTGCTGCTGCTGCTGCAATGATTGGGACTTCTTTGCTTTCCGCTCCCTCATGATAGGAATCGAGAGGGGAAAGGACGAGTGGCGAAAATCGCGGCGATCTGCGATGTCGACGTGAGAATTAGGGCTTGGTAGAGAGATCTGACGATTCTCTTGGTGCCGAAGATAGTGGTGGGCTGGTGGCCTCGTTCTGGAGCTTGAAAGCGGGCAGGCAGATGCTCTCCCAGTAAAAGGGTGGGCTTAGGTCTCGGTTCTCGTTTGGGGCTACTGGGCGTCTGCTTTCAGCAAATGAACCAACTCTGCCCAACCTGGCGTCTGCTTTCAGAAAATGAACCAACTCTGCCCAACCTTGCAACCAAACGAACCCGTAGCAATGGATCGAATGGTGGATTCCAATGGTCCGAGGATGGATCCTTTGCTATATAGAGAGCCTCTTGTACCTAGCCGAGTCAGATTTTGTATCATTCGTTTGATCATGATCGAGACTCTGATTGTACTGCAGAGGATCCACTCTACTATATCACATCTACTGTGACAAAAAATGGGTTTTATTGTCATAACATTGACCCCGTCCACAAAATCTAAATAAATCGTGATGAAACAGCTGAAAATCCGATAGGATTTTACGGATTTTGTAATAAATATGCAAAATAGAGCCAAAGTGTTGAATTTTGTCAATAGTAACGCGTGGATTCAGGGATGGGCATCATCTTAACCCGGCCCAATCAACATTGACTCGAGTTTGGTCGGATTGCCCCATATGCAAGTAGATCGCATAATTTTCAAAAAAAAAAGTTTGTTCTTAGAAAAAAAAAGTAAATTGCATTAATCATCACCTGCCCCAATTATTTTATCATTACTCAACTTCTTAAAAACAATATTTTGGAAGTTTTAAATGCAAAATGAATTCACTAAGGTGCCGTTTGGCACACGGGTTACCCGTGGGTTTGGGGAGTTTACCTCCCTAAACCCACATCCCCCTCTCTCCCCGTGGACCTCACTTTATTCTCTTTTTAAAAAATTAAATAAATCAATTTTACATCATCGATCCTATCAAAAAATAATATATTATACCATCATATCATATAAAAATTATAAACTACTCCACTTCTACTCACTTTTCCAAACTTCAATACAATCACATCACAATAACTACTCATATTTTCAAACTTCAATACAAACATATCACCCCAAACCCACTTCTAACCCACCCCCAGTTTATCCCTCTATCCAAAAACCAAAATCCAAAAACGGGTTACCCTCTACCAGTTTAACCCGCCAACCAAACACACCATAAAAATCTCTAGAAAGGACACAAAATTTGTAGAAATGTCTTGAAAACCTCATAAAACTTTGATACGGTGAAATTATAACCATATGAATCCTAGGTGGTGTAAGGAATCAATTGTATATTAGCGAATGGGCCTAGAGGTGAGCATCAGGTTGTACCCATAGGTCAAGGGTGGCCCAGTTAACGAATGGATCGATTCTAATAGTAGCATGTGGGATCTGGACATGAACATCACGTTGGACTTTTCAGGTTGAAGGTGGTTCAATCGATCCATTGTGACAGTATGGAGCAAGAATATCTATAGTTGAAGATGTCTCTACTAGCAGTGAAGTTTAGATTTGAATCAAAGCTATTGGGGTTTGTTTGGTTAACCCGGGTAACCCGGTTTACCCCTATGCATTCATGGGTTGGAATTCTATTATAAATCAATATAACATCACATCACATTCTTTATTCCAACACCTTTCCAACCCCCATAACCATCCAAACAACTATTGTTCACACAAGGATACCCAACCCACCATATCCTAGTAAGCAAACAGATCCTTGGAGTTGCTTTCATGCTTAGATGCATGTGTTTAACGCTTGCTATTAAGTTGGAAATTTCATTTAATGAAATCCTTCCACATGTCTCTCTCTCTACTTGGGATAAGATAAGATGGTCATAAATCCCAAGAGATGATGAATGTGTTACGGAGATAATGCAGAGGCAATAATGAGTAAATATATAAAAAGGTTTAATTAGTGATGATATTAAAATACAAAATGAATAAATACACAAATAAAAATTCGCTCAAATCCTTTCCTAAATAGAAGGAGATCCGGGTAGTCTTGTAATGCCGAAAGAATTAGATGGTGTAGTCAAAGTTTGGAGCTAAAGATCATGGGAAAAATTCTTTGAAATTGACGTAGAAACTAAGGGCCCGTTCGGTTCGGGAATAAGTAGAATAAGGATGGGGAATAAGGAGAATAAGGGTCTATTCTTTGTTCGGCTGAAGGATAGGAATAAGGAGAATAAGGTGAAATAAAGGTAGGTAAGGTGGGATAAAGATAGGAATAAGAGTGAAATAAGATGGAATAATGGGGAATAATCATACTACTGGAAACCGTATCGGAAGGAGAATTGACCCCTTATTTCAGGGCTTATTCTCCAACCAAACAGGACCTAAAAGAATTATCCAAGATGAAGAACCAAGAAGCACTGCTCAAGGAATAAATTATTAAAGACTTAAAAGTTGAAAGGTACGAGGAAAGTAAGATTCCACTAAACACAATGGCATGGATGCAAAATGGGTCCAAATCAACGGAGTTTAAAGCTCAAGGAGATCTTGAAGAAACTCGAGGAAAAAAACAACAAGTCTCATCTTTACTTACTTTGTTTATTTACGCAAAGTAATATGTTCTTAATGCATAAGCAAAATATCAAATCGCAATCCATCAATAACTACCCGGTATTACCCGATGACTGAACTCATCTTAAGTCGACTAATGTCTATGACCAATTTTCATGTTATGTCTTAAACTCTTTCAATCGACTATTTGTTTTATTCAATTGAAGACTCTCAATCGAATAACCCGAGCCTTGAGTCAAATAATTATTCTATAAATCTTTCAGATGGTGTTTGCCGAATTCTTAGTTGACTTATATATCAGCGCTAATTTCAATGATTCCTAGAGGTTAAATTATCAACATGAAATCCTTTCAATCAATATAAATTTGCAGGATCACTCGTGCAATTAAAAGATAATAATGGTGTAAAGATAAATTGCATAAATAAGCATCGGGTAATATTAGTGATTAATGCAAATAAAATATTATATATATATATTAGATTTTAGTATCTTTGAGATATTTTATGGATCTTTAGGAATTTTATTTTCATTTCAAAGACGACAATGGAAAATGCAATTTTACCTTGATTTTTTAATGAATTAATAATATTGTTTGGAGGATTGGAGAGGATTGGAATGATAAATGTGATTGGAGGATTGGAGAAGACAATAATATTGTTTGGTAACTATGTTGAGTTGGATTGAGTTAGAGCATCCTCCTATGAATAATAGTTGTTTGGAGGATTGGAGAGGAGTAGAATGATAAATGTGATTGATGTGACATTGATTATGCATTATATTAACTTTTAAATGATTATAATATATTTTTTATGTTAATTTTTTATTTGAACATGTTTAAAAAATATTATAACAAAGAAATTGTGTGGTCCATACAACTAATCCCAACCCAGTAATGCAGAGGTAAAGATGGGGGTGTGCTAAAGTACCCCTGGTAACTTGGCAACATAAAGAATGGGAAAATTATAATTGTATTCTTCTTCCACACACATGGCACCCCCTCCCACCACTCTTTGTTTGAGTTTTGAGGTCTACATAACCTCTAATGGGATACTTGAGTTGTACAAATGATAAAGGGAAACACGGAGAATGTGCATAGTATTCAAAAGGGTCGTGGAACACATGTATTGTGCTTTGGATGCAGTTGAAGGTGGTTGAGTAGAAAGGGAGAACACAACGGATTGTGAATTCACATGTGGATAAATATGGTAGATGGATGTCAAGATTACATTCTTCAATGGATATGTTGACGAAGATATCTATACGAAGTAGCCGCAGAGCTTCATAATCGAATAAGGCAAAGCATGCAAACTAAATAAATCTATCTATATATGGTCTTAACCAATCTTCTCGTAACTGGAACATATGATTCAATGAAACCATAAATAGTTACGATTTCATTCAGAATCACGATAAACCATGTGAAGCTTAGTGGGAGCATCATTGTATTCATCATATTTTATATAGATAACATCTTAATCATTGTGAATGATATAATGATGACGACTAGTATTTTTAGATCTAATTATCCCAAACCTTTGAGATGAAATATCTCAAGGATACCTCTTATATCATGGATATGAAACTGCTCAGAAACAGAGAAAAGATCGTAATGCAACTACTACAACAATGATTCATCGTGGAAGGATTCTATATAGATAATTCCAAGAAAGTATTCTTTACATTGGTATTAACCTGTCTAAAGGGATGCGACCTCAAAGTGTTAAGGATGAAAATATTATGTTTAATGCCCTTGAGTATCAGTTATTTGATGCCTAATGTATGTTATGATGTATATAAGACCAGACGCCTTCCATGCAGTGTGAGTGGTAAATTATTATCAATCCTATTATGGAGAGAAAATACTTGATTGCATTAACAAACATCTTCAAAGATATAAGATTATAGAGATTGGGATCTCCAAGTCTTATCTTCAGATACCTAAGAGAGACTAAAGACTACGTGTTATCTATAGAAATAGTGATCTTCATATTTATGGATATTCTAACTTAGACAAAATGATAGTAAAAGTCTTATACTGATTATTTTTTATATGGAACGATGATATTGTGAGCTAAGAGTAGTGAGAAATAAGATATCGTGGTCATTTGAAAAAAGTCGAGTATTGACTACATAAGATGTTGCACCTGCATTAAGGGCATGTTTGGTTGCTGGGTTGGACTGGGTTGGGTTGGGTTGGGGTACCCCTGTGAATAGTAAACTGTGAGGAGGATTGGGAGGGTTGGAAGGAGGGGTACGGTGTAACCCAACCCAGTCCAACCCAGCAACCAAACGTGCCCTAAATGTGGCTACTATTTCTACGAGTTTTACAATTTTATAACAAAACTTGGCATAATCTTTGCTGATAGAATGGCTGATCAGGATGACCTGGCTAGTTGACTAAAATATCAAATGATTGGCATACGAATGTGGGTATAAGAATAGCCCAAGAATGGCTTTGAGGGCTAGTAGGAGATTGTTGGACATGTGACTATGGCGAGCTATTATGTAAATACTTATTGTAAATTATATGATTATGTTATCTGAATTAAAGGATAAATTATTTGCACTTATAAAGTCCTTAGTAAAATTAAGTTATGTACCATGGACATCCTGATCTCGTACAACCGTTGATCTAAAGAGTTAAATCATAAAAGGGTTGTTCATTTGAGGACCTCCGTATTCCTCTCCATCCATAGACAGTCAACGTCTTGGTCCTAGAGTCAAAATGAGGAATAATGTTTCCTTCACTATTCCTCTATCATAGGGTTCTCTCGTTAAAAAAAATAACTACTACTTATCTAATAATCTTATCTAGCATAACTTCATTATCCCTCCTTATCCTCTCCCTCTACCGAATAAAGAATAGTCTATAACTGTCACTTATCCCTCCTTATCCTTATCCATTTCCCTTATTCCTTAACTGAATTACCCTTAAAGGTTGATGCCAAGTTTAGATGTAAAGAGGTATATCGAGGACACAACTGACATTTTCAAGTGATATTCAAGAAAGATCTCCAGTTTAAGAAGAGATGATAATCTTATCTAAAGATTGATATTTGTGGAGTTGTCAATCGAGTCAAGTTAAAGAGCTGGCGAGATTGAGATACTAATTACCACATATTGTATAGTATCACGAACATGCACTCATCCGTCGACTAGAAAGAGATATACATACATACATACACACACACACACACACACATTTGGAAGACAAATATATTGACGGTCATATATTAACAAGATGGTGTGCATATAACAAAATATAAGATGTATGATCTCTCGAAGGAATCATATAGGTTCATATTTTCTGAATCGGGAGACGGAGCTGACTAATGAAACATTGGGGTCATAGCGAATTCTATAGATAGTCATCTTATTTATGAAATAAGATAAGAATTCAAGAATATTAATTTATGCTTTTGAAAGCATATTATTGATATTGTTGTCCAATGACCATTGACAAATCTATTGATAAATCCTCGAAGATCAAACATGGGCTTGAACTTTAAATTTATTCAAAGTCTTCCAATATGTTGGATGCTTGAGTATTGGAAATACTCTAGGTTGATGTGATTATAAAGAGTATACACCACAACACTCCATTCCGATGGAATGATGGAATTAGGTAGATTTTGATGATTCCACTCTGAAGCTAAATAAATTACAATTAATCAGATTAAATCACAATTCATTGAGCTAATTTCTAGATCCAAAGAGTAGGAAATTTATTCAAAAGAGTTCATAGTCGATATGAGAAATGGTTCAAAAGTATCCTAGTAGAATTACTCAAAGTGCTTTAAACTCAGATATTATATGCAAATCTAATTATCAAGGCACTATACATGGTCTATGTGATATATCCCTAGTATTATCTCCAAGTATTCACGAACCTTGCAGACGAGTTCTAATTGGATCATGAGTTTTACGTTGAGAAATTGACAATCGAGATAAATTTTGCACTATCATTAATATCGAAAATATGTGGAACTATTTAATAGTTTGCATAACTAATGTGGATATGGACCCATAATAACTAATATTAATACAAAAAGTATTCATAATTGTGTTTATGACTTATGTGAAAAAAGATTCACATAATTAGTTAATATTTATGTGAATTAGATTCACATTCTCCGTTAATTAAATGTAAATTAGATTTACGTTTTATTATGAACTAATGAATTTGATTTATTATTTGGTAGGATGATTTTATAATTATTCTATAATTCTGGTACGAATTAATTGAATAAATAATATTTTAAAATTATCATGGATCAAGTCCAACCAGGAAATGAGTTATTAATGAAATAAATGAAGAAGGAGAATGTTAACTCTGAGCTCCTTATGGTCGTCAATATAGGGTGGTTAGATGAAACTCTTTCTCTTTATTATTTCAATAAATAATTTAAATACAAGGAGAGAGTCTTAATTGTAACTGATCCGATGTTCATTCTACTATAAAAGAGGGATTTGTCCTCTCTTCTATTCATTCAAAACAACTCCAAGAAAACGCTCTCTAGTCCTATGAATTGAGAGGAGAAGATAGTTCTATTTATTCTCTTCCTTGATCCGTCCTCATATATCCCCACCAAAATCCCATGGCCATCCACCATATAGCTTCTCATCTTCCTCTTCATTGGCTCAGTCAGTTGCGAGAGGATCCTTTTAATCTTCTTCTTGCTACATGCCCGTGGAGAAGAACTCGATTCTGTGAGATGAGATCAGGAGGTAGATATCATTTTAGATTTCTTTTGACATATATAACTTGGCGGAGAACAACTATCGAGTTTGCGAGAAGTACTGCGAGTCATCATCACGCCCATAGGTTTAAGCGTCCGTCAAAATGTGCTTAAATAAGGAGGTCTATTATGTTAGAGACTCACCATCAGAGGTATATTCATATACTATTGTGATCTTGTTAAATGGTTTCGAAATTGTTTCCATTACCATGTGGTTTTCCATTTGTAATCATTTTTTTATATGATTGCATTGTCGCTCATACGTTGAGCTCCTTTTATTACGAATCTGATTTATTTTTTTCTGTGTTTCCG
This sequence comes from Ottelia alismoides, assembly GCA_037367405.1. NCBI lineage: Eukaryota > Viridiplantae > Streptophyta > Magnoliopsida > Alismatales > Hydrocharitaceae > Ottelia > Ottelia alismoides. The sequence goes on from JAZKJV010007293.1 coordinate 380,029, forward strand.
TGATGTGCGAGGTCAATCTCCTCCACAATTCCGATCTTTTAAGGTATACTTGAAGACGACTATCATAGAATTGCACCGATCAAAGGAGAGGAGCATCATATGTGTGTGTGTGTGTGTGTGTTTGTCATCTATTGCATCAGTATTGCAGGGGTTTTTTGAGGTGTGGCTTCTCTAACGACAATCCATCTAATAAACAATTTGATCATATCACATTTTAACTATATCATGTTTATTTTGTTCTTAAATGCATTATAACAAATTTTACGAGAAGTGAATAATTTAATATTTATTGTCATATCTTTCCTAGTTAAATATATAACATTAAAAGTAATTCGTTATTTGGTTAGTTGAATTCATAACGAATATCATATTCATCACTATATTCCAAGCTACAAATCATATAACAAGTACCGATCAACTTTTTCTTCTAATTATTGTTAAATTTAACAATGATTAATGTAAATTTTAAAGAATAGGTTAATGGATAACTTGTTGTTATATGAAGCTTTTGTAATGAATACACCATCTTGATAATACAAGAATAAAAGCCAACTTTGCAATGAATAAGATTCATTGTTATATATTAATATCGAAAGATATAACGATGAATATTCAAATTATTTGTTGTTATAAGAAAATTTTATTGAGGCGATATTTTGTCATATTTTATATTTGTTGCCTATGTATTCTGGATCGTATCCAAAACTATATTTCTTTCTGGATATTTGTGCCTAATATGTTGTTAATCTATCGTACTATTATCACTCCGCGTATATTATGGATCACTGTTTCGATAAAGTAAATTTAATGTTGTGTGTATGTTATCCTCACAGGAATAGCCATTCCTAGGTATCCCTTATGAACTGGGATTTTATTCCTTACAAATATTAATGGATGTATTCTTCTTCAATATTTTTTAATTTATATATCATTGTTACAAATATATGATTACCAACATGGATATGTATTTTTTGGATATTTTTTTAGATATTGATATGGATATTATTCTTTTTGGACATGGATATATGGACACCGACATGGATACAAATATATGGATGCAAAAGGTCGGATAAGTTACAAATATATGCATATATGGATACTAACATGGATATGGGATATTTTTCTACGTATAAAGATATAGATACTGTTCAATTTTTTAGGATACAGATACCCATATGGTTACAAGATATTCCAGCGAATACAAATACATATTTATTAAACATATCTACTATATAGATAAAATATATCAAATATGATTTTTTCGGATACAGATACGAACATGGATATGTGTTTTTTATTTTTTTTGTAGATATAGATAGAAATATGTGATTGTTTTTCTAATATGATGTGGATACTGATGTAATTTTCAATTTTTTGTAAAATATGGATACTGATTATATATTACCGGATAATATAGTGATATGGATTTTTAAATTTTTTTACGGATACAAATATAGAAATGAATGAGGATTTTTTTGCAGGCATGAATATGGACATGGAAAATAATTCTTTTTTTTTGCAAATATAGATATGGACATGTATGTCATCTTTAATTTTTTTAGAATATGGATACAGGTTACATTTTAGCGTACACGTATACAAGCATGGTTATGTTTTTTATTTTTATGGATACAGATACCCCTAATACTTTGAACTTTTTTATGACATGGATACTGATACGGTAATTAAATATTCTATCAAATATGGATATGGATATATCAAATATATCAATTGTATGGACTCCATTTAAATTTGACTATTGATTCCTTATATGAAATACATCAATTATATGAAAAAAATAATTTAGAGGATACCGATTACTTTTTCCGCTTAACGAAGTATATCAAAAGGAATATTATTTTCTTTCTATCTTTTTCCCTTTCAAACATAAGAAAGAAATATGTCTCATAATAAATCTTTCAATTTCCAATGTGAACCAAATAATTGAATGAAAAAACATATTACATTCTATTCCATTGTTAATTCCATTATTGTATTGATTTCATTTCATTGTAACTCCTTTCCAACCAAACAAACGAGGCTCACCTAAGGCCCCATTTGTTTGGTAGGAAAGGAATTACAATGGAATGGAATTAATACAAGAATGAAATTAGCAATGGAATGGACATGAATAAAATTTTCATTCCATTATTGGGTTCATATTAGGAATTGAAACATTTATTATGAGACACATTCCTTTCTTATGTTTGGAAAGGGAAAAGAATAGAATGAAAATAACAATCCTTTGATATATTTCGTTAAGTAGAAAAAATAATTAGTGTCCTCCAACTTATTTTTCTTCATATAATTGATATTTTTCATATAAGGAATCAATAGTCAAATTTAAATGGAAACTACTTTGATTTTTTCCATACAATTGATATATATATATATATCTGTTAGAATATTTTATTACCATATATGTACCCATATCCTAAAAAAATTGAAATTATTATGGATATCTGTATTCGCAAAAAAAAAACACATATCCATGTCCATATACATATCCTCTAAAATATATTCCGTATCCATATCCTAAAAAATACTAAAGATGGTATCCGTATCCATATCTATAGCTACAAAATAATTAAAATCCATTTCCATGTCCATATCCGTTTTTGTAAAAAAAACTCATTCATGTCCATATTTGTATTCACAAAAAAATAAAACTCATATCCATGTCCATATATGTATCCGCTAGAATATAATCAATATCCATATCTTATAAAAATCAAAAATTGCATCTTCATCCATATCCATTTTAGAAAAAAAATCATATATTTATGTCCATATGTATATCTGAAAAAAATAAAAATACATATCCTTGTTTGTATCCGTATCCGTAAAAAAAACCATATCTAATATATTTGTATCCATATCAATGTCCATATATCCATGTCAAAAAAATCATACCCATGTCGGTGTCCAAAAAATATCCAAAAAAGAAAAATACATATCCGTGTGGATAGCCATCTATTTGTAACAATGATATATTAATTTAAAAATATTGAAGAAGAATACATTCATTAACATTTGTAAGGAATGGAATCCCAATTCCTAGAAGATATCTAGGAATGGCAATTCCCATGTACGGGGGAATCCGGTTTCTTTATAATCATTATTCCCGCCTAAATATGATCTAACAAACATAGGAATGGAATAAACAGAGGAATAGTGATTCCATTCTCCTCTCTATTCCTACATAACAAACGGGGCCAAGGTCTTCTGCTTTCTCAATGGAATTCACTCCCTTCGGGGTAGATGATAATGCTTGCGTTCCATCTTGAATAGGGATGCACATTGGATCAGGCCAGTTCAGCTCAACTTGAAAGTTGACCTTCGTAGCTCATCTTGATCCAAGACCAAAATTAAAATGGGCCCAGCTTGGGCCGAAATATAGGCTCATTTGATTTTACGGTCAGGGCTTCTGGGCCGACAACCTGATCCGCTCACCCAATATAATATATATTTTTTAAAGTGTCGTACAATGTACGCTGATTGATATAGGTTTTATTATTTTCTTAACAAAATCTTGTGAGATTCATCCATTCTGAAGTGCTTCGTTAATGTAAACATACTATACTATGTTCGATGAACCTCTAGTTAATAGGACCTTTCCTATAACAAATTAAAAGTGCACTGTATGCCACTTCCATAGAATCCTTAATAAATATATGAGGTACTAAAGCTTAACCCTTTTTAATGACAAAAACGAATAGGTGCGGGTTCGTTTGGTTGCAGGGTTGAGCATGGTTGGGTTGGGTTGGGGAACTATTCACGTGGGTATCTCCTCCTCACAGTTTACTATTCACCCAGCCCAAATTATTTCCTCGCGTATTCCAAAATTTTCAAAAATTAAAAACATATTTTTCAATGATTTCCCATTTACCAACCATCATATCTCTTCTAAATCTAGATACTTGTGGTATTAGATATTAAAATTTCTTTACTACTACAAGTAGTATCTCAAACCTAGGCTCAGATTATTATATTAAATCGAGGAAGACATCACCTTGATGGTTGATCTGGAATGGACGTTGTACAAAAACCTTCCAGGGTATCTCTCATATAGTGCTCGAACTTGATCATGTTGTAATGTTCTTCTCTACTCACATGGATGCGGGCCCAACTTAACACCTTATTTTGCCTTATCATCCCATAGAGTTGAAATTATTATGATGTATTATGCTTTTCTTGTTTACATTAACTTAAACTTTTATTGTATATTAAGTAGCATGCTAACCTTGGACGTCATCGCTAAATGCATACAAACCGCACATGCCAAATCAAACACTGGCATACTCTTTGGATAACTGATGAATCTCCATTTCATCACCTTTAAGAGCAAAGTACTTTTTGCCAATTGGGGTGTTTCATATGGAAGGAAAAGTATTTTTTAGTGAAACCCTCGTAAGGGGTTCACCCACATCATTGTTTTCTTACGCAATGTAATTGACCTTGAACTGATTTCTCTTAAAATTCTTGATCTATTTTTTACCGCTCGCTAAAAGTTAGAGTTACATGGGTTGTTAGGGAACTTTATAAGGATAACATGGCCTTTAAAGTTTAAAGATCAGATTATAGAGGAAGTGAATGTATTTAGGTTTCTAAAATTTTAATCCATGTTATGGTAATCATGAAGTTGTTAACAGATCTTAAGTTCATAATACCCCACCTATTAGTTTGTTTTGGGTGACGGATCAATTCCCAATGAGTCTCATGTTTTATCTTTTCATGTGTATTTCCATGTAATATAAAGTCCCATATATTCCTATCCATTTCAATTATTGTGCTCCTTGGGAGCTATAGATAAGGTAATAAGCGAGTACCAAAGAAGGAGGAATTTCTTAATATCTCTTGATGAATAAAAATAAATCAAACTCACTTTTATTGTATTAATAATTAAATAAGCATTAAAATAAAAGTGGTTTCAAGAGTTAAGATGTGAATAACATTTTTTTGGAGTGTATTGTATTGTATGCTTCTATTGTACATTATGTGATTTTATTATTTCCTTATTTTCATGTATATTTTTGCACATATTGTATTTTAAAATATTTATAAGTAATTTATTTGATTAATATAAATTGCAAATAAAAATAATTAAATAAAAAAGAAACAAAAATAAATTCATGTATATATTGTATATGCACAACATACATATATTGTAAACACTTTTACTTATTTAACCTAATAAAATATTTCATAAAAATAAAAAAATATCATTAAAATAATTAAAAAATTTTGTGCATTAATGATCGGCCGAAAATTCAAAACTCCACAAAATCCGGTTAATGGTAGACAAGGGTCGTTGCGACCCGGATCTCATGGTAATCGGCCAATCAAGAAAATGAAGACAGAACCACCAAATAAAAGAAATAAAACAATGAAAACAAGAAAGCAGTCCTCGCTAAATTATTAACCTGGTATAGCGACCAGGGTTGGAATCAGGGAGCACGAATTGGCCTTGCGGCCTACGAAGTAGTCAAAGAAATAAAATAAAATAAACAAAAGATTTTTGGTGGATTTTTTTAATTGTTTTTAATTTTTTTGGATTTTAATTATAAAGAAATGGAAAAGCAAGCAACTTAAACAATTATAAAAAATACTCAAAAATACACAGAAAATTCTAATAATATTTTTTTTTATGTTTTTTAGGTTTTTAAGTGTTTTTGGTGATTTTTTCAAATTTTTTCAGTTTTTATATAATTTTCTAAAAATCAAGAAAGATGAAAAACAAGTGCTACTGTACAGCCAGACTTGAAAGATCCATTAAAAATATAAAATGGATCTATAAAAGTCTGGAGGTAATTTTTATGAAAACTATAACAAAAACTTAGATTCAGAAAAAGAGTTTGTATTTTTTTTGATTTTTATAGAATTTTTTAGAATTTTTATAAGATTTTTAGGGTTTTTCAATTTTTAAGTTTTTATATATCCAAAAAGCACCAAAATTGGAAAGAAATTCAAACACACTAAAACTAACTATCCCTAATATTTTTATAATTTTTAAAGATGTTTTTATATTTTTATTTGATTTTTCTTTTCAGAAAGTAGCAAAAATAACTGTTTTTGAATTTTTAAAAATATCAAAAGGCCTAAAAAATGTCCTAAATTTTTAATGAAATTTTTACACAGTGGCAGGAGCCACATGTCCAAATTTCACCTAATTTGTATTTAATTTGCCATTTTATTTAATAAAAACAAGGCACACAACTTCACAGGGACCTAGATGCAAAGAAAACTATTTTCAGGGCCAAACCATAACACGTTTAAAAACTCAGGGTCCAATCTTACAAAAAGCCCAAAGTGCACGCGCAACACACGTGATCCAGACATAGAGGGGTATAAAAGTAATTCCTATTTATAAAGTATCAATCCATAACATCTAGGAACCATAGGGTAAAAAGTGCAAAATATCCAAATCCTCACGTGTCGAAGCACGTGGCTCACACAAACAGGGCTAATTTGCAAAAAAAGAAAACCTAGGGTCCTAACTGCAAATATTCCAAAATAAAAATAACTAACTAAAGTCTTTACATGACTAAACTACAAAAGCAATAAACAGACGGGCCTAAGTGATATTTACCCCTATTATTAACAGTCAACGGCTGGAGAGGCGCCACGTGGAGGATCAGAGGGCTGTGGTTCGCCCATGCCTCTTCAGCTGGTGGACGGTCCGGATCAAAGCCCCAGAAAAATATGACGGTGGCTGAAGCTCCTCAAACAGACAGCGATGATTGAATCTGGAGCGTCGAGGCTGATCGGACGGCAACTGGAAATGCTCCAAGAACAGTTCGCCGGCAAACTTTGCCGGCTCAGTGCGCATGGTGGAGACCTCCGATGATGCTGCTGGGATGTGGAAAAGGTAGCCTGAGCTGGTCCGCAGCTGATGGGCTCCTCCGATGAAGCCAGGGACCACCGGAGCGGCCCGACAACGGTGGAGGAGCGAAGCGCCTGTGCTCAAACGACTCGACCCTCATATGGGGTCCTTTGACCTGCAAAATGGCACAGATAAGCTCCTAGGTCGAGGGAAATTTGCCTCGACCCGGTTAGGGGTGGAACGGTGGTCGGAAAGGAGGCGGAGCGGGGTCTCCGGCGATACGACGACGGAGGAGACTCGACCCTTGGTTCCGGGGCGAACCAAGGTGAACGGAGGTGCGAAGAATGTGGGGAGATGCCTCGTGAGTGTGAATCGGAGGTCAGGCAATCGAGTGGGTGACAGAGATGGTGGGAATCGACCGGCGACGGCGGAGGGGCGATTTGGGCGTAATCAGAAATTAGACTAAACTAGATGGTATCGAAGTTACCTAGTGGTTGCAATCGACTGTGGATGAGCTCGTGGAGCTCTGGGTATTCACCTCAAGGGGTCATCGGGTCCCGAGGCTCAGGCGCACCTCGTGGCGGCGCATGGTGATGGGCTCACCGGATCAGTGGCTGGAGGCACCTCCTCCTCGCTGCGACACGGCCCGCGGCTAGCTGTCACTCTAGGGAAGGCCGTGGAGGTCCTGGGATGGGAAGGCGTAGCCAAAGATGGTGGGGAATGTGCGGCGGAGGTGATGCTTTATCGTGGTGCATGTCCGAGAAAATGGGATCGGGTCCGGCTTGGTGAAGCACGGACCCCTAGGCAGATGATCGGGCGAAGATCTCGGATCAGCAAGGGTTAATTAGTACCCGGGGTTTGGATAAACAGAGGTCAGATCGAGCGGGGAAAATTAGGTAAAATCGGGTTTAGCGTAAGATCCGCGGGAAAGAGGTCCGCGGGGGAGAGTTGACCGGGGGTCAACAATCCCCGTGGACCAATCACAGGCAGCCAATTATTAATGTTTTAGAAATTCAATTAAAAATAGTAAATTCTTTTATTTCGAAAAACTTTAAACATGAAAATTGTTTATTTATTTTCAAATATTTTTTAGTGATTTTTATTTACTTTTTTGAAAAATAATTTATGTTTTTCTATATTATTATTATTATATATAGGTATATACATATATGTATTTTTAATTTTTATTTTTAATTATTTATTTTTATACAATTATTCCAATTTTATATTTTATTTATTTATAACATTAAATTTGGAATAAAAAGGTATTTTTATTTTATTTTTATTATTTATTTACATAAGTTAAATAAATAGGTATATATATATATATGGTATATGTACAAGGTAGAAATTGATTTTATTATTTTATTTTATTTTATTTTTATTGTTCTGATTTTTATTTTATTTATTTACATCATGAAATATGGAACATAGAAATATTTTTATTGGATTTTAATTATTTATTTACAAGGAGAAAATAAATAGGTATGTTATTCTATATACATGGTCTATATACAGTGATGAGAGAGGTTTTATTTATTTTTATTTTTTCTTTGTTTTTCCCATTTTTATTTTAGTTTTATAAATACGTACAAAATAACAAAAACACATTTTTATTTTTATTTAGAGGAAAATAAATTTATTTATATACATAGGTATATGTACACCATGAATGACCCTATCTCTCTCTACTTGGTTCCTTTTGCGGTCAGGCCCATGTTGATCCCTACCTTGGGATTAGGTCACTCAATATTTATTATAAATATTTCCCTCGATTCCTTTTATTTCTTTATTCTTTTATTTATGCATAAAAACATGCTAATTATTATTATTTACACAATGCATGCATGTTGGTAATTTATTCTATTTACACATATCTGCATGGAGTTTTGCATAGGTTTTTAGCTAAAATAAAAGAATAAAGAGTGATGAATGGGTATTAATAAATTAATAAATTATAAATTATATATTTATTTGTAAAAATAAATAATTAAAAATACAAGTATTGTATATATATATGTATATATACCTATGAATAAAGGCTAATATTATTTTAATATTTAATTTATTTAATGTTAAAAAATCACCATAATTAAGTTTATTTAATTACTAACATTTTATATGCATATAATTATTTTATTTAAGTTCGATTTCCATTTTATTTTAATTTATATATCATTTTTATGGTATTTTGTCGTTTTCTGGTTTTGTCTTATTTGAAACAGCACTCAATTGGGTGGACCTGGATCGGTTGACCTGGGTCAGCCTTCTCCTCTCCAGCATTTACTTGAATATCCATTCACCGGTCATTCTTCCCTGATTTTTTCCAGTCGATACAACCACCCTTTCTTCCTAAATCCTCTTTTGATCTTTTCACCCGATTACTCATTAATCTCCCTTGATTGTTATTTTAATAACCATGCCTCGATTCACGTGCTCCTCCATTTTGAATTTCATTTGAATGTCACTTCTATATATACCCCCCTCCAGCTCTGCCGCCCAATTTGATCAATTTTTCCAAAGGTTTCTTGCCCGAGATTGGTCCAGGAGAGAGGAGGTTGTGACAATGCTTCATCCTCCTCAATTGGGAGTGTGATTGAGCACTTGGGAGCGCCATCCATACTACTGCCTGAGCTTCACCGGAGGTCGTCCAGTTTTTATGCCAGTCGCAACGGATCGAGGCCGTGACACCCCTTCATCCACTGTAGGTTAGTTTAGGTAATTTTTGTTTCAATTATGTTTTCAATTCTGCTCTTAATTTATGTTGGTAGCGTAAAATTCGATCATCTTCTCTCAGCTCTGTTCTGCTCGATCGGAGCTATCCCTTCATCGATTGATACTTCCGACCACCACATCACATTCACTCTGACCTTCTTCATTTTCTACCGCAATATGACCCTCCAGAACACACATGATCTGGAATTTCGACTCAGCTCTAACCACCGATCGTTGGAGTCGATCCATCCCATTCCTTTACTTGGTTTTCTGCATAATAGCTCAGCTGGAGTCCATCTCTGAGAAAAACAAATCAATTGCAGGGCTCTGAAGAGCAATTGGAGCTTGGAATCGACCTGGAGCCAACTTGGACCTTCAGCCAACCCGGGACCTCCAGATCTTGATTCATCCATTCTTGAGCCTCATAGACATATCTTGATGATGTGAGCATGTAGCAGGAGTCGAGTCCGGCCATAAGAAGGGGGTATCAACAACTTTTAATCAGGTGGGGGTAAGTATCCAAGATTTTTAACTTCATCTGATTGGCCAAGATTTTCGCAAAGGCCTTGTCAATCCACAAGGCGGACCGACAGTCGTCGAAGCGACCCCAAATGAAAACCCATGATTGATCATCAGTTAACCCACAATGTGTGTAAATCAATGAATAGAAAAAATGTGAGGTTAAAATTTATTATCTCTACCATAAAATGCATAGCTAGTAAGCATGCAGAGGTCGAACCACAAAGTGCAAAATAGGTAGCCTATGGTTATTTAAGTACACTCGAGTCATTCATCGTGTATGTACATAATTCTTTTTGTGGGTTTTTAATTTATATATATTATTTAGTTTTATATTTTTGCATTTTCTTTTTATATTTTCCCTTTTTTATATTTCTTTTCCATTTAAATAGATAAGGTATATACATATATGTGAATATAAACAATATAAGGTATATATAGATACAATGTACACATAAATATGTAAAAATAGTAAAAATACAGTAAATACAATATTTTTAAGCTTATTATATTTTTCTTATTTTTGTTATTTTTTGGAATTTTTGCTAATTTTTATATATTTTTAAAGTCAAAAATACCCTAAGTAAGGGATTAATTAATATTCTGAAATTGATTTGAATATTAAAAATAGTAGATAACCAAATTATCCAAATCAATTTTAACATATAAATATTTATATAAATAAAATTATAAAATATAAAAACCTATTTTTGGATTTTTAAATGACTTTTTAGATTTTTATGAAAGAATTTGGGGTTCTTTGATTTTTAAGTTTTTTTGTTTTTTTTTTCATTTTTCGTGATTTTTGTCGGTAACTAAAATAAGATAAAATATACTATGTATATTTTTTTTTGAAATTTTAAGGCACGTTTTATTTTTTTTTGGTATTTTCTAAGTAGAACAAGGAATAAATAGGCTCCATTTAATTTTTAATAAATGATTAAAATGCCCAAAAATGCAAAGTAGACATGTGGCGTGAAAGTACATCGCATGAGGCACTTAATCTTATTTTTGTGTATTTTTTAGAGCATAGTAGCTATATTTAATAAATAGATGGAAAGGATAAAAATATATACCTCGGTAAGGGCATTTTTGCAATAAAAATAAACTCCAGGGGCTATAGTATAAATATGCCAACATAAAATAAATTTTATTTAATATTTAAGCACTATTTTACAATATACAAAAACCACGTGAGCATGTATGCAAATTCGCTACCTCACGCGGGACGGCACGTGGGGTGACGTGGACTGGACCCATATGTAATTATAGAGAGTACATGGGCCTCATTACAAAATTTCCTTTGATTTACACTTTATAATTTATTTTACAGGACTAATATGTAAATATACAAAATTGTGGGGTAAAAGGTGAAAATTACCCATTTATTGCACGCGATCGGACGTCGATGAAGCTTTCACTTGATACGCATCACCATCCTATCATCCGATACTGGTTCGTCGATCGGCGGCTGATGAATACTCATTCATCACTCTTTATTCGTATATTTTAGCTACAAAAACCTTTGCAAATGCATGTATATAGTTGTAAATAGAACTAATTACCAAAAGCATGTATTGTGTATAAACCTATAATTAGCATGTTTTTGTGCAAAAATAAAAGAATAAAGATTAAAAAGAAAAAAGAGGGAAATATTTAGAATAAATATTGAGCAACCTAACCCAAGGGAGGGCTCAGCATGGGCCTGGCCGCATAAAAGCCAAAGTAGAGGGAGATAGGGGCTCATGTGTGTAAATATATATGTAAATAAAATAAAAATATTTCCTCCCAAAAATAGACTCAAAAGGGCTTGTAAATATTTGTATATATTTATAAATATAAAAACAAAATAAAAATAACAAAATGAAAAACCTAAAAATATATTGTAAATATACCATGTATATAAATGTACATATCTATTTATTTCACCTATGTATATAAATAATAAAAATAAAATAAAAATATCTTTTTATTCCTTATTTTATGATATAAATAAATAAAATATAAAATGGGAATAAAATTGTATAAAAATAACAAATTAAAAATCAAAATTAAAAACCTATATATTGTATATATACCTATATATAACCCTACTATGTAAATACACTATTTTTACTTTGAAAAATTAATTAAAAATCACTAAAAAATAGAAAAAAATTAAAACAAAAATATTTCATGTTTTGACTTTTTAATAATTCGCCCGTTTTCTATTTTTAATTTAATTTCTAAACATTTGTCACGCGGCCGCTTCCCATTGGTCCAGGGGATTGTTGACCGCCAGGTCAACTGCCCCTCCCAGGACCACTTCCCACGGGTTAGGTGCCCGACCCGACTTCTCCCTAATTTCGCACCTAAACCTGATCCCCTCTCGCCTAAACCCCGGATCCGATTCATTCATGATACATCCGAGACCCTCGCCGGGGTATCCGCCTCGAGATCCGCGCTCCAGATTGCCCTACCCGCGCTCATCTTCCCGGACCCTCCAACGTATATAGCCCGAGCTCTGCCACCTTCATTCCTATCTTTGGCTCATTCGCTCCACCCCCAGTGACCTCCAATGCGTGAGTGAGAGTGACAGCTCGCTCCAGGTGTTGTCGCAGCGAGGAGAGGGGCAGTGGCCCACTGATCCGGCGAGATACACCACCGTGCTCCGCCCAGAGCCAGAGCTCGAGCCTCGGAGACCGACGCTCCTTGAGGCAAGGACCAGGAGCTGCGCAAGCTCTTCCACAGTCGCTTCGTCCACCCAGGTAGACCCATCTCCCTTTCTTTTTCTTTAATTTTCGATTCTCCCCAATTCGTGTCGCCGTCGTCTCTAGCTGATTCCGACCATCCCACTTCTTCGTTCGATCATCGGAATCCACCTTCTCCTCCGCCTTCCTCCCGCGCACGTTCTGCACCCATCCACTCAACCCAGCTCGCACAGGAACTGGGGTTCGAGCTCCTCCGGCCACACCTTCGCCGGAGCTCGCCCACATCGACCCCCCGACCACCTTCACCTCGCCTAACCGGGTCGAGGCAGTTTGCCCTCGACCCGCGAGTCTTCTGGACCCATTTTGCAGGTACATCGAGGGCCATCTGAGGTCCTTTGACTCAGGTCCAGTAGCTCCACCTCCGCCGACCTCGACGGAGCTCTCCAGAGCTCGGTTGGGTCATCGGAAGGGCATCATCAGCAGCGGAGCTTCATCGCGGAGCTTTTCCGATCTTCAGGAGCAGCAGGGGAGGATCGCAGCGCGTGTATCGGGCCGGCGAAGCTCGCCGGCCAACTGTTCTTCCACCATCTTCCCCGACCGTCCGATCGCCTTCGACCTCCAGTTAGCATCTCGGCAGTCCACATGAGGAGGTCCCATCACCGTCAGATCCTTGGAAAGGCGATTTGGACCACCCGATGCGCAAGGGTTAGCCACCGACGCCCTCCACCGTTCGATCCCCCACGTGGCTACGCCTCCGCCGTCGTATTCGTCCGAGGAGCCTAGCTTTGGAGAGCCATCTGATCGTGACCGTCCATCTACCACGTGGCATCCATCCAGCGGCTCGACTTAATAAAGGGTAATTTATCCTTAGGCCCTGTCTTTTCTTTCATTTAGCATTTAGTCTTGTAAATATTTAGTGTAGTTATTTAGTTTTGGTACAATTGCATTGTAGACCCTGCACTTTACTTTCTTTGCATTTATGCCCCTGTGTATGGTGTAGCACGTGCTTCGACACGTGGGTTTCTAGGATATTTGCATTTTATACCTTGTAGTTCTGAGATGTTATGGAATGAATGAATAGTTTTGGAATATTGCTTTTATACCCATGTACGTAGAGTAATTGTGCATATGCGTGTATTAGTGGATTAATTGCAAACAAGCCCTTGGGCTTTTGGTACCTATTACCAAATAGCCCTCGAAACTTTTTTTCCTTACATTTGGGTCCCTGAGTGCCTCAGGCACGTGCCACGTACGTGATCTCCTGGGTATTTTGTACCAGACCCCCAGGACTCTTGGTATTTGCACTTAGGTCCCTATGCACAATACCTTTTTTCTATTTTTGAATAAAATAGCAAACATACTCCAAATCCAATGAAAATTGGAAACATGGCTCCTGCCATTGTGTAAAATTTTCTGGGATTTTTGGAGACATTTTTGTTTTGATTTGATATTTTTAAAAATTCAAAAACATCAATTTTCTTTACTGTCTGATTTGAAAAAACACAAAAAAATATTAAAATTCATCTAAAAATTACAAAAAAATCATCTACTATTTGTTTTGTGGTGCTTGATTTTCTAGCCAATTTTGGCTATTTTTCATCACCTAAAACACCTAAAAATTAAAAAACACTTAAATCTTATAAAAATTCTAATAAATAAACCAAAAACCCAAAAATAATAATTTAGGTGCTCAAATTTTCCTTGGTTTGTTCTCTATACAGGAAAAATACCTCCAGGCTTATTTAGAGCTTTAGATATTTTATCTAAGTCCCTTAAGCTCGGCTGGTCAGTACCTACAATTTCTGACCTTATTTTATTTTTAGAAAATTAAATAAACATCAGAAAAATCCCAAAAATTCACTAAAGACAACAAAAATTATAAAACACACAAAAATATTTTTATTTGAATTTTTGGTTGATTTTTAGTGCATTAAATAAATAGTTGAATTGCTTGCTTTCCTTGTTTTCTTTAGTTTCTTAATTAATTAAACATCCAAAAAAATATAAAAAGACTTAAAAACCACCAAAAATACCTTTTTATTTCCTTTCCTTTTCTTTTTGACTACTTCGTAGGCCGCGAGGCCATTTCGTGCTCCTTGTGTTCGACCCTGGTCGCTATACCAGGTTAAACTAATAGCAGGACCGCTATTGATTTTCGAGTTGATTTTTATATTGGTGGTCTATTTTTCTTGATTGATCGAGCCTGATCGCTTGGGTCGCAACGACCATTTAGCACCTTATACCCTAGTGGTCAGGTTGGTTATCAGAATGGCGTCGTTGCCGGGGAGCACGGCTTTGTAGATTTCGTTTTATTTTCGTTTTCTTTTTCGCGGCTTTTCGCGGCTCTTTCAGAGTCCGCGGCTTTTCGTGGCTTTTTATTTTTATTTTATTTTTGCTTTATTTTGTTTTATTTTATTTTCTTTTATTTTTGTTTTATTTGATTTTTGTTTGTTTATTTTATTAGGCATTTTCATATATACCCTCAATTTATTTTCATTTATTTTTCTTATTATTATTTTTATTGGTCTGACCACTTGTCTCTTTTCTTGCGAGGGCCTGAGGACCGAGGCGGCCGATTTCGAGAAGTCAATGCATCCGAGGAACTTGGAGGCAGCTCCCTTCTGTACGGAGCCGTAGGAGAGCGTGAGGGAGAGACTGAGTGGGAGAGGTTTAGCTTAGGCTTTATTTCATTTGATTATTATTGTAATAATACAGGGACAGACACTCAGACTCTTGGACTTGAACTCTTAGCGGGTCTGTTTCGCCGAGCACTGGTGTGCTCGGGGGACCCTTAGGTGTTTTCGCGGCTTTTTCGCGACTTTTGGTTTTTTGCTGCCTTTTACGGTTTTCAGCGGTTTTTATCGAGCCCCTAGACTTAGGATTTTCTGCTTGATTGTGTCGTAATTAGTAGGGTCCCCACACCTAATTATCTGCCTGTTCCTATAGTGCGATTAATTGGACCTACTAATAATTGATTAATAAAAATAACTGACTCATCCCCTTCGTAGCCTACGTGCCGTAGCCTGCCCTGCCAAGCGCTTCTCCTGAACCCGATGTGTCGGGAGGAGGAGGGGTAGACCGAGACCGGACCTTTGGCTTGAAGGATCGGTGACCAGTTAGACGGTTCTGCGAGTAGAATTGCTTGTTTAGGACTCGGTCTTCACCGCTGCACCATTTAGGTAGTTTATTTTTGTCTTTACATTTCTGTGCGGATCACTTGCATGTAGAGTGCTGGAGACAGGTATGCATTTCTATCTCTGCATGCATCATTGATTTCATCGCGCATTGGCTTTTTCGTCTTCTCCCCCCTGTTTTTGACTAAATAACCAGGAGAACCGAAAAATTCGTTAGGCCTTTGTTTTTATTGAAAAATATTAAAAAGAAAAACCATAAAATTGGGACTGTTTAAACTATTGACCCTAAAAGACACTTGACTTAAAAAAACTTGTCATGGGGAGAGCAACCCCCTCATTGTTTGGTTTGATTGCGCGAGAGAGTGACCCGTTCACTAGGTAGAGCCCTCTGGTGCTATTTCCAGCTGACTACCGACTCTTCCGTGCGGGCCAGTCGGTTGGGGTAGCATCGGGTATCCCAACAGGTCACGTAAGCGCTCTGATAGATTGTTTGTTCACCTAATAAAATTTGACAAGATAATTTAACCGAGCCTTTACGGTCTTCAGCTCGTGTTGCGTTGGTGAACAGAGGGTTTGGTTGCCGATCATAGTTTCTCCAGATCTCATCCGCCTTACTCGTCAGATCATGATGATGGGTAGACGCTCTCTTAGGCAGCCTCTGGCTGCACCGCTTTCGGGCACGTCTACCCATTCATCTAGGTTGGCCCGCGAGAGCCGAGACCAGTTCTCCGAGCCCGAGTATGATTCCGCCCTGTTCCCCCTCGACCCCCTTTCTTTCAGTTCTGAGAGATATGAGCCAGAGGAGAGATTAGCAGACTTGACAACACCTGAGTTTAGCTCATTTGATTTTGCAGACGTCATGACCGGTAGTTCTGAGGATCGTTCCCGAGGTCAGCCTGAGCATTTTGTATTGGACCAGGGTGCGATCAACTCCACCCTGATCGCCTCACTAGAGACCGTTCAGCAGCAGTTGAGGGATCAGGGAGCATTCATGCTCGATATGAGGAGAGAGATGGAGAAGATGCGAGCTGAGCGCGAGGAGCGCAGAGAGGGACCGAGGATCCCAGAGGATGCAGATGCAGCACCGTAGCAGCAGCCGCAGCAGCCGCCGCAGCCGCAGCAGCCGCGGCAGGAAGACCACCGAGACCGATGCGGGAGTTGCACAACCCCGGATCGACGCTGACGCACCACTGGGTTGTACTTCCAGCCATCGTGGGGGAGTTCAAGTTCCCCCCGAACACCTTGCAGTTACTCCCCCGCTTCCACGGACTCGCTACTGAGGAGCCCCATCTTCACCTCCAGGAGTTTCTCATGATCTGCAGTACTGTCCACGACCGTCAGGTGGACCAGGATACGATTCAGATGATTGCCTTCCCCTTTTCCTTGGTCGACAGAGCAGCCACCTGGCTGAAACACTTGGGGAGGTTTGTTTACACCTGGGAGCAGCTCTGCACCGAGTACTTGAACAAGTACTATCCACTCGGACGGACCAATGCAGCGAGAGCCCTCATCAGCAACTTCTCCATGCTCCCCAACGAGCAGTTCCATGAGGCATGGGAGAGGTTTCGTGAGCTGACTGACCGATACCCGCACCATAATATTTCGAAGCCCAACCTTGTGCAGAGCTTCTTCAGCGGGCTGACACCAGAGCTCCAGGGCTTGGTGAATGCTTCTTGTGGCGGATCTTACTTCGCCAAGGATCACGACCAGGTCTTGGCCATCTACGAGGAGATGGCTGACGAGTCCGGAAAAGCCGCGTTAAGAATGTGTTTTTAATGTTCGAGTGTGAAAACAATTAAAGTCGTTCGTTGTAGGCGGCGATCGGAAACAGTCAAGAAATAACCACAATTTTTAATCAAATTTAATCAAGTGTTTTTTATGTTTATTTTACTTGGGCAAGTCCCAAGGTCGATCACAAGGAGGCAAAGGAACAACCTAGAGTTATGTCTATCCAATTTTGAGTTCGGTTTTCAAGGCGGTCTTTTTTTTGGAATTTTTCAATGCAATAGAGGGTGCAATATGCAAATCCGGCCTACTTTATGGACTAAAATGTGAATTACGATCAAATGATGTCCGAAAAATACGAAACTTGGCCGAGATGTAAAATATGATGAAATAAGTGCACTGTAATTGTTTTGGAATTTTTGGATGCAATATGAATTTTTTATGGATTTTTAAAAGTAAACAGAATAATTTTCAATATTTAATTATAATAAATATTAAACCTACTTATTTTCAAGAATTAAAATTATATAAGATCTATCACTAGGTGACGGATCTCAGAAAAATCCTAAATCTCGAAAATGTGGGGTCTAATACCTATTAAAAATCAAATACTGAAATGTGCTAAATGATTTTTACAGAGCAATTTATGCATGCAAATGCAAAGATTTTTGGGCACAATGTTAATCAGAGTAATCTCCACGATATTTGATTTTTGGGGAATTTTTAGAGTTACGGTTAATTAAATACGAAATTTAGAGCACAAACTGGGTAAACTTCACAATTTTCCACAAAATAATTATTTATTAATTAACCGCCTATCACAAAAATATCCACAATATATCACAATGTAGAGAATTAATTGAGGAACATCATGCAATTTTTAGATAAATAAAACGATGTAGAGAATAGGTCTAAAATGACTTGCGAACACAGGGGTACATATGCAATTTAAGTAAATAGATAAAATTAAAAATGCAGAACATGGACCTAATTAAAATTACCTATAACTCGGGGGGGATTTTGCAAATGTTCTAGAGGGGCACGTGCCCTACACGTGCCTCTGGTTGGCTGGGCTGAAGCGCAAATAAGAGGACTTCCAGGGGGCTCTGCGAAACTTTCCCACGGTCACGTGTTAAGCACGTGACCTGGGTGACGATAGCCTGACGTACCCCCCGGGCGCACGTGCCTCGCACGTGCGTGGGGGGTCTCGGGTCGGCCCCCGGCGGCTGGTGACGATGGGGATGACTCCTGGCTGGGGCCTGGCGGAGGGTGGTCGGCGGAGCTGCCGATGTCGTGGACGAAGCTGGAGGTGCGGCGGTGGTGGAAGGCTTCGACCGGCTGCTGGTGGCTAGGTCGGTAGTGAAGCCCGGAGAAGATGATGGTGCGGATGGTGTAGCAGTTGTCCACGGTGGCGTAGCAACGGAGGTTGACGATGTGGTCGGATCGCGGTCAGGCGAAGGGGAGACGAAGCTGCTGGAAGCGTGGCGGAGGTCTGCGGCGGACCCAATGGCCGACACACGGCCGGCGGGCGTCGGTGCAGTGGGCGAGGTCGGTGGCATGGCGTGGATGTCGAAGCCGTCGATGGAGCTTGTTGGTGAAGACGAGGTCGTGGATGTGGTTGTCGGTGAAGCAGGCGAAGTTGTCGGAGCGGCTGGCGGAGTTGGTGTTGTAGAAGGCGGAGGAGTCGATCGGGATGGAGATGTAGTCGACGGCGGAGCCGGCAAAACGAAGAGGTCGAGGCGGCGGAGAGAGATAGAGAGCGAGGAAGAGAGGGAGAAAGAGAGAGGGAGATATAGAGATGGAGAGAGAGAGTACTTGAGGAGGGGCACGACGGCGAGGGGTGGCCGGAGCGAGGCGGCAGGCACGGAGGCAGCACCACGACGAGGAGCTGGGGCTTCTCGGATCACGCCGGTGTTGAGGGTTGTCACCACCTGAAGATGTGGATCGGCGGATGGGGAGGACGGTAGCGGCGGGGCTCTTTAAATAGGAGAGGGGTCGGCGATCGGTGGTTGCGGGGCGGCTCTTGCGAGGATAGCGGAGAACTCGGGGGGGGGGGGGTGCGTTGGCCGTTGAGGGGGATTGCGAGGATAAGGGCGGCGCGACGGTTGGGGAAGAGGTTTGGCCGGCGGAGGTTTCAGGGGAAGTTGGGAGGAGGACGATGCACGCGGGCCGTTCGATCAGCGGCCGATCGAACGGCCGTGCGTTGGCCACGTGGCGACAGGAAGAGATGGGGTGAGGCACGTGCAACGCACATGCGGTTGGTTTTAATTAATTTTTTTTATAAAAACGATATAATCAAAAAGCGAAAAATAGCTGACACGTGGCGGTCTCTGGGGCTGCCACATGTCAGCTCCTGAAAAATCCGAAAATAAAATATTTCTAAAATCGATAAAAAATAGCAAATGACCTCGGATCAAAAAAGTTCCTTCACAAAAAATGCTCGTCTCGACGAGATCTACAACTTTCATGAAGACATCAAAGCCAAAATCGGTCAAATGTAAAAGGTGAATTTTTGGGGTATCCCATGTACATAGAATACCTTGATTTTTGGTTTTCTAATTTTTTTGTCATTTTTAAACAAGATAAAAAATCCATAAAAATAAGTAAAAATCAAAGATGAATAAAAGACACCTTAATCTAATTTTTTTTGGATTTTTATTAATAAAGAAAATATATACATAAAATATAGGTCAGAAAACCGTGAAAATATACAATGTACAAAAGAGACCCAAAACCCAACTTTTACATACGAGCTCCGATTCACTTGAACTTGGTCTTGTTTTGAAGGTAATTGAATGTGCATTAGTTCAAAAGTGAGTAGGATCAAATCGGACACTGGATGGGGAATATATGTGGCTTTTAGTCCGAAATCTTGAAACTAGGTTTTGGGTTTTTGGTCCACTTAACAGGGTTAGTTATTTTTTTTGTATTTTTTATTTATTTTTGTTAGTGATGTGCACACAGTGGAGGTGGGTTTGTGGCATTCAGAGTTAGCATGGAGGAGTTAAAAATAGGGGAAGTTAGGCTATTTACAGGTCATTTTTGGCTTGGATTTTTGGCTTCTTATTTTATGCATAAATTAATGGTAAAATGCGATTCTTATGAAATCATGCATAAATGCTAATTATGCAAAATAAATGCAGAAATGCAGTTGATTTTGAGGGACTTTAGATTAATTAATGAGATTTAGAGTGATGAATCCGAGATTCATCATCCCCTATACTTAAACCATGCTCGTCCCTGAGCATCAAAACGAAATGCCATGAAGTGAAATGAGACTGGGTTCCATACCAAGACCATGAGCGGAAGGTGAAAATGAAACTAGAATCGACCTTTGGATTATTAGTGTGTCGGAACTTCTGTGAGACTTAGAATTTTAAAATCAACAGCCCTCAAGTTCTACACATCATTGTCACAGTTTCGGCTCAGAAGTCATCTTAGATCAATCCTCTTCCCAAAGTATATCCTATGAATATTGAACAACCGACTCATGTGTGTGAAGGTTTTTAGCTCTTCCCATTCAGAATGCCAGACTACCATGCTCCTCTCCTCTCCAGTAACTCGTCCTCGGGGAGTCAGGTATTTCCTTTTAAGGTCTGTCGCATTGTGTTCACAATCGAATGAGGGAGAAGATAGAAGAAAGAGAAAAGAACTGGAGGGTGGCCAGTGTAGTCACCTCTCCTTGTGAAGATGGCTAGTGTAGCCGAGTCTCCACCAAGATCTGCAGGTTCTTGAAGCTTGGACCTTTTTGGTCGGATTTTTATTTGGTAGACTGCTTCTTTGTATTTGGAATTTTTTTGGTGGTTCTGCTTGGATCTTGTTGTGCCCCTACGGATATAGAATCTTTTTGTTCCGTACATTTTTGGGGTCTTAGAAAAAATTGTGCCCAGCTGTCCATCCCTTTTCCGAAGCTTTATTTCAACCCGTACTCCGGTCTTTAGATTTCCACGCTACCAGAAAAGAGACTCACACAGTCTTCCAACATCCCGTCTGGGTTGAGCTAAGTGCATAGTGCGAGAGTGCGAATTAATTCCCTATTCCAGAGTTGAACCCAGAATGAAGAGACCAGGTTAGACACTAAGAGTCAAACGCTGTACATTGTCATGTGGAACTTAAGGAATTAAGTCAAAAAGACCTGAAGCTCTTAAAATCCTATTTCTCGGTGAAGTTCCTCTGAAAATTAGGTGGATTAAGGTCAAGTCCAGACCACTCTCGGTTTCGGCTCATAACTCTATTCAGAACCCAATGACTTTTCACAGATGCAAATGCATGTAATGTTGGATGAAGTGTAGGTGTGTGCAATGCAGACACATTTTTTTGAAATTTTTTTTGACATTTTATGCAAGGGATTTTTTTATGCAGAAAATGGAATAAGAAGCCTCTTTTTTTTTCAAAAATTTTGGGCAAGTCGGTGTTAGTAGCAAAACTCTTTTTTTTTCTTTTTTTGTTGTTTTTTTTGTTTTTGTTTTTGTTTTGTTTTGTTTTTTTTCAAGTTAGTACCCACCCCGTAAATACATATAGACTTACGCGCAAGTACGAGATATGGGTAAAATATATACAAAGTATATATACAGACCCCCCTATACTTAGCGAGTGCTGTATCCTCAGAGCACAAGAAGCGGAAGACATAGCTCGGGCTAAGCGTAAGAGAGTGGAAAAAATGAAAAAGAAAAGCGGTCAGGAAATGAGGAGAGTAAATACAGGTGGATGTCGGTTCCCCCTATACTTAGGCTCTGGACAGCCTAAGTATAGAAGAAGGGTGGAAATGAAGCGATCAGGAATTAGGAGAAGAATGGTATATACGGATGGCATTGGTCCCCCCCTATACTTAGGCCTTGGCCTAAGTAGAGGAAGAAGCTGTACAAGGGAACCGATGTGGTCGGGAGGGAGGGTGGGTAGCCGATGATTAAGGCGGTTTTCGACTGATCTTTTTGTGAGCCTGTGGTGGGAGATCGTAATGACGAGATGGAGATGAAGCATAAGATTCCCAACTATGATCAGTGTCATCCTCAGAAAAATCATGATGGATAATAGATGAAGTGTTTGAGTCAAATGAAAGATATCCATTCTCAGAGTTATTCTCAGAGGAGTAGTAATTGAAAGTGGACATACTCCAAGTATTCTGGTCTTTTTGTTTCTTTAATTGTTTCCTCAGAATTCGTTCCTTCTTGGGGTCAATCAGTTTGTCCTCGGATGAATACTCAGAAGCACCGGTCTCAGTCAGCTCATATGAAAGAATTCCAGTGTACTTGAAGAATGCAGGAGCATCAGCTTTGGATGAGTAGTAGTTAGGAACGGGAGTTGTCCAACGGGGATTGAATTTTGGATCCTTACGAAGATATGGCTTTAGGGATGCCGAACAGACTTCACTCATGTAGACCATCTTTTCCGGACCTGATGAGGGATCATCAACAGATTCCTCTTCCGAAAGGTCAAAGGTGACTTTCTTTTTATTTCGTCGTGAAGGTGTCGGTTCACTTGAGTATCCAGATGAATAGCCATTGAAATTCTCTTTGGTTGATGCTTGGTCTGCGTGCTTGTTCTTAGTCTCCCGAATGTTTGAGCACTCTCGATTTGGGATGATTTGGTCAAGATATTCAGAGAATGTTGCTCCCGGGTGTGACCATGCATATGTCTCTGTATCGTAGTAGAAAGATTTGTCTATTTTGAGATCCGCGGGAATTGAAATACTGGGGAGATTTTCTAAACCAATAGTCTCATCAACAACCGCTATCTCAAGTGTGGCTGCAGGATAGGGCTCTTCTACCGTGTCATGGTTACGGTTGCCGGGGACTTCGTGGGTTGTCTCAGAAGATCGTGGTTCCTTAAAGATAGGGTCGGATTTAAGTGCTTCCAATGCTGTGAAATTGATTTCCCGAGTCTCATAATCAATACTCGCCTTGGCCAATGCCAAGAATGGCTTTCCGAGAATAATTGGAGATTGGATGAATTCTCCTTGATGCTCAATATCAACGATCGTGAATTCTACTTTGAGCGGAGCACCTTGGAATTTCATGATGACAGAAATAATTCCTCTCGCCCGCTTTATCGATCGATCCGCTAATTGTACAATCTCTCGTATCTTCCGAATCGGACCGAGTTTGAGTTCATGGAATACAGAGGACGGGAGGATGTGAATCGTCGTCAATCCGAGCATGGGTGAAAATTGTATCTTTGATTTTACAGTCAAATCTAGACAACCGCTTCACTATGCGGCTCTTGGTTTTTCTCCTCAACACCAAGGAGGAGGCCATTGACAAGATATGTCTCTCGGTCTTGGTTCTAATCCTGCCCGACTTTTTCATAGTTAATTTTTCTGTTAAAAATCTTTTAAGGTCGGGGAAGTGTTCAATGGCCTGTAGAAAGGGAAGTTCAAAAATCAATTTCTTTCCTAGTGCTTCCCGTACAGTCGGATCCAAATTCCTCAGATCGTCTTCAGTCTCAATTTTTATGAAATTTTTTGAATTTTCAATTTTTTTGTGATTTTCAAGTATTTCCATTTTTTGGTATTTTCCAGGTGGTGTGGGGGTGTGGAGTGTTCTTCAGATGAAAAGGGACTCTGGTATTCAGGGTTAAGGTCAACGACATAGTCATTTTCAGATTTGTCCCTAGGTCCCTGAATATCCTCAGAATTTTCAATCTCAGATCCAGTTATTTCCTCATTCATTTTACTGTCTGAGCCACCATAGAATGCGATGAATCGATCGGTAAATTTTTGAAATATCTCCTCTATTGAGGTGAATCTCTTATTTAACCTCGAAATATCCTCCTCAAGATTCGGTTCATGATTAATTATGGGAGCAGTAGGTGTATGTTCGATAATTTCATCTTCCATTTTTTCATTTGTGCTGAGAGGAGAGTTTCTTGGAATATCTGAATCATTATTTTCTGAAAATTTCTCCTCACAAATAATGGAAGGAGGCTGCTCATATGGTTCAGACATGTGTAGTTGATTGGTCAGACCTTGATATTGTGGCATCAACATACAGGGTTTATGTGTTTCTAAGCGGTCAGTCCAGTCCTCTGTATGAGTATCATGTCTGACTATGGGTCTATCATGGTCAATCCAATGCCGATGATTATTCAGTGCATGTCTTTACATCTGAGTTTGGTTTGTCTACCAGTCATGATATTTGAAGGGATTTTGATCTTGAAAAGTTTTATCGGCGAGATACTGAGAATAAGGCGATTCAGTCCAAGATGGTAGGTGGTCATTTGCGATTGGGTGGTTCGAATAGAAATTTAATGAGGAGGCCGAATTTATCTGCGGGTGAAAGCCTCCCGCAAATGTTGGAGGATTATTGAAAGAAGGGGATTGAGTTGATTTGGGCCTAACCGAAACAAATTCATTTTCATAGTATAGCTCTGATGGGTGTTCGGTCATTTTTTAGAGGAATGGGGAGTTGGATCTGTGAGAGTTTTTGGACAAGAGTTCCATTATGAGGTTTAAATCAAGAGAGGGAAGAGATGATTGCACGGGATAGTCAAGAGAATTTTTATCGAATGTGCTGCTATTGATTTTGAAATCGGTTCACACACACCAATGCAAACACAATTCAAACCCCGGGTTCACCAACTCACACAATGAAGCCGTAAGAGTTCGGCTATTATCTTTTCAATTTTAGTTGGTGATAAATTCAATCTTGCAAGCCGTTTAAACGAGATGTTAGGTTTGGAGCTGGACTCTATCCTAGTGTGCGTCTCTCTCCTCGCTGCAAGATAAAATCAAACAATGTTGGGGTTGCTCTCCTGCAAAAATTCTTGATTTTATGGGTTATTTTGAAATCGGCTACATTTAGCAGTCCCAATTTTAATGAGGCGATCACTGAAGAATTTAGATGAACACAAATACACGTCTACCGTCCAGTCCCAATTTCCTTTAGATTTATGTGATAAAACAAGAGAGAGGATTTCGGGAAAAGCTGATGCACGCGGAAAACTATGATGAATGCTCAGTTAGAAGACTTATAGTGCCTCCTCGCAATCTCCATGTGTGATGCAATACAGAATTGAAAAATTTATACTAAATGCGTGCAAGCCGATGAAAACCGCACCTAAGCAGAAAGTTCTATTAGCGGGAAGAATTGAGTTAAGTTTGGCTAAGTTGAACGATCTAATGTGCATCTTGATTAAAGTGAAGTGTGGCTTAGATCCTACGAGCACAATCAAAAAATAAAATTGCTCTTGAGAGCCGTATATGCAGGTCTATCCTAATCGCCACTCAAGTCGGGCCCCACCCTCTCCGGAGAGTGAAACAGGCCACGACACACCACTAATAGAGTTCAAGGTCTTTTTACACACGCGAGAGTCCAAACGGACACCGCTATAAATGAGCAGAAATTAAAAGTGCAGAAATTAAAAACCTAGACTCTACTCTCTCTCACGACTCGACTCGATCTTAATTTAGTTGCGGTTTCTTCGGGTGTCGGTGAAGATGCGTCGGTTCCTTGAAAAATCGCTCCACGTGCGTCGGGTACCTCGCAAGAAAAATAAGAGAGATGGGTGTAAGAGAGTGACTCAGAAAATAATCAAAAATAAAATAAATGAAATAAATGCTGAAAAATAAATACAAGAAATAAAATGGGATTTACAGTGAAAAATTTGGGGGTCAGACTACCCGAATTCGGAAAATCGAACAAAAATTTTCAAAACAAAAAACTAAGTCGTTTGCCTCCCCGGCAACGGCGCCATCTGACGAGTCCGGAAAAGCTGCATTAAGAATGTGTTTTTAATGTTCGAGTGTGAAAACAGTTAAAGTCGTTCATTGTAGGCGGCGATCGGAAACAGTCAAGAAATAACCACAATTTTTAATCAAATTTAATCAAGTGGTTTTTATGTTTATTTTACTTGGGCAAGTCCCAAGGTCGATCACAAGGAGGCAAAGGAACAACCTAGAGTTGTGTCTATCCAATTTTGAGTTCGGTTTTCAAGGCGGTCTTTTTTTTAGAATTTTTCAATGCAATAGAGGGTGCAATATGCAAATCCGGTCTACTTTATGGACTAAAATGTGAATTACAATCAAATGATGTCCGAAAAATACGAAATTTGGTCGAGATGTAAAATATGATGAAATAAGTGCACTGTAATTGTTTTGGAATTTTTGGATGCAATATGAATTTTTTATGGATTTTTAAAAGCAAACAGAATAATTTTCAATATTTAATTATAATAAATATTAAACCTACTTATTTTAATTAAAATTATCTAAGATTTATCACTAGGTGACGGATCTCAGAAAAATCCTAAATCTCGAAAATGTGGGGTCTAATACCTATTAAAAATCAAATACTGAAATGTGCTAAATGATTTTTACAGAGCAATTTATGCATGCAAATGCAAAGATTTTTGGGCACAATGTTAATCAGAGTAATATCTACGATATTTGATTTTTAGGAAATTTTTAGAGTTACGGTTAATTAAATACGAAATTTAGAGCACAAACTGGGTAAACTTCACAATTTTCCACAAAATAATTATTTATTAATTAACCGCCTATCACAAAAATATCCACAATATACCACAATGTAGAGAATTAATTGAGGAACATCATGCAATTTTTAGATAAATAAAATGATGTAGAGAATAGGTCTAAAATGACTGGCGAACACAGGGGTACATATACAATTTAAGTAAATAGATAAAATTAAAAATGCAGAACAGGGACCTAATTAAAATTACCTATAACTCGGGGGGGATTTTGCAAATGTTCCAAAGGGGCACGTGCCCTGCACGTGCCTCTGGTTGGCTGGGCTGAAGCGCAATAAGAGGACTTCCAGGGGGCTCTGCGAAATTTTCCCACGGTCACGTGTTAAGCACGTGACCTGGGTGACGTTAGCCTGACATACCCCCCGGGCGCACGTGCCTCGCACGTGCGTGGGGGGTCTCGGGTCGGTCCCCGGCGGCTGGTGACGATGGGGATGACTCCTGGCTGGGGCCTGGCGGAGGGTGGTCGGCGGAGCTGCTGATGTCGTGGACGAAGCTGGAGGTGCGGCGGTGGTGGAAGGCTTCGACCGGCTGCTGGTGGCTAGGTCGGTAGTGAAGCCCGGAGAAGATGATGGCGCGGATGGCGTAGCAGTTGTCCACGGTGGCGTAGCAACGGAGGTTGACGATGTGGTCGGATCGCGGTCAGGCGAAGGGGAGACGAAGCTGCTGGAAGCGTGGCGGAGGTCTGCGGCGGACCCAATGGCCGACACACGGCCGGCGGGCGTCGGTGCAGTGGGCGAGGTCGGTGGCGTGGCACGGATGTCGAAGCCGTCGATGGAGCTTGTTGGTGAAGACGAGGTCGTAGATGTGGTTACTGGTGAAGCAGGCGAAGTTGTCGGAGCGGCTGGCGGAGTTGGTGTTGTAGAAGGCGGAGGAGTCGATCGGGATGGAGATGTAGTCGACGGCGGAGCCGGCGAAACGAAGAGGTCGAGGCGGTGGAGAGAGATAGAGAGCGAGGAAGAGAGGGAGAAAGAGAGAGGGAGATATATAGATGGAGAGAGAGTACCTGAGAAGGGGCTCGACGGCGAGGGGTGGCCGGAGCGAGGCGGCAGGCACGGAGGCAGCACCGCGACGAGGAGCTGGGGCTTCTCGGATCACGCCGGTGTTGAGGGCTGTCACCACCTGAAGATGTGGATCGGCGGATGGGGAGGACGGTAGCGGCGGGGCTCTTTAAATATGAGAGGGGTCGGCGACCGGTGGTTGCGGGGCGGCTGTTGCGAGGACAGCGGAGAACTCGGGGGGGGGGGGGCATTGGCCGTTGAGGGTGGTTGCGAGGATAAGGGCGGCGTCGCGGTTGGGGAAGAGGTTTGGCCGGCGGAGGTTTCGGGGGAAGTTGGGAGGAGGACGATGCACGCGGGCCGTTCGATCAGCGGCCGATCGAACGGTCGCGCGTTGGGCACGTGGCGACAGGAAGAGATGGGGCGAGGCACGTGCAACGCACGTGCGGTTGGTTTTAATTAATTAATTTTTTTTATAAAAACGATATAATCAAAAAACGAAAAATAGCTGACACGTGGCGGTCTCTGGGGCTGCCACGTGTCAGCTCCTGAAAAATCTGAAAATAAAAGATTTCTAAAATCGATAAAAAATAGCAAATGACCTCGGATCAAAAAAGTTCCTTCACGAAAAAATGCTCGTCTCGACGAGATCTACAACTTTCATGAAGACATCAAAGCCAAAATCGGTCAAATGTAAAAAATGAATTTTTGGGGTATCCCATGTACATAGAATACCTTGATTTTTGGTTTTCTAATTTTTTTGTCATTTTTAAACAAGATAAAAAATCCGGAAAAATAAGGAAAAATCAAAGATGAATAAAAGACACCTTAATCTAATTGTTTTTGGATTTTTATTAATAAAGAAAAAATATATATAAAATATAGGTCAGAAAATCGCGAAAATATACAATGTACAAAAGAGACCCAAAACCCAACTTTCACATACGAGCTCTGATTCACTTGAACTTGGTCTTATTTTGAAGGTAATTGAATGTGCATTAGTTCAAAAGTGAGTAGGATCAAATCGGACACTGGATGGGGAAGATATGTGGCTTTTAGTCCGAAAATCTTGAAACTGGGTTTTGGGTTTTTGGTCCACTTAACAGGGTTAGTTATTTTTTGTATTTTTATTTATTCTTGTTAGTGATGTGCACACAGTGGAGGTGGGTTTGTGGCATTCGGAGTTAGCATGGAGGAGTTAAAAATAGGGGAATTTAGGCTATTTACAGGTCATTTTTGGCTTGGATTTTTGGCTTCTTATTTTATGCATAAATTAATGCTAAAATGCGATTCTTATGAAATCATGCATAAATGCTAATTATGCAAAATAAATGCAGAAATGCAGTTGATTTTGAGGGACTTTAGCTTAATTAATGAGATTTAGAGTGATGAATCCGAGATTCATCAATGGCCGAGAACTACATGGTGATGTCCCAGACCAGGTTATACACTCAGGGCAGACCCCAGCAGCAGCCAGGACCCGTGCAGTACCAGAGGATAGCACGGGTCGATGTCGGTCCATCCAGTTCCTCCGCAGTAGCAGCAGCACAGGCAGAGTCATCCGCTGCGGATATGGGCATCATTAGTGAGAAGTTGGATCGGATGAAGCTGATCGAGAAGAAGCAGTGCCAGGGCATCACTCAGATGGAGCAGATGGCACAGACTCTGAGCGACATGAAGACCCAGCTCATGTGTCTCCAGGAGGCACAGATGGCTTCACAGCCCGTCTTTAGTCACGAGGCGATACCGGCGGCAGCAGCAGCTCGTTCCAGCGCTCCAGCTCACACCAGCAGCCTAGACAGATTCACCTTGTACAGGCGGAGCCGTAGCAACAGCCGCAGCCCTCTTACCAGTCACCACCATCTCCAGACATGCAGATGGTGGTATACCAGCCGGATCAGCCTCTGGCAGTACTCCCGCCAGCCCAATACGATGCAGAGCCGTTGATGGATGTCAACGGGATTTGGTATGACCATCCTCAGCCTGGGATCCGACGAGACCATCTCGGATTCAGGTGGGGGAGTGGAGGTACCCAGCCCCAGCAGCAGTCATCCGGTCAGGGAGGGCAGTACAGCCAGCAGAGAGATCACCACCAGCAGCAGCCCCCAGCCTATCAGTCACAGCATCAGTCATCCTTCGTTCCTCGTCCCTATCAGCAGGGACAGTGTTGGAGGCGAGAGCAGCCTCACCAGCCACACCAGCAGCAGCACCCTTCCTCTTACCCCTCTCAGCAGCAGCAGCACCAGTTCCAGCAGCCTCATCACCAGAGAGGCTACCCGTCGGGCTCTCATGGTCCTCCATACGAGAGCCCCGCCTTAGACGACATAGCCCGCCTCCTCACGGACCAGCAGGCTACTTTCATACGGTAGATGGACGAGTTCCGCCAGGAGATGCGGGACATTGTGAGAGGGAAGGCCGCCATTCCTGCCCAGATAGAGCTGAATCCCAACAGCCTGAAGTGGAAATCTGAGCAGGTAACTTACACTGAGCATGCCACTCCTAGTGATCCATTTGATGATATGTCTTCGGATCTATTTGATGCTGATTTTGTCACACTTAGGAGCGGTAGGACACCAGCCGACGGCAGCGCCTCGTCTGAGCGACGACACGAGGATACACCTAGAGCGCTAGATGAGGAGGAGGAGAGCGGTACTGAGGCCGCTCATGATGATGACGGTGGTACTGATGCCACCAAGGATGCAGATCCCCCAGGCGGTGCTGAGGCCGCCATTTCACCAGTTCGAGGAGGTGGTACTGATGCCACCCGAGTTGCCGAGCCAGCACGCGGTACTGAGGCCGTGAGACGTCCAGCAGAGCCAGCCCGTGGTGGTACTGAGGCCACCGGTGTTCATGTAGAGAGAGCTGTTGTTTTTCCTTCCACTGATGTAGCTCGGAACCATGTTGTGAATAAAGGAAAAGGTTTAGTTTACTCTGGTCCCACTGTGGTGCTTGATGTATGTGCGGATCCGGCCGTCGAGCCGTCTAGACCTATTCCTAGTCCTTCATCTGAGAAGGACCCTGTGATCCCCTTCCCTAGAGCCCTATAGATGGGGAAGGGGAAGAAAAAAGAAAAAGATCCAAAAAAGAGAGAGCGGGAGGAGTTCAGCCAGAGCATGATTGATCGGTTCCATATCCAGCTGACCCTTCAGGAGGCTTTGCAGCACATCCCCCTTCTTCAGCGTTCTTTGAGAGACAGGACTACAGTCAGGAGGAGGAGGAGGAACCACCATTCAGAGATTCATGTGCTGACGAAAGCTACGTGTTTCGCGATCCAGAACCGTCTGCCGGCCAAGAGGCCAGATTCAGGAGCCCCTTATGTCAGATGTCACATTAGAGGGCAGAGGTTCGACCGGACTCTATTGGATAGCAGATCGTCTATCAACCTCCTTCCGGCAGCCCTTCTCGACCGCTTCGAGTTGGGCACTCTTAGACAGAGCAGGACAGTCCTTCAGTTTGCTGATCGATCTGTCAAGAGGCTGAAGGGGTTGCTGCGAGATGTTATCGTCACTATTCAGGGCCTGCAATTCCCCGTGGACTTTGTAGTGTTGGACATGGAGATCCCTGATTCAGTGGCCGATACCCCCATCATCCTCGGTTGTCCGTTCTTGGCCACAGCCAAGGCGGTGACTGACCATGATAGCGGGAAGGTATACTTTCACGTCGAGGGCGAAAGTGTACAAATAGAGACGGTCGAGGACTACAGAGCCAGAGACAGAGCATGCTCGGAGACCAGCACATATACAGAGCAGCTAACAGATGCTGGGTTAGACATCCACCAGGACTGTGATTTTGTGATCACAGACGATGAGGAAGCATGGGCAGACCCTACAGCACATGCCATCCTCTCATTTCCAGACACCACTGATACCGAGTTGATAGCTGATAACCCGAAAATTCCCTAAGACCCGGGTGAAGGTAATAAGACAAGGGTCGTTGCGACCCGGATCTCAGAGGATAGGTATATCAAGAAAAATCAGACCACTTGAAACACGTAAAATCAATCAAGAACAAAATCAGCGGCCTAGCTATGAGATTAACCTGGTATAGCACCCAGGGTCGAACACAAGGAGCACGGGTTGGCCTAGGGCCTACGAAGTAGTAAAAAGAAAATAAAATAAAATAAAAGAAAAGTATTTTTAGTGGTTTTTTAGTAATTTTTATATTTTTTTGGATTTTTAAAATGTGAAGAAAATAAAAGAAAGTAAAGACAAGCACACTTTAGCTAATTATTAAATATGTCAAAAAGCAAGCAAAAATTCAAACAAAAATGTTTTTATGTTTTTTAGGTTTTTAAGTGTTTTTGGTGAATTTTTGGGATTTTTCTAAGGTGTACTTTATTTTCTAAAAATCAAAAAGTACTAAAAAGACAAGGTACTGTCCAGCCAGGCGCAAAACCAAAAGATAAAATATCTAGGGATCTCAGAGGGACCTGGAGGTAATTTTCCTGTATACTAGAGAAAATAAGGAAAACTTGAGCACCAAAATTATTGTTTTTGGGTTTTTAGATTATTTACTATGATTTTTATGAGTTTTTAGGTGTTTTTGAATTTTTAGGGTTTTTACTCAATGAAAAATAGCCAAAATTGTCTAGAAAATCAAGAAACTCAAAAGAAACAGTACCTAATTGTTTTGGAATTTTTGAGAGGGTTTTAATATTTTTTTGGGATTTTTAATTCTAGACAGTAGCTAAAATAGAGGTTTTTGAATTTTTAAAAATAACAAATAAAATCAAAAATGTCCTCAAAAATTCTCAAAAATCCTACAACATGGCAGGAGCCATGTGTCAAATTTTCATCGAATTTGGAGGTGGTTTGATATTTTATTCAAAAATCAAAAGGGGGCACTGTGCATAGGGACTTAAGTGCAAATACCCGAAGTTCTGGGGGTCCAGGTGCAATTTTCCCAGCAAGTCACGCGCGTGGCGCGTGCCTGGGTCACTCAGGGACCTTCTGGTAATAAAAACAAGTCCTAGGACCTTTTGGTAACTCGTACCAAGAAGTCCAGGGGCTGTTATGCAAATAACCCACAAAAAGGCGCACATGCGGAATTAAAACACTCACAGGGGCATATATGCAATTACCAGAAAGTTTCTATTCATTCATAAAGCAACCAGA